>OX422207.1:128013048-128613048 GCA_949130495.1 Sambucus nigra | reverse complement strand
TCACCAAATTTAAACCCCGACCAACTTAAGTCGGTTGACGAGCAGGAGAAGAATACTGACGAGCAGCGAGAAGTACTGAAAGAGGAGAAGAGGAAGTACCAGATATTGCACTAAGGAACTCTTTCTGATCAAAATTTCAATAATAAGTTACCCATATGGAATTTGTATGTACATGGCTCTTCGTGCACTGCAGGCAGTGGAGCATGGATTGGTTTGGAAAGTCCAGATGAGATTGATGTGGAGTATGCTCTGCGCTTTTAATTTAAAGCTTCTAATAATGAGGTCGAATATAAAGCAATGATTGTAGGCTTAAGTCTAGCCAGAACTATGAAGGCAGAGCAGATTGTTGTATTCAGCGATTCACAGTTAATCGTAAATTAGATTCTTGGAATATATGCAGCAAAGGGAGAGTTAATGATCAAGTACCATGCAAAAGCAATGGAGTTGGTATCAAGTTTTACTGCTATTCAGCTGGTTAGAATACCGAGATTGGAGAATACAAGAGCACATGCCCTAGCCCGACTAGCATCAGCCACCCGCACCGAGCTACGAAGAACAATCCCAATAGAAATTCTAACCGGTCGGAGCATAGATGAATATCTAATGATAAATTTCATTGCTCTTGACTTAGGACCATCCTGGATGGATCCAATCAGAGCCTATATTGAAGATGGGACTTCACCAACTGATAAACTTACAGCCAAGAAACTAAAGTTTAAAATTGCTTGTTATGTGTTGACCAATGGCATTTTGAACAGACGAGGAGTGATAGCAGGGCTACAAAGATGCGTCCATCCCTCTGAAGTGAAAGATTTGATTGAAGAGGTTCATGAAGGGTATTGTGGATCCCATGTAGCTGGTCGAACGCTCTTACGAAGAATAACCACACACGGGTACTACTGGCCGACGATGAGAGCTAATTGCGCAGCCTATGATAAGAAGTGCGATAAATGCCAACGCTTCTCGTCCATCCGAAGAACTCCTCAGGCATTGCTAACACCCGTAACGTCCCCTTGGACATTTGACATGTGGGGAATAGACTTGATCGGGCCACTCCCAACGACCAAAGGAAGATTCAAGTACCTCTTAGTCGCTGTGGATTACTTTACCAAATGGGTGGAAGCTGAACCCCTTATTGATATGACATATGACAAAGTCTATCAATTCATTTGGAAAAAAATTATTTGCAAATATGGTCTCCCACATGCATTCATTACTGACCATGGAACCCAGTTTGACAATGTGGAGTTCGCTGCATACTGTCATCAATCCAATATTCTGAAAACTCATTCTGCACTAGGTCACCCACAAAGCAATGGACAAACTGAGGTGACAAATAGAACGCTACTAAATGGATTGAAGAAATTACTAGATAGTGTAAAAGAAAATTGTATTAATGAACTACACTCTGTATTGTGGGCTTATCGCACCACACCGCAAACAGCAACTGGAGAGTCTCCATACATGCTGAAATTCGAGAGTGAGGCTTTGATACCTGCTGAATTGGGTCTACCCATGCACAGGGTACTTAATTTCAACTCCCCTATCAGCGATTTGATAAGAATATTAGACCTGAATATGCTTGAGGAAGTCAGGGAAGAAGCAGCAGTCAGGAATGCATCTTATCAACAACGAATAACTTTGTTCTATAACAAAAGAGTGAAGAAGTGTGATATGAAAGAAGGGGATTATGTGCTGAAAAAAGTGATCCAAAAGCATAATAAGCTGGAGGCAAACTGGCATGGACCCTACAGAGTAACAGAAGTTGTTCGTCCAGGGACGTACAGGATTAAAACCTTGGAGGGAGAAGAATTCAAGAAATCATGGAATGCAGAGCATCTACGAAAGTATTATCAGTAGTTAAATTTCTATGTAATACAATAAATTCAATATGAAGAAAGTGATGTTTCCACCATTTCTCTTTATTCGTTAAAATTTTTTCGAAATATTAGTGCTACACACTATACAAGCAAATTACCACCAACTCCGGTTGGTCGGGAAGCAAATTACCACCAACTCAGGTTGGTCGGGAAATAAACACGACCAACTCCCGTTGATTAGCAATTCAATTACCACCAACTCCGGTCAGTCGGGAAGCAAATTTCCACCAACCCAGGTTGGTCGGTAAACAAACACGACCAACTCCGGTTGATCGGCAATTTAATTACCACCAGCCCAGGTTGGTCGGGAAACAAACACGACCAACTCCGGTTGATCGGCAATTCAATTACCACTAACTCCGGTTGGTCGGGAAGCAAATTACCACCAACCCAAGTTAGTCGGGAAACAAACACGACCAACTCCGGTTGATCGGCAATTCAATTACCACCAACTCCAGTTGGTCGGGAAGAAAATTACCACCAACCCAGGTTGGTCGGGAAACAATTACCACCAACTCAAGTTGGTCGGCAATTTAAAAACCAAACAAGACATTTTTGTCTTTCTGCAGATATACATACATAAATAAAAGAGATATTCTATAAAATATTTCCCAACTAATGACAATTAAATTGCAAAGAAAACTAAAAATTTCTTCATTAAAACCAGAACAAATTACATATGATATAAATTACAGATCGCATGCGATATCAATTGAACAAATTCTACTCTATGGGTTTCTTTCCCTCTACCTTTGATACAGGGTGAACCCCAGCTGGAGGATCATCAAGACTATAAGGGAAATTTATGAAGTTCAGATCTTGCAACATTCTGACGTTCATTATAGATGGATGATCAAGCATGTTGCCCAGATTATACTCAAGAGGGGGGTGAATTGAGTACTTATAAATATATTTAAGTTAAATTAAGTTTTTAGAAAATATTAAATTTCTATCACTTTGACAGATTTTTAGATTAATAAAACTGTTAAGAATAAATTTAGTAATAACAAATAAATTTAATCAACTAATTTTAGATAACTAGAATTGCAGATTTTATCACTCTAGAAATATTAAATTAATTTTCGTTTATAAAAGTATTATGAAATTATTTATTTTTAAAAAAAATTATTTTAACATTTAAATGTTAATTAAGTTAATTTTCAAATTTGATAATTTCAAAAATAGTGTGCTAAAGAATATTTTAAATTAAGCTAGCAAGTGCAAATAAATAGAAGGGCTGAAAATAAATGACACCAATTTTAACGTGGTTTGGCCAAATCCCGGCCTACGTCCACGCGCCTAGAGCTCCCGTCTCCTTTGCGCTTCACTAATTCTGATCCACTTGTGGGTAGGATCAAACCACCCCGTACAACTATTTGCAAGCTAACACTGAGCTTCAAACCCCGTGGCCCACTTATGGGTAGGAACCAATTACCGGTACAAACCGAAGCTTAAACAAAGCTTCACAACAAATCTGAATTTTTTTCTGGTATAGAATAAAATACTGAAACTCCTTAAGATACAATTTTTAATCTGAGTTTCTGAGACTTCAATAAATGTTTTTGAAGTAGGCACTAATCTTCTTGTTTAATGCTTGAGCAGATAATGAAACTTTATGGCTCTCTTGATTGTGTAGAAAATAGCTGAATAAATTCAATGCTCTCAAAAATCTGTGTGTGTCTTGCTCATCTGCTTTCTCTGGTTTCTGCTTCTATTTAATGGAGTATTTCAAGGCTTTAAGTATCTCTGGTGGAAAAACTAGCTGTTAGACACAAGCATTTTCAGCATTAAATGCACCTGATTTGCTGAGATGGAGAGGCTTCAAAAATGATTTCCAAGTCTGAAATACAGATTCTATATTTTTATCTTCTCCATAAAAAATATAGATGTGTAGTATAGAAATAGACATCTGAGAGTATATGACACATGAATATTGCTTGATAGATAACCCATCTGCAGGAAGATTGTTAGTCCAAGGGATAAAATACAAAACTGATGTATTTATGTGAAACCATTGTGTAAAGAGTATAACTGGTGTGTTAAGAATATTTTTCTGTCAAGAAAATAAATGGCACAAAGTAAGTACATGTACAACCCAGTCACAGGATTGTAGGGAAATATATATGTAAATATATATATATATATATATATATATATATATATATATATATATATATATATATATATAATTTCAAACTGATATATATATATATAATGTATTTGACTGATATATATATATAAAATATTTGACTGACAGATATATATATAAATAAGATTTCCGAACAGATATACAAAAGATTTCTGACTGATAAAACATTTCGAACTGATACCGAACAAATATAAAAAATATCGAATAAAATATTTCTGAACGGATACATAAAAGATTTCTAACTTTTCAGGCCAATGATGGCATAGCCTTACTCTAGACAGAGTGAGTGGGTGGCCAAACAAGTTCCAACGCATGTAGCAGAAGTACAAGGGGTCAAAGATTATTTATATATATATATATATATATATATATAAACAATTTCGGACACATTTATAAAGAGATCCAACTGTTTATTCGGTCAGAGATGGCGTGTAGCAGTAGTAAAACATTTGAGGTGTACACGCATGCATTATATATATATATATATAAGTACTATCATTCGTACATGAAAAAGAAAGGAGAGAACGGCGTCGCACAATACAAGGTCTATTCAGAAGGACAGGAGGCGAACACGCATATAATATATACATATATATATATATAAAGAAAAACGACGTCAACACAGAGCAGTACCATGAATGATTGATAAAAAAAACACTGCCGTTGAATGAGCAGGTCAACTGACGAAATCTGAGCTAAAGAAAATTCCAACGTCGCCGTTTATGAAGGGTAGCCATTATACAGCAATGAAGTGTTGTTAGAGAACGGTCAAACACATGTGCCGAACCATGCTAGCAGCTAAGGGGTATACGGTCAAAACAAAAATTAGTATAGGTAACGTAATTTCCAAAAAAAAATATTTTTCAAACTGAAATTATTTTTATCAAAAGGAATTTCAAAACTTATTTTTAACATTTCATTTTAATTTTCTAAAGGAGTAAGAAAATTATTCGAAGAGTGTTCAGTTTTAATCAATACTTACAAATATTTTAGACAATTAATATATGTACGAGTGACAGTTATGTCAAGTGAGAAAGTACATCCACAAGTGAGTACCTTTACTCGGATATGTTCGTTGAGTAGAGTCGAGATTTGTTAAGTCGTGAATAAACAAGATAATACCATAATAAATATCTATAGAATAACCTAATAAAGATATGTTTGGAATCATCAAAATCAATATATTAGGTTAAACAAAAATGTTCATTAATTAAACTATTTAATCAATTAGGGATAAAATACATGTTTGTCAACAAAGCAGATGTTCTGGGCGAGATATTTCGAAATCTAAATGAAGACTATAATCATCAAGATACTTAGAGATCAGAACGCGAGGAATGGCCCGGGATGGAATCCAACTAAGGTCAAGATTGAAAGGAGGCACGGGTAAATCAAGAAGTCCAGGATTATAGTAATCCCACAGGAAATGACCTCTCTAGAATTTTAAAACACAAAGAGCATTCAACCAGCCCTATTTGTACCCTTCGTTGTTCGACTGTTCTAAACGAGCATCAAGCTGACAAAGTGCTTCATTGTAACCAGTCATCCAAAACTCTATGGGTTGTTTATGGAATTGATAAGTTAAACTCTCCAGTTGCTCGTGAAGATTCTTCACCAAAAGTTCTTTATTTTCCAAGGCAGAGCTTTGTGTAGAAAGTTGCTCGCTGAGGTTCAGAATCTTCTTGGACATCTTTGCTAAGGCTTGGTTCTTCTCTATAAACTGAAAGGCTTGATTCTCCAAGGCCGCTTGAGTTCTTGCTTCTTCAATATAAATTCGACTAGCCCTTGCTCATCCCCGAGAAGAAGATCTTGCTCTTCCACGAGTAGAAGTGGAGGGTTCAGCTCTTTTCAAAGTTTCTAACTCATCTCGCAAGTTGGCGTTTTCTACCTCCAAAAAAGAAAAACCTTCATCATTGACAGGGACCAAGGATCCGGAGGAAGACACAGTAGACTTGAGTTGTTTTACTTCCTCTTACAAGGCAATGTTCTCTTGCTCCAGCAACTTGGCGATATGCCTATGCTCTTCAACCTCAAGCTTTAGAACGCTCTCTTTCTTATCGTAGGTAGAGATGAATTTATCATATCCTTTTTCAGCACTTAACTGCTGATATTTCTTTTCGTACCCTTGGTGAAAAAGTGTGGAGGATTCTTTGTACTGCTGCTGGAGTTCCTCTATAGTTCCTTGGAGATCCTCGATCATCTCATAGTAGGCCACATTATTGGCAACTGCACGATCAAGCAAACACTTGAGATACTGGTAAGCTTCGACTGCTCGTTCAGAAGTATCTGGACCAAGGATGTCAATGATTTGAACATCATTTAGGTCTGCATGACCGGCTTTAAAATAGTTATTGCATTTCTTCATCAACTCTGTGTCATGAGCTGATGGAAGCTCCATCCTAGCCAAAAACTAGCAAAGAAAAATAAAGAGGATTAATAAGGATGCATACAGAACAAGTAAAAGAGAAATTCAATGTGAAAAACCAAATTTTGAATTTTTATTTCATCAAAGAAGAAAATACAAGGTCTGAGGTTACATTCAAAAATAACAAAGCAAACACCCGAACAACTCTACACCTTCTCCTTGTTCCCTACTACTTCCTCAGAAAGTTTGGAGGAAATGATTGGTTGCTCGGAGCATGAAGGTAGTTTCTCGACAGAAGTGCTGGTGGGTTGGAGTTGCTCGAAGAAAGTTTGAACAACTGGAACATAAGGAACCTGATCTCGAGTCATCATGGAAGACTCATCTGAGGCAGCTTCGTCCTCTTCTTCTCCAGGAGAGAGAGGAGGGCCATGAGTATGTTGCTGGAATAACTCAGAATTCTCAGCAATTTTTAGCTCTTGCAAGGCTGCAACCCATTCGTCCCTAAAATATTTAAGGCTGGCATACTCCATTTGTGAAGACATGGAGGCCGGGCCTTTATTCCAGCCTTTATCCCAACCAGCGCTAAAAGACTTTTTGACTGCCTTCTTCCTCTTTGCCTACTCCGAGGAGATCCTTTCCTTAGGATCTCTTCAACAACCTTTAATTTCTCCTCCACCTCCTATTTATCGCGATCAACGTCATGAAGTCTAACAATTTCCTCTTCAGCATTTTGAGCTTATTCTCAAGCTCTTTAGTATTCTTGAGCTTATCCTCAAGCTCTTTGTTGTTCTTCTCAAACTCTTTAAATTTCTCCTCCAAATCCTTGGAGGCATGCACAACTCGATCTCTCTCTTGTTCAACGGACTTAATCTTCTTCTCCCAAGAAAGTTTATTTTACCCATACTTCTTATGAGAGTCTTTCAAAGACTGGTTTAATACAGTAAAAGCCTTTTTTACTCCATCCGAGGAACTGGAGGCCCTGATGGCTTCATTCCTTTTCACAATGCTGTTGAAACACGTTACCAACTGAGAAAAGAAATAACTCTAAGTCAATGTACGAACATAGTATTAAAAAGTAAAAGGCACGGATCAATAATACTTACTGAGGCAATGTGTTGAGCAGCTAGAGCAGTAACTCTCTCACGAGTGAGAGTATTTTCAATGTCATGGACCTCTGGGATAGTCCAAAATTTTACTATGCCCACAGCAGAGCTCGGGGGAATAAAGGTTGAAACACCACCTTCAACAGTTGATGGTTAAGATACTAGTTCAGCAAGTCTCTTAGAAGAATTTTTCTTTAACCTCCTTGGAGGAACAGGAACATTCTCAACTAAGGATGTTGTCTTAGCTGGTGATATGACAATAACCTCACTAGGAGGAGTAATAGCAACAATCTTGCTCGGAGCCACAGGGGGCTTCTCAACAACTTTCTCGGTAGCAGTAGGAGGAGGTGCATTAATAATTTTTGTCCCTTCCTCTGGGACATTATGTTTATTTTTCTTTGCCTCCACATTGGCAGAGTCTAATTTTTCAAAGAAGGTCGGAGCTCTTCTTCTCTTCATTAGGTTACTAAGGGGAATATTCGATTCAGAGGAGGAACCTTACACACCAGTTTCAAAAGGTGGAACTTGGTCAATGTCAACCACTACTGGATGAGCAGTAAAAGATGAAGTATATCTCTTGTACTGCAACAAATATGAAGCAGATCTGATGTGTTCCTCGGCCACAGATTGGTGCAAACTCCAGATAAGTTTCAAATGCTTTAAATTAACATCAGTTTCTAGGAGTCTTTCTTTTACTGTTAACTGCTAATAATCAAAAATTAAATGTCAGTGATACATTTTATCAAACATAAAGAAAATAAGATTTCAAAAAATAAAAACAACCTATCCCATTGCCATAAGGAGGACATCTAGGGCCTTTGTATACATCATCTCCATTTAATGGAGGGTGTTGCCAATTTTTTATTACCACTCCATGTTCAAAATAATCCCTATTGGCATCAGGAAGATTGACAACTACCACCCTATTCAAAAACCTAGTTTTTAAATAAAAAGTACTATCGCTGACAACCCATCGGTAGCAATACATAATCTCTGGAATCCCTAAACGGGTTCCATGAAGTTGGTTCAATCTATGAACTCCATTAACTATCCTCCAGGTATTTGGCGCTATTTTTGCATGTACATCATCAAAATATTAACAGAACTCCAAACATAAAGGATTTGGAGGAAAAGAAAAAACACATTCGGCTACAAAGAGACTTGGGAACCAATGTCCCTCAGCCAAAGAAAAATAGTCAGAGGGTTCCGAAAGTTCTTCCAATATGACCCATGAAGGAATTGAAATTTCAGAACGAAATTTGTTAAGCGATTCAACAAGGTAAACCATGATGAACAAAGTAACTAAAAGAAAAGGAAGAAAATCTTACAGGAAAAGAGAGAATCAGTTGACAACGAACAATAGAAGAAACGAACGCACAAGATAGAGAAGAAATGAAGAGTTCAAAGATACAGATTTGAAAAGTGAAAGACGATAGGATTTCTGACGCGCTTAAATACTTTACCTCGGGAATAGAGAAAGCAATAATTACAAGGAGGGACGTTTGCGTATCCGACGACTAAAAAGAAGAAAAGGGGCACAAAAAACGAAGCGATTATGGAAATTCAAAATACTTTAAAAGCCTGATACTATGCACTCAAAAAAGGAGTTATATACAACGAAAGTTTGCCTAAGATCCATACAAACCAAAATTCTAAGCAGCAGAATGTTCCTTACTTTTCTTCATCATCAAATTACAAAACATTGGGGGCTTCTGTTGATACCAAATTTAGTGTGCTGACATGGACCACTCACTTATAGATACGTGTCTGCCAACGTGGCAATTACGTATACTTATATCGAACAACTCAAAATCACCGAGCAACTAAGAAGCCCAGAGGAACTCAGGGGCCCCGAGCAGCTTTGGCGGTCCGAGCTACATAGCGTACAGAGCACTCAAATCAGGATAGTCAAGGAGATGACTATGCATTAAATGCTCATTATCATATAGATTTACATGTCTACTAGATAACAGCTCATTGTCCTTTCATTTGTACAGCCTGAAGGCTATAAATACATTGTAACCTCCTCATTAGAAGGGGACTCGGAATTTCTTGGTAAATCTATTACCGGGAATTCCATGTAAACCGTCAGCAATAACAAAAACAGTGGACATAGGTCATTCTTGCAAGGCTGAACCACTTTAAAAATCTATTGTCTATTATTTATTTATTCATTTTTATCTGTGATTAAAATAATTAGGTCAAATCTAATTTTTTACATCAATACTAATAAAACTAAAATTCTAAAATAAAAATCCTACTTCTAATAATCAAATAAAGACCCAATAAAAATAAAAAGAAAAAGAAATGAAGAGAAAAATAAAAAAAATGTAAATCTATTAAACTTAAAAACTAAAGTCCTAATAAAATCTAATAAATCTAAAAAAAATGAAATCCTAAAAAAAAAAATTCTAATAAAATAAAACTAATAACTAATAAAAATAAAGATGAAACACTAATAAAATAGTAAAATGGTAAATAAAAATTTAAAATTCTAAATAAATCAAAAATAAATCCTAGAAATTCTAAATAAATCTAAAATAAATCCTAAAAATAAAAATGACTCAAACTAAAAATCTAAAAAAATAATAAAAAGACACAAACAAAACACACATGGGGTTTAGGGTAGGTTTAGGCTAGGCTTAGGCTCAGGTAAGGTTACGGGGTTGGGTATTTAGCTCCATAAAACGCGCAATTGTCTTGATTTAAGCATTTGAACTTTGCAATGCATAATTTGACCTACAAAATAAACATTTGAGCGCATAAGACCCATATTGTCGAGAATTAGCAACTAAAGTACGTCTATTTGGGGTATAAATTGTACATTTTTTGGTGCTTATCACTCATCGTGTTCTAAGCCTCTCAGGCATACCACTTAGCATTGATCAATCTTTTTTTGACATTATCCTCCAAGGTGATATCATGGCACATACTTACAAACAAAGACCGTGGCTCTAACTCCAAGTACTTCTACAAATAAATATGATCCAACCCTACTACAATCATCAATGATTTACCATCACTATGAAAACTCCAACATGACAATGATTCCCAAATACGTTATGGATGATGACGCTAAACTCAGATATCTCTTTAACAACTTACACGTCTATTACGAGAATTCACAAGTCATATTATGACCTATGCTACGCATCTTAGGGTCTACCGATACGAATGTATATCACCACATAAACCTCGATGTAATAATGATTCCCAAGGGTTCTAAGGAGAATTATCATTGTAATACACGGTACACAACCTTATATTCATCACTACTAGGGAATATCTACCCCTTGCTTTAACATCTCACTAGATAAACCTTAGTATACATCTCCAAGGAAGTTCAATACGGTTGCACATGCCTATCTATGTCATAATCCCGAAGTCGATCTCACTAGGCCACATCATTTAATTCTCAATGAGTGTTCAACCATGACAACTAACTGCCTCACTATGCAAGCATCATACTATGTGCTAATCTACTAACTAACACAACTATATATTTTGGTGGGATACGAGATGTCTAATATTGCCTATAAACATCAAGGGCCATGCCCATGAACTCCACAAGGGATCCTATTTCTCAATGCCAGACTATAGTCACTAAACTATAAATTTATACCATCCAAGTCTTAGTAGAAAACCGAATGCCGGGTATTTCCTAAGAGGAGGCTCACCCTAATGACGCGGAAAGGGTTCCCATTCTAAAACATCACAAATCATTTACTTACTACTAAGTCCCCATGATATCTAGTTTTACTCCTAGGTTACCTCGATCCTCAAGATTATCTATTCCCATATCATAGTCATGGTACATAAATCTAGACATATTAAATTCAATCCCACAATCAAGGATCCTAATACGTTCCCACCACGGGACTAACACTTATAAGTACATTACCCAGTCACTTAATTTCAATCGGGGAATTCACAAGGTTTCCAACTAAGTCTCAATGAATACTATATGACTTTAATATTACTAATAAGGCCTTTTGGTGGGACACATGACGCGATGTATAATCCGTACATCCCCAGGAGTATACTACCGGTGTCACTAAAGATCACATTCATCAAATGTTGCATTATTATTTCAATCCCTACCCTAAAGGGTTACCTAAGGTTCACTCCCTTGTTATTATACTCCTCATTGTCACCTATGTGACCTTTTGCCATAAATGGCTAACAACTCTAGCCACTACTTAAAGATACATTCATCGACTAATGACCGCTAAGGGTCCCACCCACAAGGATAGCATCATGTTAACTAAAGTTGGATGTACCTATTTCTAAGTGTTGACCCACGCAATTTTTACATGTTTAGGAAATTAATCATCAATCACGGTGCTACCCCAAGGAACGAATTTGCCTACTCATCTCGTAAACACATACCGCTAATAAGTGTCGCACCTAAGGTTACATTCATTTTGAAACCTCAATTCATCATTACTTAGTCATGACATTCTAACTATCAACCCTTACAACTGACTATAAGCAATTCGTGCCATCTTCCCAATGGCGTCATCTTACTCTATCAACATCTAAAAAGAAGTTGTGTCATAAAAAACTAGAACACAACCACCTCACACTAAGAGCCACGGTGTTACCACTACCAGCTTGCATGGACGTCCGTAATTTATTAACATACTTAATCAGAAATCGGAAGCGATTTATAACAACTAACTTGATTGTATACCACTTGGCACTAAATTACTTGTCGTGTTAACCTCTTTAACTTTACCGTCGAGGACATGAAATAAAATCGTCACCAAACTAGCATGACCACCTCGACTCAACATCGATGTCGAAAGATCCACTATCGACCTCGCCACATCACTCCTAAAAGAAACCTTGATACTAGAGCTCTGGTACCATTCGTAACGCCTCGACTTGAATTTATGGGTTACTCGTGAGTCAACCCGGTCCGAATCGAGCGTTAGGTGCGAAGTGCAATAGAACAACCTATATAATTTTTCTAATCCAGTTTTATTTTAATTAGGTTTCACTTGTTTAGCATGCAATACCAGTTTCAAGGTAAATTACATGAGGGAATCGTAGGGAGCACCCCGAAGTCCGAGTAATAGAGCTACTAACGTAAACATAAATAAAATATATTTACCTGTATAATTCCCTCAAAGTACGAAATCTCTCCCAACCTGTCGTAACAAAGTGGGGATGTGAGACTATGCCCAGTGGGATTTATACGAACAATATAGAAACAAATGGTCGAAAGGAATACTCACACTCTATAACCACATGCATGCAAAAATATGAATATATGTACCTACGTATACCTTTGAAAAATATACATTCCAATGCATTAATCAATTTATTTCCGAAAACCTTACTTGCCCAGATTAATTGACCTTAATCTTATTTAAGGTTTTCTTTAATCATATTTAGCATTCTCACTTTGAGAGTGCGCCAACAATCAATGATTAACTTGTTTAATTAAATTTTAATTTTTAATCCCAAAAATCTGAACTCTTGGAAATAAATTTTGACAGATTAATTAAGTCAAACCAAGGAAGCACAGTCAATCAAAATATGAGGAAAATCCCCCAAAGGGGCAAAACCATTTTTATTTCACTAAAATTCATAAAACTTACAATTACAGCAAAATATAGTGACACACGAATACCCGTAGGCATTGGTTCGTTATCGTCGGTGTTGTCAGCAAGAGATCCCGTAAGATCTCCAATTCAACAATGGTGAACAACCGTCTTCTCCACAAGATTACTCCAGATGAGTAAAAAATTTATATCAAGGGTTTATAACTCTCACATATATGTTTAGGAATGATTTGTTAATGAAAAAGGTTGAAAAACCATGAAAAATGAAGTCTGAAAATATGAAGTAGATCTGCAGAAACGTGAGGGCCACGGACTTGAAAATTGTGTAGAGTAGCCACTGCAATTTATATAGAAATCTAGGCATCGCGTCGCTTGAAGGAAATGAAGTCTTCGCTCGAACGGAATGGCATGCTTCTCGAACGACTTCGCGCAAGATGCCAATGTCACTTGAACGACAGGCAAATTTCGTTCGAACGACGTCAGCGACATTTTTCCTTCGCCTCAACACTTAGAAAAATTTCTTCTTTTGAAGTAAAAACATTCCAGACCCTTAAAAATATTTTATAAAAGTTACCAAATATTTATGTAAATAATAAACACTCCAAATAAATTATTTTACCATAATCGAGAGTGGAGTAGTGGGAATGGTTGAAGAGCATGTTGCATGTTGCATGATGCACGTACAAAGATGATGGATGCAAGGATTCGGATCAAGGTCGTCATGGATAATCGTGTTGACGTGTCGAATGTGGCGGTATCAGACATACTAACTGTGATCTAGGACACACCGAAAATTCTAAGATTCTAACTCGGACATTTATAAACTCATGTCCTTACAAATCACCCCCTATGTCTATGCCGGTACATACATAAAAAATCCGAATTATGCCACCCAAATGAAAACCAAATGACATACAATTTAATATCCCCATTAAACCCAAAAACTGGAAATACGAAATGACGTGTCTTCAAACAAACTTCAACATCTTCAAATTTCCAACTATTTAATATTTATTTATCATCATCAGGGTGTGCAAAAATAATTCTCAATTTTGTACCTGCACACATGAGATAAGAAACAATACCCGTGACGCACAACAGTTTGAAATATAATGATAAGGAAAAGTAAATATCAATTAATGCTCAAGCAAATCACTATTAAATCAACAAGAATTCTCCCCCATAATTCATTGTCCCCCTTTTTATGATGTCCCTAAATAACCCAATATGAAGAACACAAAGTAAATGCAAATGGAGAATGTCACAAGGTAGTCAAACTTTTTCTTTTTGAATATTTCAAAATTTTCTCACAAAATATACAACAAAGAACCACACCATGAAAGAACACAAAAACAACCGAGTCGGGGATAGCGAAAATATAGGGATGTGAACAAATTCAACAGGAAAATCAATACATACAACCATAACATATGTGCACGATGAATTTCAGATATTCCTAACGATTGAACTCAAAATCTTCCTTAGGTGTAAAAATGGTGGAATTATAAGAAATTGACTTAATCAAATCAACAAATCAAAGCTCAAAGTGATTTCCACACCAATAACGTCCAAAATGATGTAATGCTTTTTCATGACTTTCAAGGGCGTGCAAACCCGTGTTTCATTTCTTTCCATCCAAACTCCCTCATAAATAATTATGCATTAATTTTTCTTTTGAGGTGATGAAACTAAAACCTATTGGCCCACTTTTTGGCATATTTTTCTTTTTATTGCCTTTTAGTTTTTTTGGGGCTCTTTTCAAACGGTGGCTTTCACGACAAGTTAATTTTGTACTCTTGTAGCCCTTTTTCGTGTTTCACTCATCATTTTTTGTTACAATTAAGTCCTCACGGTAAACGATTTTTACATGCACTACTTTCTTGTCAAGTTTTACCGCATTTGGTTCGTTGTATAAACAGAACTAAGATGGAAACACTCAAGCCAATATGTGATAGACAAGTACAATACTCAAATAATACCGTGCACATATGAAATAAAGGAGATAAGGAGCCAAATATGTTGAAGATATCACTAATCACATCTCAAAGACTCCAAATAATGCAAAGCACATAGATGAAATGATGTAGCATCTTAAATCACTATCAAACAATCACGTAGAATATGGAATGAAGTTGTGACTATAGCTATCTTAAATGTTCATCCATAAACGGTGTAAAAAAGTACAAAACTATTTTTGTGTTTTTTAAAAAAAATTATAAAAAGAAAATCTTTTTGACTTTTTCTAAAATTTATCAAAAATAAAATCTTTTTGGATTTTTTCAATTTTTCAAAAAAAAATAGAAAATATTTTGGGATTTTTCTAAAAAAATAAAACAAAAAACAAATAATGATACAATATACATATAGGAATCATATGATGTGAACAAGAAAAATGCATCCTACTCTAGACATGGTAACCACCCCTCAGTCAACTGTAAAAATTCCTAAAGACTTCCTAAGACTCTTGAATCTAAGGGCATCTAAAGGCTTCGTAAAAATATCGACTAACTAGAGGTCTGTAGATACAAAACTCAAGGATACGACCTTTTCTTCTATAATCTCACGGATAAAGTGCTCGCGTATCCTAATGTGCTTTGTGCACGAATGATGGACTGGATTGCAGGATATGTGTATCGCGCTCATGTTATCATAGGAAATAGTCATGGTGTCTTGTGATATCCCATAATCCTCCAACATCTGCTTCATCCATAGAAGTTCCGTGCAACAACTCCCAACAGCTATGTACTCAGCCTTTGCAGTGGACAAAGAGATGGAATTTTTCTCCTTGCTCAACCAAGAAACGAGAGCATAACCAAAGAAGAAACACCCACTAGAAGTGCTCCTATATCCATCTGCATCCCTAGCCCCATTGACATTCGAATAGGCGGATAAACGGTCATTGGTATCAAAGGAATAATAAATGCCAAGTGAGAGAGTCACACTCACGTATTTGATAATACGTTTAAGAGCGAGTAAGTGTGACTCTTTCGGGGAAGCCTGATATCTCACACAGACTCCAACACTAAAGTCGATGTCGGGACGACTGGCAGTCAAGTAGACAAGACTACTTATCATACTACGATACAAAGTTTTATCTATGTCCTTACCTAAAGTGTCCTTGCTAAGCTTTGTTGAGGTACTGATCGGGTTAAGCTCTTATTTAGCGGAGTTTAAACCAAATTTCTTTATAAGGTCTCTAACATACTTGGATTGGGATATGAACATCCCATCCTCTAGCTGACGAACCTAGAGACCAAGGAAGAAAGTAATCTCACCTACCATGCTCATCTTAAACTCACTCTTTATCACCTCCTCAAAGTGGTGATCTTACTGGGAGCATGTGAATCCAAAGACAATGTCGTCCACATAGACCTGGGTAACCAAAATAGCACAGTCATCTCTCCAAACGAACGTCATATCAAGTCTCCCTCTCTTGAAGCCACGAGCTAAGAGATAGGAAGTAAGCCTCTCATACCAAGCATGGGTGCTTGCTTCAAACCATATAAGGCTTTCCTCAGATAGTAGACATGATCATGGTGCTTCGTGTCTTCAAACCCTTTTGGTTGCTCCACGTAAACCTCCTTATATAGAATGCTATTCAGAAAGGCACTCTTGACAGCCATCTAATATAACTTTAAGCACATACGACATGTGATGGCGAGTAGTAAGTAGACGGACTCAATCCTCACAATAGGAGCAAATGTCTCATCAAAGTCTACACCCTCTATCTGTGTGTTTCCTTGAGTGACCAACCTAGCCTTATTTCGAATAATAGTACCAGTCTCATTTACATTATTCTTGAAGATCCACTTGGTACCTATCACATTTGTCTCACTAGGTACATCATTCTTTCTGAACTGAAGCAACTCATCCTGCATTGCGCTTATCTAATGTTCATCTTTGAGTGCTTCCTTATGATTCTTGGGCTCAACTTTGTACGTGTAGTAAACATGGCTAACAACGTTCGCTAGTTGAGCACAAGTCTTTACCCCTAGGGTGGGATCTCCTAGAATAGGAGTAGGATCATGACTCTTGTGAACCCAAGCAGGAGTGTCCCCACTACACCAAAAACAGGAATCTAGCACGATTTAAAACTGTGCCAGATCAAATATGGCACGGTTTTGAACTGTGCCAGAATTAAGTGTTCCAAAATGGCCAGTTTTTTCTGACACGGCTCAAAAGTGTGCCAGATTTGACCAAACAGGAACACTTCTAGCACACTTTTAAACCGTGTCAGAATTTGATATTTTTGGCACAGTTTTAAGCTGTGTCAGATTGACCACATTTCAATAAACTTTTGGCACAGTTCAAAAATGTGCTAAAATTTGATACACCTTTGGCACGATTTTGAACTGTGCCAAATTTATGGATAAAAGAAAAAAAATTATTTAAAAACTAGAAAATTCACAAATTGCAAATCTTGAAAGTTGTTGATAAACTAATGTGCATACAAACTTCAAAATATTACAAATAACAGTTCACAGGCCAAAAAAATAGGTCAGAGTTTCCTCTATTTTTTGGACATTCTAAAACCTGTTAATATAATACATGTGCAATGTAAAGCCCGCACATCCATAAAATATAACAATAAAATTATAAAAGTCTGCACGGCCATAAAAGCTAACA
This sequence comes from Sambucus nigra, assembly GCA_949130495.1. Lineage (NCBI taxonomy): Eukaryota > Viridiplantae > Streptophyta > Magnoliopsida > Dipsacales > Adoxaceae > Sambucus > Sambucus nigra. The sequence continues at coordinate 128,595,355 of OX422207.1, read as the reverse complement.
ATAAAACTAAAAAAGTCCGCACAGACATAACACAAAAACATATAATCCTGAATATTAACGAAATTAAGTAAATAATCCTCTTGTTGTAGACTATTGACTTCATGTGTTCCACATGGATAAAAGCTAATGGTAAAATGTTATCCTGCAAAAAAATAAGATACAAAAGGAGACCATGTTAGTAACCGAGTAATTTAAAGAAAATCTTATTCAAGCTTAAAATTTGCATATAGTATTAAAATTATTATTGTATTCATAAATTGATCTTATTGTGAATATGTGGTCAGCTCCTACGAGTTAAATTAGTCCCATGCGAGGTGTTAGTGCTTCTTCCTGGGCCGTTTAGGGACTAATTTAAGTTTTCACCCCCAAACGACATGTTTTTAAACCTAATCTAGATATTTTTAAATTATCGTCAAATTCTCAAATTGAGAGAACTGTGACAACGTGGCCAATTCCTATAAGTTAAATTGGTCTCGTGCGAGGTGTTCGTGCCACTTACGGGGCCATTTGGGGGTTGGTTTACGTTTTCACCCTTTAACGACTTGTTTTTAAGCCTAATCTAGATTTTTTAAATTATTGTCATATTCTCAAACCGGGAGACTTGTGACTACGCAGTCAATTCCTATAATTTACATTGGTCTCGTGCGAGGTGTTCGTGACTCTTACGGGGCCGTATGGAGGCTGGTTTAGGTTTTCACCCTTTAACGGCTTGTTTTTAAGTCTAAGTGTTGATTTTTGCAAATTATCATCATATTCTCAAATTGGGAGACCCGTGACTACGCGGTCAGTTCCTACAAGTTACATTGGTCTCGTACGAGGTGTTCGTACCTCTTACGGGGCCTTTTGGGGACTGGTTTAGGTTTTCACCATTTAATGGCATGTTTTTAAGCCTAACCTAGATATTTTTAAATTATCATCATATTTTCAAACCGAGAGACCCGTGACTACGCGATCAGTTCCTATAAGTTACATTGGTCCCGTGCGAGGTGTTCGTGCCTCTTATAGGGCCGTTTGGGGGCTGGTTTACATTTTCACCCTTTAACGGCTTGTTTTTAAGCCTAAGTGTTGATTTTTGCAAATTATCATCATATTCTCAAACCACGAGACCCGTGACTACGCGGTCAATTCCTACAAGTTGCATTGGTCCTGTGCGAGGTGTTCGTGCCTCTTACGGGGCCGTTTGGGGGCTGGTTTAGGTTTTCACCATTTAACGGCATGTTTTTAAGCCTAATATAGAGATTTTCAAATTATCATCATATTCTCAAACTGAGAGAACCGTGACTAAGCAGTCAGTCCCTATAAGTTACAATGGTCCTGTGCGAGGTGTTTGTGCCTCTTACGGCGCCGTTTGGGGGTTGGTTTAGGTTTTCACCCTTTAACGGCTTATTTTTAAGTCTAAGTGCTGATTTTTGCAAATTATCATCATATTCTCAAATTGGGAGACCCGTGAGTACGCGATTAGTTCCTACAAGTTACATTTGTGCCGTGCGAGATATTCGTGCCTCATACGGTGACGTTTGGGGGTTGGTTTAGGTTTTCACCCTTTAACGGCTTGTTTTTAAGCCTAATCTAGATTTTTTCAAATCATCGTCATATTTTCAAATCGGGAGACCTGTGACTACGTGATCAGTTTCTATAAGTTACATTGGTCCCATGCGAGGTGTTCGTGCCTCTTATGGGGCCGTTTGGGGGTTAGTTTAGGTTTTCACCCTTTAACGTTTTGTTTTTAAGTCTAAGTTTTGATTTTTAAAAATTATCATCATATTCTCAAATCGAGAGAACCGTGACTACGCGGTCAGTTCCTACATGTTACATTGTTCCTGTGCGAGGTGTTCATCCCTCTTACGGGGACGTTTAGGGGCTGGTTTACGTTTTCACCCTTTAATGGCTTATTTTTAAGCCTACGTGTTGATTTTTGCAAATTATCATCATATTCTCAAACCACGAGACCCGTGACTACGCGATCAATTCCTACAAGTTGCATTGGTCCTTTGCGAGGTGTTCGTGCCTCTTACGGGGCCGTTTGTGGGTTGGTTTAGGTTTTCACCCTCTAACGGCTTGTTTTTAAGAGTAAGTGTTGATTTTTGCAAATTATCATCATATTCTCAAATCGGGAGACCCGTGACTACACAGTCAGTTCCTACAAGTTACACTGGTCCCATGCGAGGTGTCTGTGCCTGTTACAGTAACGTTTAGGGCCTGGTTTATGTTTTCACCCTTTAACGGCGTATTTTTAAGCCTAATCTATATATTTTCAAATTATCATCATATTCTCAAATCGGGAGACCTGTGACTACGCAGTCAGTTCCTACAAGTAATATTGGTCTCGTGCGAGGTGTTCGTGCCCCTTACGGGGCCGTTTGGAGGTTGGTTTTGGTTTTTATATTTTAACGACATGTTTTTAAGAGAAATATAGATATTTTCAAACTATCGTCATATAGTCAAACTGAGAGAACCATGACTACGCGGTCAGTTCCTACAAGTTATACTGGTCCCGTGCGAGGTGTTCGTGCCTCTTGAGGGGCCGTTTGGGGGTTGATTTAGGTTTTCAACCTTTAACAGATTATTTTTAAGCCTAATCTAGATTATTGAAATTATCATCATATTCTCAAACCGGGAGACCCGTGACTATGTGGTCAGTTCCTACAAGTTACATTGGTCCCGTGCGAGGTTATTCGTGCCTCTTACAGGGTCGTTTGGGGCTGGTTTAGGTTTTCACCATTTAACGACAAGTTTTTAAGCCTAATCTAGATATTTTTAAATTTTCCTCATATTTTCAAACCGAGAGAACTGTAACTACGGGGTCAGTGCTTACAAGTTACATTGGTCCCGTGAGATGTGTTCGTGCCTCTAACGGTGACGTTTAGGGGTTAGTTTAGGTTTTCACCCTTTAACGGCTTATTTTTAAGCCTAATATAAATATTTTCAAATTATCGTCATATTCTCAAATCGAGAGAACCGTGACTACGTGGTCAGTTCCACAAGTTACATTGGTCCCGTGCGAGGTGTTCGTGCCTCTTGCGGGGCCATTTGGGGGCTGGTTTAGGTTTTCACCCTTTAACGGCTTGTTTTTAAGCCTAAGCTAGATTTTTGAAATTATCTTCATATTCTCAAACAGGCAGACCCGTGAACGCGGTCAGTTCCTACAAGTTACATTGGTCCCGTGCGAGGTGTTCATGCCACTTACAGGACCGTTTGGCTATGATTTAGTTTTTCACCATTTAACGGTGTTTTTTAAGCCTAATCTAGATATTTTCAAATTATCATGATATTCTCAAACCGAGAGAACCGTGACTATGCGTTCAGTTCCTACAAGTTATATTAGTCCCGTGAGAGGTGTTCGTGCCTCTTATGGTGACGTTTGGGGGTTTGTTTAGGTTTTCACTCTTTAACGGCTTGTTTTTAAGCCTAATAGAGATATTTTAAAATTATCGTCATATTCTTAAACAGGGATACCCGTGACTACGCGGTTAGTTCCTAAAAGTTACATTTGTTCTGTTCTTGTTCATGCCTCTTATGGGGCCGTCTGGGGGATGGTTTAGGTTTTTAAGCTTAATCTAGATATTTTCAAACTATTGTTATATTCTCAAATTGGGAGACCTGTGACTACGCGGTCAGTTCCTACAAGTTACATTGGTCCAGTGCGAGGTGTCCGTGCCTCTCACGGAGCCGTATGGGGGCTGGTTTAGGTTCTCACCCTTTAACGGCTTATTTTTAACTCTAAGTGTTAATTTTTATAAATTATCGTCATATTCTAAAATTGAGAGAACGGTGATTACGCGGTCAGTTCCTACAAGTTACAATGGTCCCGTGCAAGGTGTTTGTGCCACTTATGGGGCCGTTTGGGGGCTGGTTTACATTTTCACCAATTAACGGCCTATTTTTAAGCCTAATCCAAATTTTTTAAATTATCATCATATTCTCAAACCGGGAGACCGGTGACTACGCGGTCAATTCCTACAAGTAACATTGGTCCCGTTCGAGGTGTTCACGCCTCTTATGGGTCCGTTTGGGGGTTGGTTTAGGTGTTTACCCTTTAACGGCTTATTTTTTGTCTAAGAGTTGACTTTTACAAATTATCATCATATTCTCAAACCTCGAAACCCGTGATTATGTGGTCAGTTTTTACAAGTTACATTGGTCCCGTGCGAGATGTCTATGCCTCTTACGATGACGTTTGGGAGTAAGTTTAGGTTTTCACCTTTAACGGCTTATTTTTAAGCCTAATCTAGATATTTTCAGATTTTCATCATATTCGCAAATCGAGAGACCTGTGACTATGCGGTCAGTTCCTACAAGTTACATTAGTCTCGAGAGAGGTGTTCGTGCCTCTTACAGGGCCGTTTGGGGGTCGGTTTAGGTTTTCACTTTTTAACGGCATGTTTTTAAGCCAAATCTAGATATTTTCAAATTATCATCATATACTCAAATCGAGAGAACCGTGACTATACGGTCAGTTCCTACAAGTTACATTGGTCCCGTGCGAGGTGTTCTTGCCTCTAACGGGGACGTTTGGGGGCTGATGTAGGTTTTCACCCTTTAACAGCTTATTTTTAAGCCTAATCTAAATTTTTCAAATTATCGTCATATTCTCATATCGGGAGACCCATGACTACGTGATCAGTTCCTACAAGTTACATCGGTCTCGTGCGAGGTGTTCGTGCCTCTTACAGGGCCGTTTGGGGACTGGTTTAGGTTTTCACCCTTTAACGGCTTGTTTTTAAGCCTAATATAAATATATTCAAATTATAATTATATTCTCAAATCGAGAGAATCGTGACTACGCAATCAGTTCCTATAAGTTACATTGGTCCCGTGAGAGGTGTTCGTGCCTCTTATGGTTACATTTGGGGGTTAGTTTTGGTTTTCACCCTTTAATGGCTTATTTTTAAGCCTAATATAGATATTTTGAAATTATCATCATATTCTCAAATCGGGATACCCGTGACTACACGGTCAGTTCCTACAAGTTACATTGGTCCCGTACGAGGTGTTCGTTCCTCTTGCGGGGCCATTTGGGGGTTGGTTTAGGTTTTCACCCTTTAACGACTTGTTTTTAAGCCTAAGCTAGATTTTTGAAATTATTGTCATATTCTTAAATAGGCAGACCCGTGAACGCGGTCAATTCCTACAAGTTACATTGGTCCCATGTGAGGTGTTCATGCCTCTTACGGGGCCGTTTGGGGCTGGTTTAGCTTTTCACTATTTAACGATGTTTTTTAAGCCTAATCTAGATATTTTTAAATTTTCATCATATTCTCAAACCGGGAGACCTGTGACTACGTGATCAGTTCCTACAAGTTACATTGGTCCCGTGCGAGGTGTCCGTGCCTCTTACGGAGCCGTTTGGTTCCTGGTTTAGGTTTTCACCATTTAACAGCAAGTTTTTAAGCCTAATCATATTCTCAAACCGAGAGAACTGTAACTGCGGGTCAGTTCTTACAAGTTACATTGGTCCCGTGAGATGTGTTCTTGTCTCTAACGGTGACGTTTGGGGGTTAGTTTAGGTTTTCACCCTTTAATGGCTTGTTTTTAAGCATAATATAAATATTTTCAAATTATCATCATATTCTCAAACCGAGGGAACCGTGACTACGCGGTCAGTTCCACAATATACATTGGTCCCGTGTGAGTTGTTTGTGCCTCTTGCGGGGCCATTTGGGGGCTGGTTTAGGTTTTCACCCTTTAACGGCTTGTTTTTAAGCCTAATCTAAATATATTCAAATTATCGTCATATTCTCAAATCGAGAGAACTGTGACTACGCGGTCAGTTCCTACAAGTTATATTGGTCCCGTGCGAGGTGTCCGTGCCTCTTGCGGGGCCATTTGGGGGCTGGTTTAGGTTTTTACCCTTTAACGGCTTGTTTTTAAGCATAAGCAAGATTTTTGAAATTATCGTCATATTCTCAAACAAGTAGACCCATGAACGCGGTCAGTTCCTACAAGTTACATTGGTCCCGTGCGAGGTGTTCATGCCTCTTTCGGGGCCGTTTAGGTCTGGTTTAGCTTTTCACCATTTAACGGTGTTTTTTAAGCCTAATCTAGATATTTTCAAATTATCATGATATTCTCAAACCGAGAGAATCGTGACTATGCGGTCAGTTCCTACAAGTTATATTAGTCCCGTGAGAGGTGTTCGTGCCTTTTACGGTGACGTTTGGGGGTTTGTTTAGGTTTTCACTCTTTAACGGCTTATCTTTAAGCCTAATAGAGATATTTTCAAATTATCGTCATATTCTCAAAGAGGGATACCCGTGACGACGCAGTTAGTTCCTAAAAGTTACTTTCATCCCGTGCGAGTTGTTCGTGCCTCTTATGGGGCCGTCTGGGGGCTGGTTTAGGTTTTTAAGCCTAATAGATATTTTCAAACTATCATTATATTCTCAAATTGGGAGACCTGTGACTACGCGGTCGGTTCCTATAAGTTACATTGGTCTAGTGCGAGGTGTTCGTCCCTCTTACGGAGCCATTTGGGGGCTGGTTTAGGTTCTCACCCTTTAACGGCTTGTTTTTAACTCTAAGTGTTGATTTTTACAAATTATCGTCATATTCTAAAATTGAGAGAATGGTGACTACGCGGTCAGTTCCTACAAGTTACAATGGTCCCGTGCGAGGTGGTCGTGCCACTTATGGGGCCATTTGGGGGCTGGTTTACATTTTCACCCATTAACGGCTTATTTTTAAGCCTAATCTAGATTTTTCAAATTATCATCATATTGTCAAACCGGGAGACCGGTGACTACGCGATCAATTCCTACAAGTAACATTGGTCCCATGCGAGGTGTTCACGCCTCTTACGGGGCCGTTTGGGGGCTAGTTTAGGTGTTTACCCTTTAATGGCTTGTTTTTAAGTCTAAGTGTTGATTTTTGCAAATTATCATCATATTCTCAAACCTGGACACCCGTGATTTTGTGTCAGTCTTTACAAGTTGTATTGGTCCCGTGCGAGGTGTCTATGCCTCTTACGATGACGTTTGGGGGTTGGTTTAGGTTTTCACCCTTTAACGGCTTGTTTTTAAGTCTAATCTAGATATTTTCAAATTTTCGTCATATTCTCAAATCAGGAGACCTGTGACTACGCGGTCAGTTCCTACAAGTTACATTAGTCTTGAGAGAGGTGTTCATGCCTCTTACAGGGCCGTTTGGGGGTTGGTTTAGGTTTTCACTCTTTAACGGCATGTTTTTAAGTCAAATCTAGATATTTTCAAATTATTATCATATACTCAAACTGAGAGAATCGCGACTATGCGGTCAGTTCCTATAAGTTACATTGGGCCCGTGTGAGGTGTTCTTGCCTCTAACGGGGACGTTTGGGGGCTGATATATTTTTTCACACTTTAACAGCTTATTTTTAAGCCTAATCTAAATTTTTCAAATTATCGTCACATTCTCATATCGGGAGACCCATGACTACGCGATCGGTTCCTACAAGTTACATTGGTCTCGTGCGAGGTGTTCGTGCCTCTTACAGGGCCGTTTGGGGACTGGTTTAGGTTTTCATCATTTAACGATATGTTTTTAAGCCTAATCTATATATGTTCAAATTATCGTTATATTCTCAAATCGAGAGAATCGTGACTACGCGATCAGTTCCTATAAGTTACATTGGTCCCGTGAGAGGTGTTCGTGCCTCTTATGGTTACATTTGGGGGTTAGTTTTGGCTTTCACCCTTTACCGGCTTGTTTTTAAGCCTAATATAGATATTTTAAAATTATCATCATATTCTCAAACTGGGATACCCGTGACTACGCGGTCAGTTCTTACAAGTTACATTGGTCTCGTGCGAGGTGTTTGTGCCTCTTGCGGGGCCATTTGGGGGCTGGTTTAGGTTTTCATCCTTTAACGACTTGTTTTTAAGCCTAAGCTAGATTTTTGAAATTGTCGTCATATTCTCAAAAAGGCAGACCCGTGAACGCGGTCAGTTCCTACAAGTTACATTAGTCCCATGCGAGGTGTTCATGCCTCTTACGGGGCCGTTTGGGGATGGTTTAGCTTTTCACCATTTAACGGTGTTTTTTAAGCCTAATCTAGATATTTTCAAATTATTATGATATTCTCAAACCGAGAGAACCGTGACTATGCGGTCAGTTCCTACAAGTTACATTAGTCCCATGGGAGGTGTTCGTGCATCTTAAGGTGATGTTCGGGGGTTTGTTTAGGTTTTCACTCTTTAACGGCTTGTTTTTAAGCCTAATAGAGATATTTTCAAATTATCGTCATATTCTTAAACCGGGATACCCGTGACTACGCGGTTAGTTCCTAAAAGTTACATTTGTCCCGTGCGAGTTGTTCGTGCCTCTTATAGGACCGTTTGGGGGCTGGTTTAGGTTTTTAAGCCTAATCTAGATATTTTCAAACTATCGTTATATTCTCAAATTGGGAGACCTGTGACTACGCGGTCAGTTCCTATAAGTTACATTGGACGAGTGAGAGGTGTCCGTGCCTCTTACGGAGCCGTTTGGGGGCTGGTTTAGGTTCTCACCCTTTAACCGCTTGTTTTTAATAAGTGTTGATTTTTACAAATTATCGTCATATTCTCAAACCGAGAGAACGGTGACTATGCGGTCAGTTCCTACAAGTTACAATGCTCGCGTGCAAGGTGTTCGTGCCACTTATGGGGCCGTTTGGGGGCTGGTTTACATTTTCACCCATTAACGGCTTATTTTTAAACCTATTCTAGATTTTTCAAATTATCATTATATTATCAAATTGTGACACCCCGACTAATTAAATACCGGGTAGCTACTCCTTTATTAAATTAATTCAAAATGCCAAGTTGGCTCAGTTAATAGCATCACTGTCGAAAACATTTTATTATTACTAACCACCTAGTATTTATAAAAAAAGTTGCCAAATTTTAATTTAAGTCTGATTAACATGCAACAAGTATAATGAAGAAATAAATAACACCATTCACCATACTGAAGTAAAACGAATAACCATCACAATAGAGTAAATAAAGTCTGGAGGAAAACTCCTCACTACAATCCCATACTGAAATAAATAACCGAATGCTAAAACAATACAAATCAAAGTCTGAAAACTGTAATGTAAAAGGTGACTCTAATAGAAATGGGCAACATGCCCTACAACTGATAGATAGTGACTCTGGAATCCAAAAGATAGAAGCGTCTATAAGAAAATCCCTTTAGCTTCCACAAACAGCTACAGCTCGTCACCTGAATGAGAATCCTATGCTGGGTGTCCCTGTGGCTGGGCACCTAAAATGGTTTTACAAGAAAAAGAGATTTGAAAAGCAAATGGGTCAGAGCCCGAATGTGGAGTTATATTTTAAAAACCTGCAAGTGCTTTAAAAACATTTAAAACATTAAATGCAAAGTACATGTTAGGACGTACACTCACATGATATTCTCACCTCTCGTCTAACTGTGCACTCCTAACGTAAGTACCCATCTAGAGTGATACAAACTACTAGCTAAGTAACAACATATCTAGCTAGACTACCAAAGGTCTTACCCTTATTACTCGGTTCTATTAACATAATAACGCTCGTAATTAAGTAGGGGTTTAACGTAACTCAGATGTTCAATATGCAATATATATAACTATCAGTTAACTCGTTATATTTCTCGAAACAATACCGTAATTATATTCACATCATTAACATGAAGGTTCTCATTAATTAAGTGTATATTATTCACATCATAAATATACAATACAAGCAACCCGAGAACTAAGCTGTGGTGCACACATACTCTGCTATCCATCCCGGTACATCACGTACATAAGGATCACATATTCCGAATCTCTCAGGAATAGTTTAGATAACACAAATCACAAATAGTGGAGGCGAACACAGTCACATCACAGGGTCACGCACATACCTACGCTCCCACGATCAGCGGACTTATTAATATCCCAATAAGTCTTTATATGACCTATGTTCATCGAGGTACCAGTCTATATCCCCCCGTAGGCACACAAGGATTAGAGGGTCCTAAGCGAACGCAACCTCCCGTGATAGCAAGTATGGTAGGTATGTCATACACATAATTCATATACCAATACTAAGTAAACACACGTCTTAGTAATACCGTATTTTAATCGTAGTACATATCGCATTCTCGTACTAACTATAATTATCACAATTTATACTACTCTGGTTTATAATCATATGCGCCATAATTTTCTCACGTCGTAATAGACACTCACGTCTCAACCCAAACGGTTCATTCTAATTTAACTCACTTGTGTATAATTTCCTCTCATAAATACCCAAATGTCTCAAACCTATCACTACATCATCATTGGAAGGTTAACTATATCCTCGGACAAGTTTACGGGACTCCAAAATTCAAAACAGTTCAAAATAGCCCAAACTGTCAGCTCGTTAGAAGTCTCGTTCGAACGAGACTGTTCGAACGAGATTCCTCTGTCAACTCGTTAGAAGTCTCGTTCGAACGAGGTTGTTCGAACGAGATTCCAGTTCCTTCGAACGAACTGTACCTTCTAACGATATCTCGTTCGAACGAGATATCGAACGAAATCCCTTTTCGTTAGCAGCGACTGGTCAACTCGTTAGAAGCTCGTTCGAACGAGTTCGTTCGAACGACCTGGGTAGGGACTTCTAACGAGCTACCAGATTCGTCCCAGATTTTTCCCCATCTCGTTTTTATCCAATTTTATCACTCCTAATCTCTTCCAAAGTTCATCCCAACAACGTTTTAGGGTCTCTAATTCATCCTAAACATATTCAAGTCAACTCCTAACATGTTTTCAAGGATTAAATCTCTTTAACATCAATCAAAATATAAATCTCTACACTTTTTCCCCAATTATTTCAAGAACATGAACCCTAACTTTTGAATCATGAATTAACTCACTATAAATCCGTTTTAATTCCTTCCTATCACAGATATCATGCGAATCATTATCTACCTATCATTCTACATGCAATTCTCCTTAATAATTTCAAGTTCTAAGCTCCAAACTACATGGGTTTTCATAATCTTTCAAGAACAGTTGTAATTCATCAATTTTCTAACATGGAAGAAACATTCTACGAATTTAAATATGATTAAAACACTTGCCTTGATTGGATTTCTGATTTTGGTGTTGGCTTGGTGAAGATTTCTGCAAATTTTTCCTTTCTCCAAGCTCTCCTCCAATGGTGGCTTAAGGTGGCTAGGGTTTTGATTTGGGAATTTTAGAAAACTCTCCTAATAACCTACGTAGACTTCTAGGTTAATGTGGTTTGGTTAATGGGCTTAGTGGGTTTAATCCACATCAGATTTACATCTCTAATTTTCGTCACTTTTAATTCCTCAAAATGTAAAATTACCAAAATACCCTTTAAGTTGTCGGTATGGCCTAAAAATACCCCGGGACCCAAACTACACCCCCGGGTAGTGTTTTCTGACTATCTCGACCCTTCCAGACGCGTTGGAGCACTCAAAATGACCATACGGTTTATAGATTTTAAATTTACTTTTATTATCAAAATATTACACCGTGACGCGGCGGTCCCACGCGTCTCAACAAAATTTCTAAAATGCCGTCTATCGATCTCACGACAAATTTTATAATACTAAATACATATATCAAAACATATATGCACAAAATCAAATGCCAACTCGCATCTCGTTAGTATTTATAACCCGGATTAATTTCCAATTAATACGCATTTAATTAATTAATCCCAAAAATAAATATAGTCAAAAGTACGGGGTATTACATACTTCCCCCCTAATAACTGAATTTCGTCCCGAAATTCGAAACTAGAAAGTACCTGCTAAAAACAACTCTGGATAACGATCGCGCATCTCATCCTCGCGCTCCCATGTGGACTCCTCGACATTGTGATGTCGCCACTGAACACGCACTAACGGAACTATCTTTGACCGCAGTTTCCTCTCGCTTCGGTCTAAAATAGCAATCGGCCCCTCCTCGTAGGAGCTATCCGGCTGGAGGTCGATGTCCTCCACAGCAATGTGAGAATGAGCCAAATTATCTCTATGGTATTTCCTCAGCGAGGAAATATGGAACACATCGTGAATCCGATGCAAATGCTCCGGTAGCCCGAGTCTATACGCAACCGGTCTGATCCGCTCAATAATAGGAAACGGCCCCACATACCTCGGTGCCAACTTCCCCTTCTTCCCGAAACGCATAATCCCCTTCATAGGAGATACTCTGAGCAAAACCTGGTCCCCCACTTGGAACTCCCTGAAAAACCTCTTCGCATCAGCATAACTCTTCTGTCTGTCTTGAGCTACCCGAATGCGACTCTGAATCAACTCAATCCTTGCCGAAGTATCCTGAATTACTTCCGGCCCAAGTAGTTTGTTGTCCCCCACCTCTAACCAACATGCTGGGGAACGACAAGGCCTACCGTACAATGCCTCAAACGGAGCCATGCCAATAGTGAACTGGTAGGAGTTGTTGTAAGCAAACTCCACCAGTGGAAGATACTGCTCCTATCCACCCCCGAAGTCAATAATGCACATGCGTAGCATGTCCTCCAACATCTGATTGGTGCGCTCTGTCTTCCCATCAGTCTGCAGATGATAAGCCGTACTCAATCGTAATTCCGTGCCCATGGCCTCCTGGAAACTCTCCCAAAACCGCGAAACAAATATCTTGTCTCTGTCAGACACGATATTTAGGGGCACACCGTGAAGTCTCACAATCTCCGAAATGAAGAGCTGGGCATACTGTCCCGTAGTGTAGTCAGTCCTTACAGGTAAAAAGTGAGTGACCTTGGACAACCTGTCCACAATTACCCAAACGGAGTCGTGACCCCTCTGCGACGTAGGCAACCCCGTGATAAAGTCCATGGATATTCTCTCCCACATCCACACCGGGACCTCCAATGGCAGTAGCAATCCTGTCGGTCTCTGATGATCCACTTTTATAAGCTGACAATTGGTGCATTTCGAAACAAACTCAGCGATATCTCTCTTCATACCGCTCCACCAATACTGCCGTCTCATGTCTTGGTACATTTTGTCCCCTCCGGGATGTACCGCGAACCGTGAGCCGTGCGACTCTGCCATCACATCGTGCCCGCAATTCCTCTCCTTCCGGAACTACCAATCTTCCATTTAAGCGTAATCCCCCATCTGAGCTAACGGTATAGGACTCAGCTCCCTCTGCTAGTAGTCGAACTATCTGCTCTTGACAGAACGAGTCATTAGCCTGTGCCCGTACTACCTTCGTGACAATCTGCGGTGTAACGGTCATCACAGACATGAAAGATCGGGCCACTGCATCCTGGTGTCCCAATTCCTTCCACTTTGCTTTCCACACCTCTGCCACCTCATCTGCTGGCCTACGGCTCAACGCGTCTGCTACCACGTTAGCCTTACCCGGGTGGTACTGGATGTCGAACTAGTAGTCTTTCACAAACTCAAGCCACCTACGTTGCCACATATTCAACTCTTTCTGTGTGAACAAGTACTGTAGAGACTTGTGGTCCGTGAACAGTTGGAACTTCTCCCCCAAAAGATAGTGCCTCCAAATTCGTAGGGCAAATACCGCTGCTGCCAACTCCAAATCATGCGTGGGGTAATTCTTCTCATGAGGCTTAAGCTTACGGGAAGCATAAGCTATGGCCTGTCTCTCCTGCTGTAATACACCTCCCAGTCCTTGCAAAGACGAATCGGTGTAAACCAAATACTCAACTCTCGGTCTCGGCAATGCTAACACAGGTGCTGAGGTCAATTTGTCCTTCAATTAATCGAATGCCAACTGACAGGCATCACTCCAGATGTACGGCACACCCTTATGAGTCAGATGTGTCAAAGGACCTGCTATCTATGAGAAGCCCCGAATAAACCTCCTGTAGTATCCTGCTAGACCCAAGAAACTATGAATCTCAGTTGGTGTCGTGGGCTGTCCCCACTCCCTCACCGCTGACACCTTCCCCGGATCAACAGATATTCCCCGGTCGGAAATGATATGCCCCAAAAACTGGACTTCTTTCAGCCAAAACCCGCACTTCTCATATTTTGCATACAACTCGTTCTGACGAAGTGTCTGCAAAACCTGCCTCAAATGCTCGGCGTGCTCCTCCTCTGTCTGAGAGTAAACCAGAATGTCATCAATGAAGACAATGACAAACTGATCTAGGAAATCCCTGAACACTCTGTTCATCAAGTCCATAAACACTGCTGGAGCGTTGGTCAAACCAAAAGGCATAACCCGAAACTCGTAAGAACCATATCTCGACAGGAACGCGGTCTTTGAGACATCCTCCTCCCTGATACACAACTGATGGTATCCCGATCTCAAGTCAATCTTCGAGAAGAAAGAAGCTCCTCTCAACTGGTCGAATAAGTCATCGATTCGAGGCAACGGATACTTATTCCGTATCGTGACCTTATTCAACTCTCGGTAGTCCACACACAATCTCAGTGAACCGTCCCTCTTCTTCACAAACAAAACTGGAGCGCCACAAGGTGAGGTACTCCTGCGAATAAAGCCCTGGCCTAACAGCTGCTCTATCTGATCCCGTAACTCCCTCATCTCGGCTGGAGCCATACGGTACGGTGCACGTGCTATAGGTCTCATACCCGGTAGTAAATCTATAACAAAGTCTATCTCTCGACTGGGTGGTAAGCCTGGTATCTCCCGAAACACATCCGAATACTCCCTGACGACTGGGATAGAGTCTAAAGGAATCACAACCTCCTTAGAGGTATCCTCCTCAATGTAGTACAGATGAGCGGTCGATCCTCCCTCTGGGCGAGGCATCGCCACTACAAACATCTCTTGCCCCGGAATGGCAAAAACAATGCTCCCGCTGAAGCAATCAATCATGGCCCTATATGCTACGAGCCAATCCATACCGATGATCACATCGTGAACATGCATGTCTAACACTAACATGTCTGCAGGCAATACCAAACCACCAATCTATACCCCCACTCCCCGGCATATAAAGAAAATAAGTGACCCACTCCCCAATGGTGAGTCGACACACGTCACTGTGCTCTCTGCCGTAGCTAACAATCCTAAAGCTTTCGCGAAGTGTGTAGCTATAAAACAGCGTGTAGCACCCGTATCGAATAATACCCAACCCATAGTGCCATGGATAGGAAACGTACCCTCGATCGCGGGAGGTGCCTGTGGAACTGCAGCCTGGTGGACGTTGTAAACACGTCCATACTGTAGCTGCCCCTGCTGAGCTGGGACTGCTGGAATGGGTGGCAATGCTGCCATCTGTGGCGGTGCGGGAAGTGCGGCGGGAAACATAGGCCTCTGTGGCTCCTGGCGAGCACCCTGCTGGCCAGTCTTGCCACAAACAAAGCACTTCCCTGGGAAGTTCCCCCCTCTCTGCCCCTGCTGTCCCCGGCCCTGGTGGCCGTTACCATTCCTTCCTTGGCCCTGTTGGCCCTGGTGAAACTGCTGCCCATTCTGCCCCTGCTGGCCCTGATGGCCGTTTGGACCCTGATGGCCCTGACGGAAACCTCCCTGTCCCTGCCTGTAGTTCCCTGATCGGAACCTCTTATTATCCCCCTGCTGGGAGCCCTGCTCATTCTGTCTCTGCCCCTGACCCGATTGTGCCCCGCTGGCACCATGTCCTCCAGTCTTGCCCTGATGGCTAGACTCCCCCGACCTCTTACCCTCGGCCATATGAAAACGGTGGTCCTGGCAGTGCAATAATGCATCGTTAACCACGTCAGAATAAGTGGCCAACGATAGGTTCCCTAGCAGATGTTGACGGATCCTCCAAGTCAACCCGTCGGTGAACTTCTCAATTTTCTTCTTCTCTGTTGGTATCTCGTCTGGAACGATGTTCAATAGATTCGTGAACTCGGCCTCATACTCGGCCACTATCTTGTCTTCCTGCTTCAGACTCATCAATCTCCTCCTCATTTTCGTATGAACAGCTGACGGACAGTACTTGCGGTCGAACCGCACCCAAAACTCCTGAATCGTGAGAGTATCCCTCTCCTCCATGGTGGTAATAGACTCCCACCACTGCAGTGCAGATCCAACTAGCTTGAAAGTAGCTAGCACCTGCTTCTAAACATCGGTGCACTCATACATCCGTAAGTGCCTCTGCATATCCTTCCTCCATGGGCTCGAGACTACCACATCTGAGCTACCTGCAAACTCTGGCGGATGCGCTTTCTGAAAAGCGTCACGTACACGCTCCCAAGCAGACGGGAATGCATTAACCTGTACTGGCGCGGCAACCGGCGCCTGGGGTGGTGCCTGCTGAACAACGACAATGGCGGCATTTACCGCTTGAGCTACTATAGCTGCAACCTCAGCGGCGTTCATCATGCCCTGAACTGGAGCGGGCTGGGGTTCGGGCGTTGCATCCCTGGGAACTCGTCGTGCACGTCGTGGAGGCATCTGAAATAAGAACAAAGTTTATAAGTTTGTTGTTATAAACTTAATATAGCTGAAGAACGAAGCATACACAAAAAGAGTACAACAGTCCTAAAATATAGGGCTCTATATCAAAGAAACGTAGCGGAAACATAACAAGCCGTCAGATCCTAAAGGACACTAGAACCTGATGCTCTGATACCACCTGTGACACCCCGACTAATTAAATACCGGGTAGCTACTCCTTTATTAAATTAATTCAAAATGCCAAGTTGGCTCAGTTAATAGCATCACTGTCGAAAACATTTTATTATTACTAACCACCTAGTATTTATAAAATAAGTTGCCAAATTTTAATTTAAGTCTGATTAACATGCAACAAGTATAATGAAGAAATAAATAACACCATTCACCATACTGAAGTAAAACGAATAACCATCACAATAGAGTAAATAAAGTCTGGAAGAAAACTCTTCACTACAATCCCATACTGAAATAAATAACCGAATGCTAAAACAATACAAATCAAAGTCTGAAAATTTTAATGTAAAAGATGACTCTAATAGAAATGGGCAACATGCCCTACAACTGATAGATAGTGACTCTGGAATCCAAAAGATAGAAGCGTCTACAAGCAAATCCCTCTAGCTTCCACAAACAGCTACAGCTCGTCACCTGAATGAGAATCCTATGCTGGGTGTCCCTGTGGCTGGGCACCTAAAATGGTTTTACAAGAAAAAGAGATTTGAAAAGCAAACGGGTCAGAGCCCGAATGTGGAGTTATATTTTAAAAACCTGCAAGTGCTTTAAAAACATTTAAAACATTAAATGCAAAGTACATGTTAGGACGTACACTCACATGATATTCTCACCTCTCGTCTAACTGTGCACTCCTAACGTAAGTACCCATCTAGAGTGATACAAACTACTAGCTAAGTAACAACATATCTAACTAGACTATCATAGGTCTTACCTTTATTACTCGGTTCTATTAACATAATAACGCTCGTAATTAAGTAGGGGTTTAACGTAACTCAGATGTTCAATATGCAATATATATAACTATCAGTTAACTCGTTATATTTCTCGAAACAATACCGTAATTATATTCACATGATTAACATGAAGGTTCTCATTAATTAAGTGTATATTATTCACATCATAAATATACAATACAAGCACCCCGAGAACTAAGCTGTGGTGCACACATACTCTGCTATCCATCCCGGTACATCACGTACATAAGGATCACATATTCTGAATCTCTCAGGAATAGTTCAGATAACACAAATCACAAATAGTGGAGGCGAACACAGTCACATCACAGGGGTCACGCACATACCTACGCTCCCACGATCAGCGGACTTATTAATATCCCAATAAGTCTTTATATGACCTATGTTCATCGAGGTACCAGTCTATATCCCCCCCGTAGGCACACAAGGATTAGAGGGTCCTAAGCGAATGCAACCTCCCGTGATAGCAAGTATGGTAGGTATGTCATACACACAATTCATATACCAATACTAAGTAAACACACGTATTAGTAATACCGTATTTTAATCGTAGTACATATCGCATTGTCGTACTAACTATAATTATCACAATTTATACTACTCCGGTTTATAATCATACGCGCCATAATTTTCTCACGTCGTAATAGACACTCACGTCTCAACCCAAATGGTTCATTCTAATTTAACTCACTTGTGTATAATTTCCTTCTCATAAATACCCAAATGTCTCAAACCTATCACTACATAATCATTGGAAGGTTAACTATATCCTCGGACAAGTTTACGGGACTCCAAAATTCAAAACAGTTCAAAATAGCCCAAACTGTCAGCTCGTTAGAAGTCTCATTCGAACGAGACTATTCGAACGAGATTCCTCTGTCAACTCATTAGAAGTCTCGCTCGAACGAGGCTGTTCGAACGAGATTCCAGTTCCTTCGAACGAACTGTACCTTCTAACGATATCTCGTTCGAACGAGATATCGAACGAAATCCCTTTTCGTTAGCAGCGACTGGTCAACTCGTTAGAAGCTCGTTCGAACGAGTTCGTTCGAACGACCTGGGTAGGGACATCTAACGAGCTACCAGATTCGTCCCAGATTTTTCCCCATCTCGTTTTTATCCAATTTTATCACTCCTAATCTCTTCCAAAGTTCATCCCAACAACGTTTTAGGGTCTCTAATTTATCCTAAACATATTCAAGTCAACTCCTAACATGTTTTCAAGGATTAAATCTCTTTAACATCAATCAAAATATAAATCTCTACACTTTTTCCCCAATTATTTCAAGAACATGAACCCTAACTTTTGAATCATGAATTAACTCACTATAAATCCGTTTTAATTCCTTCCTATCACAGATATCATGCGAATCATTATCTACCTATCATTCTACATGCAATTCTCCTTAATAATTTCAAGTTCTAAGCTCCAAACTACATGGGTTTTCATAATCTTTCAAGAACAGTTGTAATTCATCAATTTTCTAACATGGAAGAAACATTCTACGAATTTAAATATGATTAAAACACTTGCCTTGATTGGATTTCTGATTTTGGTGTTGGCTTGGTGAAGATTTCTGCAGATTTTTCCTTTCTCCAAGCTCTCCTCCAATGGTGGCTTAAGGTGGCTAGGGTTTTGATTTGGGAATTTTAGAAAACTCTCCTAATAACCTACGTAGCCTTCTAGGTTAATGTGGTTTGGTTAATGGGCTTAGTGGGTTTAATCCACATCAGATTTACATCTCTAATTTTCGTCACTTTTAATTCCTCAAAATGTAAAATTACCAAAATACCCTTTAAGTTGTCGGTATGGCCTAAAAATATCCCGGGACCCAAACTACACCCCCGGGTAGTGTTTTCTGACTATCTCGACCCTTCCGGACGCGTTGGCGCACTCAAAATGACCATACGGTTTATAGATTTTAAATTCACTTTTATTATCAAAATATTACACCGTGACGCGGCGGTCCCACGCGTCTCAACAAAATTTCTAAAATGTCGTCTATCGATCTCACGACAAATTTTATAATACTAAATACATATATCAAAACATATATGCACACAATCAAATACCAACTCGCATCTCGTTAGTATTTATAACCCGGATTAATTTCCAATTAATACGCATTTAATTAATTAATCCCAAAAATAAATATAGTCAAAAGTACGGGGTATTACACAAATCGGGAGACCGGTGACTACGCGGTCAATTCCTACAAGTAACATTGGTCCCGTGCGAGTCGTTCACTCCTCTTACGGGGCCGTTTGGGGGCTAGTTTTGGTGTTTACCCTTTAGCGGCTTGTTTTTAAGTCTAAGTGTTGATTTTTGCAAATTATCATCATATTCTCAAACCTGGACACCCGTGATTTTGTGGTCAGTTTTTACAAGTTACATTGGTCTCGTGCGAGGTGTCTATGCCTCTTACGATGATGTTTGGGGGATCGTTTAGGTTTTCACCCTTTAACAGCTTGTTTTTAAGCCTAATCTAGATATTTTCAAATTTTTGTCATATTCTCAAATCGGGAGACCTGTGACTACGCGGTCAGTTCCTACAAGTTACATTAGTCTCAAGAGAGATGTCCGTGCGTCTTATAGGGCCATTTGGGGGCTGGTTTAGGTTTTCACTCTTTAACGGCATGTTTTTAAGTCAAATTTAGATATTTTCAAATTATCGTCATATACTCAAATCGAGAGAACCGTGACTATACGGTCAGTTCCTTCAAGTTACATTGGTCCCGTGCGAGGTGTTCTTACCTATAACGGGGCCGTTTGGGGGTGATATAGGTTTTCACCCTTTAAGAGCTTATTTTTAATCCTAATCTAAATTTTTCAAATTATCGCCATATTCTCATACCGGGAACCCGTGACTACGCGATCAGTTCCTACAAGTTACATTGGTTTCGTGTGAGGTGTTCGTGCCTCTTACAGGGACGTTTGGGGACTGATTTAGGTTTTCACCATTTAATGACATGTTTTTAAGCTTAATCTAGATATTTTCAAATTATCCTTATATTCTCAAACTGAGAGAACCTTGACTACGCGATCAGTTCCTATAAGTTACATTGGTCCCGTGAGAGGTGTTCGTGCCTCTTATGGTTACACTTGGGGGTTAGTTTTTGTTTTCACCCTTTAACGGCTTATTTTTAAGCCTAATATAGATATTTTGAAATTATCATCATATTCGTAAACCGGGATACCCGTGACTACGCGGTCAGTTCCTTCAAGTTACATTGGTCTCGTGCGAGGTGTTAAGTGCCTTTTATAGGGCCATTTGGGGGCTGGTTTAGGTTTTCACCCTTTAACGGCATGTTTTTAAGACTAATCTAGATATTTTTAATTTTTTGTCATATTCTTAAAAGGAGAGAACCGTGACTACTCGGTCAGTTCCTACAAGTTACATTCGTCCCTTGCAAGGTGCTCGTGCCTCTAACGGGGCCGTTTGCGGGCTGGTTTAGGTTTTCACCCTTTAACGGCTTATTTTTAAACCTAATCTAGATTTTTCAAATTATCATTATATTCTCAAATCGGGAGACCCGTGACTACCCGGTCAGTTCCTATAAGTTATATTGGTCCCGTGCGAGGTGTTCGTGCCTATTACGGGGCCGTTTGGGGGTTGGTTTAGGTTTTCACCATTTAACGGCGTATTTTTAAGCCCAAACTATATATTTTAAATTATTGTCATATTCTCAAACCGAGAGAATCATGACTACGTGGTCAGTTCCTAAATGTTACATTGGTCCCGTGCGAGGTGTCCGTTCCTCTTACGGTGACGTTTGGGGGTTAGTTTAAGTTTTCACCCTTTAACGGCTTGTTTTTATGCCTAATATAGATATTTTCAAATTATTATCATATTCATAAACCAAGATACCCGTTACTACCCGATCAGTTTCTACAAGTTACATTAGTCCCGTGCGAGTTGTTCATGCCTCCTACGCGGCCGTTTGGGGGATAGTTTAGGTTTTCACCATTTAACGGCTTGTTTTTAAGCCTAATCTAGATATTTTCAAATTTTCGTCATATTCTCAAACTGGGAGACCTGTGACTACGCAGTCAGTTCCTACAAGTTGCATTGGTCCCGTGCGAGGTGTTCGTGCCTCTTACGGAGCCGTTTGGTGCCTGGTTTAGATTTTCACCCTCTAACGGCATGTTTTTAAGCCTAATCTAGATATTTCAAATTATCGTAATATTCTCAAACCGAGAGAACCATGACTATGCGGCCAGTTCCTAAAAGTTACATTTGTCCCGTGCGAGGTGTTCGTGCCTCTTACGGGGCCGTTTGGGGGCTGGTTTAGATTTACCCTTTAACGGCTTGTTTTTAAGCTTAATCTAGATTTTTTAAATTATCATCATATTCTTAAATCGGGAGACCTGTGACTATTCGGTCTGTTCCTACAAGTTACATTA
Source organism: Sambucus nigra (assembly GCA_949130495.1). Classification (NCBI taxonomy): domain Eukaryota; kingdom Viridiplantae; phylum Streptophyta; class Magnoliopsida; order Dipsacales; family Adoxaceae; genus Sambucus; species Sambucus nigra. The sequence goes on along the minus strand of OX422207.1, from coordinate 128,573,631 downwards.
GTCCCGTGCGAGGTGTTTCTGCCTCTTACGGGTCCGTTTGGGAGCTAATTTGGGTTTTCACCCTTTAACGATTTATTTTTAAGCCTAATCTAGATATTTTTAAATTATCGTCATATTCTCAACCCGGGAGACCCATGACTATGCGGGCAGTTGCTACAAGTTATATTGGTCCAGTACGAGGTGTACGTGCCTCTTACGGGATCGTTTGGGGGCTAGTTTAGGTTTTCACTCGTTAACGACTTGTTTTTAAGTCTACGTGTTGATTTTTGAAAATTATCATTATATTCTCAAATCGGGAGTCCCGTGACTACGCGGTAAGTTCCTACAAGTTACATTGGTCCCGTGAGAGGTGTCCGTGCCTCTTACGGTGACGTTCGGTGGTTAGTTTAGGTTTTCACCCTTTAACGACTTATTTTTAAGCCTAATATAGATATTTTCAAATTATCGTCAAATTTTTAAACTAGGATACCTGTGATAATATGGTCAGTTCCTACAAGTTACATTTGTCCCGTGCGAGTTATTCGTGCCTCTTATGTGGCTGTTTGGGGGTTGGTTTAGGTTTTCACCCTTTAACGGCTTGTTTTTAAATCTAAGTGTTGGTTTTTACAAATTATCGTCATATTCTCAAATCGGGAGTTTCATGACTACATGGTCAGTTCCTACAAGTTATATTGGTCTCGTACGAGGTGTTCGTGCCTCTCACGGTGACGTTTGGGGGCTGGTTTAGGTTTTCACCCTTTAACGGCTTGTTTTAAGCCTAAGCTAGATATTTTAAAATTATCATCATATTCTCAAACCAGGAGACTCATGACTACGTAATCAGTTCCTACAAGTTACATTGGTCTCGTACGAAGTGTTCATGCCTCTTACGGGGCCGTTTGGGGGTTGGTTTGTGTTTTCAACCTTTAATTGGTTGGTTTAGGTTTTCACCCTGGAACGGTATGTTCTTAAGAATAATCTGAATATTTTAAATTATCGTCATATTCTCAAACTAGTTAACTCGTGACTACACGGTCAGTTCCAATAAGTTACATTGGTCCCTTGCGAGGTGTCCGCGCCTCTTACATTGGTGTGTACTAGAAAGTTCTTCCCAAAGCACCCTTCATTGGACATAATCAGTGCTGGCATAAACCGTGACTAGGCGGTGAGATCGTATGTGTTATATTGATCATGTACGAGTTGTTCGTACCTCTTTGGGGTTGTTTGGAGGTTGTTTTGGGTTTTCATCCTCTAACGGTATGTTTTTAATCAATTTAGAACGTTTATTGATTTTAGAAAATTTTAACATAGTTTCATTTGTTTATTCGTTAAATTCAACATGTTTTAACATTTAAAATAAACTCAACAACAGCAGTAAATTCCAAAACCAAACCACCAGCAAATCCCTTCCACCAATTTAACTAAATAAGCTCATAGAGAAAACCATTTTATGTTTGGCTACTTATTGCCGCTATTTCAGGCCATTTTTTTATTTAGTGGTTCAACATTTAAAGAGAATTTGAGACTTTGAGACTAACCAGATTTCATTTGTGTTTTGATAGCCACCCGATGAACTCTTCGCCCCATAACTTCTCGAAAGTATCTCATTTGGTCCAACAATGTCTGCAAATTCTAAAATCTTCTATTCTGAGCGGCATTTAGTTGTTCATTAGACGATATCTTATCTTTCACTCTTCATTATGAGATCGAGACTGTGCTATAACTGTTGAAGTGTCAGAAGACTTATATTAGAATGTTTGTCTTATAAAACGTAGAGCAATGGCCAATCTTCTCTACCCTTTATGCATCTTTATGAGTAAGAGTTTGGTATCCATAAAGAGGTGGTCTTTTTATTTCCCACATAAAGAGAGTGGAGAAATGTAAAAAGGATGGAATAACCTAGAATGAGAATAAATAGATATGAAATGTTAAGCCTTTATTACTGCCACGTATCAGCCTCACACGATTTGGGTCTACAGTTTTTATTAGATATACATAGATGATATAATCAGACTCTAAACATAATATTTTACATTAAGGAGGATTTAATAAAAAAATGCAAAAAATAGACATTTGCATTCAGTAAATGTGGTGTGTTTTTACTGGGCAAAGACAAGGCCCCCCCACCCACCCACTATACATGCGTATACTATTCGGACACGCAATTGACGTATAAAATAGGAAGGGATCCCCGAAAGATCGCATCTTAAGAACATTCTAAACACAACCCATTTCGAGATCTCATATCATAGCCATTGTTATCTCGTAAAATGAATAATTATGAAAGTAGTTTATTTGGGCGAATATCTTGAGAGAGAAAGAGAATGGAAACGTTGAAGAAGGATGAAGTTTACAACTGGAGAGAAGTAAAGCTACCATCTTTAAGGGAAACGGATGCTTTCAGGCGTGACATTGTGATTGCAGTGGATCATGGCCCTAAGAGTAAACTCGCCTTCGATTGGTCCCTCAACCACCTCTGCCGCCAAGGAGACACTGTCCATCTTGTCCACGCTATCTCGGTGATATTTACAAAGTTACTTGCATACCTTTACAGACGGGAGCGACTTACCATAGAGAGGTGGCCGGAGGCTTTCCTGGCGGAGTGGCTGGATGCCGCAGTGGAGAGAGAGTATGATATTGGAGTCGATAAGCGGGTGAGGGGAGGGAGAGAGACGGGGAGAGGGAGATTGAAAGATGAGAGAGGAAAGAGAAGAGGAAAAGTAAACATAATAATTTCTTTAGGGTCTTTTATATTTTAATCAAGTATAATCAATTTTGGCACACTTTAAAACAGTGCCAAATTTTGGCACTGTTTTAAAGTGTGCTAGATTGTCATTAAACCGTGCCAGAATCTGGCACAGTTTAAAAATGTGCCAGATTTTTAACATCAGGGTGTGCCAAATTGTTGTTTTTGGTGTAGTGACCCTAAATCAGGAATAGGATCCACTCAGGGTGTGGGAGGCACAAAGGGATCATCAGTAAGAAGTGTTGCATCCTTACCCAAAAGGTTATAATAAAAAAATGTCGGCAGTTCGTCATCTTGCAGAGTGACATTTATTGACTCCACAACCTTAGAGTTACTCACGTTAAAAACTCGATATGCTCGACTAGTCGATGAATACCCTAATAATATTTCCTCATCGCTCCAGGAGTCAAACTTTCCTCATTTCTCTCTATCCCATAGGATGTAGCATTTACTTCCACAGACAAAAACATATGAAAGGTTGGGCTTCTTTCTAGTCCACAATACGTAGGGCGTCTTAAGTGTGTGTGGACGAAGGTAAACCCTATTCACCGTAAGGCATGCGATAGGCACCACCTCTACTAGCAACTTTATGACCTAGAAGTATAGATCTATCCATCTCCTGAATCGTCCGATTCTTATTCTTAACAATCTCATTTTGCTGAGGAGTCTTCACGATCAAAAATTCATGTTTGATCCCGAGGCTATCACAGTAAAGATCTACTTTAGCTTCCTTAAACTCAGTGTCGTTGTCACTACATATTCTACTGATTGTGACTCCATTTTGATTTTACAGGACACAGCTATTGGTCATAAGAAATTCCATAGCATCGGATTTCTCTCTCATAAAACCTACAATCGAGTAATGAGATAAATCATCTATCATCATGAGGATATACATCTTACCACCCAAACTCTCAGTAGGACCCATAAGATCCATGTGTATCAACTCAAGCACTCATGAAATAGTAATGGAATTCAACTTCCTGTGGGGGCTACAGACTTGCTTTCCCAACTGACAGTGTCCACAAACCACGAAAGTTAGCTTTCCAAGTTATAGAAAGAAACGTACTAGGTACTTTTTAACTAATCTCTCCAAATCTCTAAAATTCACATGACCTAGACGTTGATGTCACAGATCCATAGGAGTGATTGTGGCGCTGTTGCAAAAAAATGAGGACTTAGGCACAATCCCATAATAATTATCTTCAGCCCTCACCCATTGCAATAGAAGTTTATCGGCTTGATCATAAACATTGCACTCATTCCGGTCAAACTTTACTGCAAAGTTAGCGTCGCACAGCTGGCTAATGCTAAGAAGGTTTGATTTCAAACCTTTAACGTACAAAACATCCTCTCGCTTAGGAAATCATGGTATCTCAATTGTACCTCATCCTACTATCCTAGATTTTCTCCCGTCTCCAAAGGTGACTTTACCTTCCTTGCGATCGTCAAGGTAGGCAAAAAATAAAACATCGCCTGTCATGTGCCTGGAGCACCCACTATCGAAATACCACTGAGAATTGTTGTGTGTTTTAAGAGCAACATAAATAACAAGGGCTTTTGCATCGAGTTTAGGCACCCAAGATGAGGTAACCTTTTATTTTCCCTTGTCATTGTTGGCTCTAGTAGGGATATTATAAGTGTCCTTTGATGGCATAGAAATCTATTGGAACTCTTCCATTAGACTCTGAGAAGTGGTGACTAGAAACTTAACCTACTCTCTAAGACTTGAAAAATTACTAGTGGTATGTGGTGGAGAAAATATACATCATGTCCGACCCAAACTATAGAAAACCTCCCTAAGGTGAACTCTTCTTCAGGGTTTTTTATGATGGCCATATGGATTCACAGTAAACTCAGGGAACTGGTTCTGATGTCACATGAGACTTAGAGGAACCATCAAAACCAATCCCCTACCTTTCACCAAAACCTAAAGCATGGGCGAGGAGCATATTTTTTATCTTTCTAGATATGTCCTCTATCTTTACCTTGACCTCCCTGGCTATCTCAAGGTCATGAGTAAGCTGGATCTCTATCTTTAAGTTTCTTTCGAGTGTCCATGGAGGTCTGGATCTCACTCATAAGACTACCCACTTACTTGGTCAAGTCCCTTTTCTCTTTCTCTAAACATCTCTCTCTCTCTCTCACCAAACTGACTCTCTCTCTCTCTGCACAAAATCTCTCTCTCTCAGCACAAATAGTCTCTCTCTTTCTCTCAAGGTAGTACTAATGGAGGACTCTATATCTCTCATATCTCCCAAATATTTCTCTAAGGAAACTATCCTAAGCGTTAACGCTTTGTTAAGTTTTTTAGTTTTAAGAAAAAACTATATAGATCAGTGTACGCGCATTGTAAATCACTCTCGCTCTCACTTGCAGTAGCATCCCCCTCACTTACATCGCTTTCACTGTCGAGGTATCCCTGTGAAGTATCATCCTCATCACCGTGAGGTGCACTGTCAGTACTCACATGACTAGGCATGAATGCAGTGAAGTTACATTCATGTAATGACTCGTCTCCAAAATCCACCGACTCGACCTCGCTATCATCACTAAGAGAGGAATTAAGAGCAGCTTTGCCTTCGCATTGACGTCTCAACATAGTAGGACACTCAAATGACTTATGACCTCTACCGTCACACTCATAACATTTGTCCTCATCTTTCTTAGGAGTGTCCTTTTTATCCCTTTCATTTTTCTTTTCAAACTTATTTTTCTTAAAATTCTTTTATTCTTTGAAATTGCCATTTTTTTTTAATTTGAGAAATTTCTTGATTTTTTTTGCAAATAAGGTCAAATCGTCTAAGTCAAAATCAAACTCTGAATCAGACAACTCTTCCTCTCTTCTCCTACACAACTCACCTCTTTTTCTTGCTAACCCCTCACTCTTCCTAGCCTGGGCTTTAAGTTCTACCCCTTTATCTTTTGATTTTATTGTGTTAGGAAGCATGTCGATTTCATAAGTCTGGAGGTCTCCTACCAATTCTTCTAATTTCAGACTACTTAAATCTCCTAAAGAATTTAGCACAATGATTTTAGGGATAAAACTCTTAGGCAGTGACCTCGAAATCTTTTTAATTACTCTAGCATCAGGAATGTGTTCACTTAAATTGAAACTAGTGTTTACAATATTAGATAAGCATGCATTGAATTCATCAAATCATTCAAGCATGGGGATTGCCTCAAATTGCGTAGTTAAAATTTTCAATTTTGATTCTTTAACTGCATTCGTGCCTTTATGGGTAAGTTAAAGAACATCCCATGCTTATTTTGACGTGGTGCACATCATGATGCGTTGGAACTCGTCGGAAGTGACTTTTTTGAAAATTGCACTAAGCCCATGTGAGTTATATGTAATCCATTTAAATTTATCATCAGTCCATGTAGTCACATATTCTAAAGTAGTTACGTTATCTACAGTGACAGTGGGAGGTATCTACCCGCTTTCACACACAACCCAAACATGTTCGTCAAAGGCCTTTAAGTGAGATTTCATATGGGCTTTACAATATGCGTAATTCGACCCATCAAAATTTGGCACTCGATTATACAAGTTTTCCATTAAAATTGCGCTTTTTCAAAAATCATTTTTTAGACCAAAATTGATATCCAAAATTTTTTTGTGAAAAAGGTTACACAGTATAATTATGTAATAGGCTCTGATACCAATTTGAGAGTGCGCCAAAAATCAATGATTAACTTGTTTTATTAAATTCCAATTTTTAATCCCAAAAATCCGAACTCTTGGAAATAAATTATGACAGACTTATTAAATCAAACCAAGCAAGCACAATCAATCACAATATGAGGAAAAATCCCCCAAAAGGTAAAACCATTTTTATTTCACTATAATTCGTAAAACTTAAAATTATAGCAAAATACAATGACACGCGAATACCTGCATGCGTCGGTTCGTTATCTTCGGTTTTCAGCAAGAGATTCCGCAAGAGCTCCAATTTAGCAATGGAGAATAGCTTTCTTCTCCACAAGATTACTCCAGATGAGTAGAACAATTATATAGGTTGAAAAACCATGAAAAACGAAGTCTAGAAATATGTAGTATATCTACAGAAACGTGAGTGCCAAAGACTTGAAAATCGTGTAGAATGGCCACTGCAATTTATACAAAAATCGAGGCGACGCGTCGCTCGAACGAAATGAAATCATCGCTCAAATGGAATGACACATCGCTCGAACGACTTCGCGCGAGATGCCAATGTCACTCAAACGACAGGAAAATCTCACTCGAACGACGTCAAAAAAAATTTCTTTCGCCTTAACACTTAGAAAAATTTCTTCTTTCGTAGTAAAAACATTCCAGACCCTTAAAAATATTTTATAAAAGTTCTCAAATATTTATGTAAATAATAAACACTCCAAATAAATTATTTTACCATAATTGATAGTGGAGTAGTAGGAATGGTTGAAGAGAACGTTGCATGTTGCATAATGCACGTATGAAGATGGTGGATGCGAGGATTCGGATCAAGGCCATCATGGATGATCGTGTTAACGTGCCAAATATAGCGGTATCAAACATACTAACTGTGATTTAGGACACACAGAAAATTCCTAGATTCTAACTCAGACATTTATAAAATCATTTCCTTACACACTTTGCTTAACGCACCCGGTTCAACACTTAAAACCTTTTCACTTAATTTATTAAAAACCATTCCCTTACCAAAATTTACCCTTTTGTTCATTCCAATACCCTGTAGTATTTTCATAGAAAATTGCCATTTTGACACACGCAATCCCCGTGTTAGAAAGTACTTATTTAATCTTTCAAAGTCCTTTTCACAATACATTATTGTGTTAAGTATGAGTTTAACCATTCAGGTTGCTTAACCACCCATTTATTTACTCCCTTTTACCCTTTTTTATTTCTTTATGGACATTAATATATTTACGCATTTTCTTGTCCATTTCACTTTTACCGGAACATTTATTACATTCATTCAAGTTAGGTTGTATTAACGCATTTTACCACACAACCCGTTTCTTGATATGTTGCATATTTCTTTTATCTTTTCTCGAAATCTACCAATACCGCATACTTACACGGGCTCCACACCGATGGTTATGTGCACCATATGTTTTGACCAGTGATTTTGGGCTTTTCACCTAAGGGGTCTAGTCCCTTCCTGCTTATTCCAGGTTACACCCGAGTCCTTATTAATTTGTTTAACATTTTACACATGTCCACATTATTCCATTTACTTACTTTTACTCGTCGGAAGCCAAAACCTGGACTTAACCGTCCATTTTTCCATAACACTTGAAAATTTGTGTCTTTTCTTCTTTAAGTTCCTTATCCACACCCACACGATTTACACTAAAATCATTCACGCATTAGAACTTAATTCATTTTCACATACATTAGTGTGAAGACATTATTTAACATTTTTATTCCATAAAAATGTTCCACTTTAAGTAAATTACCAATTTGCCAAAGCTTACTATTTGGTCCCTTTCAAGTGTTATTTTTCTAAAAATGGTTATTAAGTTCCCACTTAACATTTTAATAACCTTTTTAACCATTTTAACACTTGTTCATTATCATAATGAACCCCACTTTCTTACTTGCTACTTTAACATCTTTAATATATAAAGTCACATCCTTTCACATATTCAAGTCCCATTTTCTCAACATTCAAATTACACACTTAATTTATGGGATTTTGCATCTCAACACCCGCTTTGCTATTATTCATACATTTGAACCCATTAATTCTCATTATTAAATTTTATACCACCATTCATGTAAAATCTTATCTTTCATACCTTTTAAAACCTTCAACCCACTTTATTTTGTACATGAGTTTCACACACTTTTAATACTCATCAAAGTGAAAGTTTTTCCTTATCATATTCATCTTCATTATTCAGGTAGATAATTTCCTTTTTGTCTCATAAAAATGGCTTATACAAGCCTAATGCATTTATTTGCATAAAATCACATTATTTATACTTTGAACACCATTTTAATGCATAAAATGTTAAGAGCACATATTCTGAAATTTCTACATTTCAAAACACATTTAAAATCATATTTTTGGAACCCATTTTCATACAATTGATAGGATGATTACTAACTAACATATGGATGCAAACTTTTCTCTGCATTACATACATTTAGTCCTAACATATATGAATAAACATGTTGAATTTATATCACACTTTAAACTTATAATAAGTTAGTGTTTCCCACTTTAAATGAGATCTAACAGTGAAGAAAATGGTGAAGAAGATGGAGGACCCCTTACCTTCAAAGGCGGCCTCAAGGGGGTCTCTAAAATCCCTCTTAATATTGAATCCATAGATGCTCCAAGAGTGATCCAAATGATTGTTCCATGAGCTCCTCCTTCATCCTCAAAATTCCTCCCTCAAATACCCATTTCAAGATATATCAAGAACATCATCTTCTTCCTCAAACAAATTATCCTATGTTTTCCATAGCTATGTAAGGTTGCAGTGAGGGTTTTTAGATATGGTTGTATAAAGTAAACGATGGTGGGGATTGCCCATAAGGTCTAGGGAATAAGTGGATTGAGCTTGAGAGCTTAGAGGGAGAGAGAGTGTGTCTAAAAATCTAATGGAGTTTTCTCTCTCTAAGGCCAACATGATTGGAACTTCTTATAACTTAAACCAAAGAGTTGCCACTTAAAAGAAAACCTGACAACACTAGAATCTTTCTATATCAGCCCTTAGGTAGTCCAATAATCGACAACACATCCAATCTAAACATTACTAACTAGACAGCACATAACAACATTCTCGTCCGTGGCCACACCTGCTGGGCTCGATCGATTGTGGACTAGGGACCAGTCAACCGACCTTGGTGTAAAAAATGTCTCTTTCTACCCATTTTGACCCCATGAACTTTACATACATATTTTTAAGTACCAATAAATGTGGTCGTTATGTTTTTATAGCCAAAGGGGAGGCTTATAAAAATTATGCAAAGTTCCATCTTATTGCGTCGTGTATTGTCAAAATATTACTTTATATTAACTGTGTCCGTGTCACATCCGTTCCTCGATTAACTCATATTCTACTTCACCAACGTATTCGCACCAACTAATTTAACACGAGTATTCATCCATGCGGACCATGCAACATGATTTTTTTTTCTTTTTAATCCCTACATGTGACGTGTCACCTTTTGTACAATTTGGTCTATTTCCTTATGCATTTGTTTCTCCAATAATTTTTCTTCGAATAAACTATTCAAACTATGATAAAAATATTTATTTCTAGGGTTGGGTATTACACCCATTGAAGGTGCATGATGCTCGTTGAAGATGATGGGTGCGTGTTGATGAAGATGATGAGAGCGTGTTGATTATGCGTGATGATAGAGATTCAGATGATGGATGTCAAAGTTGAACGTGTGGAGACCTACCAAATATATCAGTATACGACATATTAACGATGATCTAGGAAAACTTAGAAATTTCAAGATTCTAGACGGACATTTATAAAATCATGTCCTTACAAATCTTCCCCTATGTCTATACCAGTACGTTCATTAAAAAAATGAATTAGGTATCCCAACAAAAATCCTAAGACATGCAATCTAATATCCCCCAAAACCCATAAATGGAAATATCAAAGTACATGTCTTCAAAATCTTGAACAACTTCAAAGCTTCAATTCTCCCACATTTCGTTGTCATCATGAGGGTGTGCAAAAAGAATTATCCTCAATTTTTACCTACACATATGAGACAAGAAATAGATACCCATGACGCGCAAAAGTTTGTAATATAATGATATGCACAAATGTCAATATCAATTAAGCATAATAAAATCATTAAATTAAACAAACAATAAATATAATCTACTCCCCTAAAATTCGTTCTCCCTCTTTTGATGATATCGCTAAATAGACAAATAATAAGAAACATAACAATGGATATGGAGAGTGTCACAAAGTAATAGCCTTCTCTTTTCCAATTTTCCAAAAAAAAAATTATAAAAATATACATAAAAGAATCAGACCATGAAATAGTACTAAGATAACCAAGTCAATGATAGAGTAAATATAGGGGTGTGAAACAAATTCGATATGAAAATCAATGCAAACAGTCATAACATATATGCACGATGAATTGTGGATGCTCCTAACGAATTAACTCAAAATCGTCCTTAGGTATAATAAGGTGAATTTATATGAAATTGACACGATCTAATTGATAAATCAATGTTTAGAATGATTTCCACACCAATAACGCCCAAACTATTTAATGCTTTTTTTAGATTTTCAAGGACGTGTAACCCGTTGTTTTATTTCCATCATATATATAATAAAGATTTTTCTTTATCTAATGAGGAACTAATATCTCTTTTAAAGATTTTCTATTGGCCCATTTTTGGAAAATATGCTCTTTTAATGCCTTAATTTTTCTAGGGCTTTTTTCAAATGGTGGCTTTCACGACAAGATTATTACTCTCTCGTGGCCCTTTCTCATGGTCACTAAAGGAGATAAGGAGCCAAAAATGTGGAAAGATATCACTAATCACATCTCAATGACTCTAATACATTATAAAGAACAAGGATGAAATGATTTAGCGTCTCAAATAACTATAAAAAGTCACGTGGGATATGGAAATGATGTTGTGACTTTGGTCATCCTAAATTTCCATCCATAAAAAGTGTAAAAAGAAATACAAAAATCTTTTTGTGTTTTCAAAAAATTTATAAAAACAAAATCTTTTTTACTTTTTCATTTTTCTTAAAAACTAAAAATATTTTTGTATTTTTCTCTATTAAAAAAAACTAAAATCTTTTGTATTTTCCCCAAAATATGAATGAAAAATTGTAATATAATACAAAAAATAGTACAAATGATATAGTCTAGCAATAGGGACCATATGATATGAGCATGAATAATGTATCATATACTAGACATGGTAACCACCCCTCAGTCAATTGTGCATATTCCTAAAGACTACCTAAGACTCTCGAATCTAAGGGCATCTAAAGGTTTTGTGAAAATATTTGCTAACTGAAGGTCACTGGACATAAAACTTAAATAAAGTGTTCGTGTATCCTAACGTGCTTCGTGCGCGAATGTTGGACTGGATTGAGGGATGTGTGTTTCGAGTTCATGTTATCACAAGAAATAGTTATGTTGTCCTATGAAATCTCATAATCATTAAGCATCTACTTCATCCACAAGAGTTGCGTGCAATAACTCCCGGCGGCTATGTACTTAGCCTCGGCAGTGGACAAAGAGATGGAGTTTTTCTTCTTGATCAACCAAGAGACAAAAGCAATACAAAAATTAAAACACGCACCAGAAGTGCTCCAACATCCACCTACATCCCTGGCCCAATCGACATCCGAATAGGTGGATAAACGGTTGTCGGTATCAAAGGAATACAAAATGCCATATGAGAGAGTCCCACTCATGTATTTGATAATACATTTAAGAGAGAGTAAGTGCGACTCTTTCAGGGATGCCTAATATCGCGCACACACTCTAACCTTAAAGGCGATGTCGAGACGACTGGCAATGAAATAGAGAAGACTACATATCATACTCGATATAAGATTTTCTCTACATCCTTGCCTAAAGTGCCCTTGCTAATCTTAGTTGAGGTAATCATCGGGTATGTGCGAGCTTAGTGGAGTTTAAACCAAATTTCTTCATAAGTTCTATTGCATAGTTGTATTGGGAGATGAACATCCCATCCTCTAGATGACATACCTGGAGACCAAAGAAGAATGTAAGCTCACCAACCATACTCATCTCGAACTCACTCTTCATCTCCTCCTCAAAGTGTGAGCATGGCAGGAGCACGTGGATCCAAAAACTATTCCGTCCATATAAACCTGGGTAACCAAAATAACACATTTTCCTCTCTTAACAAACAAAGTCTTATCTACCCCCCTTCTCCTGAAGCCACGGGCCAAGATATGGGAAGTAATCCTCTTATACCAAACACGGGGTGCTTGATTCAAACCATATAGGTATTTCCTTAGTTTATAGGCGTGTTCAGGGTGCCTAAGGTCATCAAACACTTTCAATTGTTCCACATAAACCTCCTCCTGTAGAATGTCATTAACAAAGGCACTCTTGACATCCGTATGATATAACTTGAAGCACAGATGACATGCGATGGAGAATAGTCTATGGACAGACTCGAGCCTCATAACAGGGGCCAATGTATCCTCAAATTCTACACCCTCAATCCGTGTGTAGCCCTAAGCGATCAACCTAGCCTTATCAGGTATAATGGTATCATTCTCATCCATCTTATTCTTAAAGATCCACTTAGGACCAATTACATTATTCTCACTAGGTCGAGGTATAAGTTCCCAAACATCATTCTCTCTAATTTGAAGCAACTTATCCTGCATAGCAGATATCTAGTGTTCATCTTTGAGTGCTTCTTTTACTTTCTTAGGCTTGAGTTTGGACATGTAACACAGAAAGCTAACAACATTCTCTAGCTGAGCGCGAGTCTTACCCCTAAAGTGGGATCTCCTAAAATGGCGAAAGGGTCATAAGTCTTGTGAACCGAAGCAGGAGTGTCCCTTAAATTAGGAGTAAGGTCCACCCTAGGGGTGTGAGGGAAAATGGAATTATCACATGGAAGTGCATCACCCTCACATAAAAGGCTAGGATCAATAAACACTGGCGGTTCATCATCTTGCACAGTGACGTTTATTAATTCTATTACCTTAGAGATGCTCAGGTTAAAACCTCGGTATGCTCTACTCGTCAATGAATATCCTAACAGAATTCTCTTGTCCCTCAAGGAGTCAAACTTTTCTAATTGCGCTCTATCCCTAAGAATGTATCATTTAATCCCAAAGACACAATATGAAAGGATGGGATTCTTTCCAGTCCATAACTCATATGGCGTTTGAAGTGTATGTAGGCGAAGATATACCATATTCACCGTGTGACACGCGGTAGACATCACCTCTACCCAAAACATTCTAGGAACTCTATGACCGAGAAGCATGGATCTATCCATCTCTTAAATCGTTTGATTCTTCCTCTCAACAATCCCATTTTGCTTAGGAGTTTTCACGGTCAAAAATTCATGTTTGATTCCAAGGCTATCACAGTAAATATCCACTTTTACTTCCTTAAATTCAGTGTCATTGTCACTACGCATTCTATTGATAGTGTCACCATTTTGATTTTACAAGACACGTAACTTGGTCTTAAGAAACTCTACAGCATCGAATTTCTCTTTCAGAAAACCTGCTATGGAATAATGAGAGAAATCATCTACCACCACAAGGATATAACTCTTACCACACAAACTCTCAGTACGAGTAGGGTTCATAAGATCCATATGAATCAACTCGAGCATGTGTGTAGTGGTAATGGAATTAAACTTCCGATGGGGACTACGGACTTGTTTTTCCAGCTGACAGAGTCCACAAATCGTGAAAGTTGGCTTCTCAAGTGATGGCAAGTCACGTACTAGGTCCTTCTTATCTAAACTCTCCAACCCTCTAAAATTAACGTGATCTAAACATTGATGCCACAGATCCCTAAAAGAGATTATGGATCTGATGCAGACAAATTAGGATTTCGGCACAATCCCATGACAATTATCTCATGTCCCACCCCTTATAATAGAATTTTATCGGCTTGATCATAAACGTTACACTCATTCTGGTCAAACTTTACCACAAAGTCAGCATCGCACAGCTGGCTAATGTTGAGAAGGTTTGCTTTCAAACATTAGACGTACAAAACATTATCTAACTTAGAAAACCCGGGCACCTCTACTGTACCATATCCTACTATGCAAGATTTTCTCCTATATCCAAAGGTGACTTTACTTTCCTTGTGATCCTCAAGGTAGGTGAAAAATGAGACGTCACTTGTCATGTGCCTAGAGCACCCACTGTCAAAGTACCACTGTGAGGTATTATGAGCTTTTATAGTAACATGAACAACAAGGGCTTTTATGTCATGCTTAGGCAACCAAGAAGTGGTAAAATTTTGTTTACCCTTGGTGTTATTGGTTCTAGCTGGGATGTTGGAAGTATCTACTAACGGTAAAGACATTTGTTATAACTCTTCCATCAAACTATGAGAAGTGGAAACTAGAAATTCAACCTACTCTCTCAGACCAATAAGATAACTAGCGTGGTGTGATGGACCATGTGTACGTCGAGTTCGATCCAAACTATATATAGCAATACTCCGTAAAGTGGCCTTTTCTCTTGCAATAAGTACAAAAGTACACAATCTTAGGCGGACCTTGGTTTGTTCTTCTTTGCTAAACTTTTTTTGGGGTTTTGGTTTGTGGCCATATGGATTCATTATAAACTCAGGAACCGGTTCCGGTAAGATGTGAGATGTGTAAGAACCGTAAAAAACTATTCCCTACCTTTCACTAAACCCTAAAGCAGGTCCGAGGAGCATATTTTCTATCTTTCCATATTTGTCCTCATTCTTTACCTTAACCTCCCGGGCTCTCTCAAGATCATGAGTGAGTTGGGCTACAAGGGCTTCAAGTTTCTTCTGAGCCTCCATGGATGCAAAAAGATCAATCATAAGACTAGCCAGTTATTTTGTCAAGTCCCATTTCTCTTTCTCATAACTACTCTTTCTCTCTCTCTCTCTCTCTCCAAAAGCTCTTTCTCTCTCCCTACACAAACTCTCTCTATTTCTACACAAACTTTATCTCTCTCTCTCTTAAAGTCATGATAAGGGAGTACTCTCTCTCTCTCGTCTCTCTTAAATATTTGTCGAATGCGATGACCCTTTGTTTTACTTTTTAGTTTTAAAGGACTCGGTATATAAATAAGTGTACGCATGTTGCAGGCTATAATCTCTCTCACTTGCAGCATCCTCACCATCACTCACATCGTTTTCACTGTCGAGGTGTTCTTGTGAAGCAGTTTTCTCATCATCATGATATGCACTAGACTTACTCATATGACTAGCCATGAATGCGGTGAAGTTACATTTATGCGGTGATTTGTCTCTTAAATTATCCAACTCGACCTCACTATCGTCTCTAAGGGAGGCATTTAAAGAAGTTTTTCCTTGACGCTTTAACCTAGTTGCACACTCAAAGGCTTTATGACCTCTACCATCATACTCTTAACACTTCTCTTCCTCTCTCTTAGGGGTGTCATTTGATCTTTATCAAATTTACTTCCCGATTTATTTTTCTCAAAACTCTTTTTATCTTAAAAATTGCCATTATTTTTTAGTTTGAGAAACTTCTTGAAAATTTTAGCCAACAGGGTCAAATCATCTAAATCAAAATCATATTTAGAATCTGATGTTTCTTCCTCTCTCCTTTTAGAAAACTATTCTCTCTTTCTTGATGACTCTCTACCTTTTCGAGCATGGGCTTTAAGTGCAATCCCCTTTTCTTTAGGTTTAACCGTTTTAGGAAACATTTCAATTTCATATGTGTGGAGGTCTCTTACAAGTTCTTGTAACCTAAGAGAGTCTAACATTCCTAATGAATTTAACACATTAATTTTAGGGATGAAACGTTTAGGGAGTGACCTTAAAATCTTTTTAACTACTCTAGTGTCAAGTATTTTTTCACCAAGATTAAAACTAGTATTGACAATATCTGATAAATGTGCATAAAACTCATCAAAAGTTTCAGACTCAAGCATGGTTATTATTTCAAACTGGGTAGTTATATTTTGCATTTTAGATGCCTTAACGACATTTATGCCCTCGTGTGTAAGCTGTAGGATGTCCCATGCCTTTTTTGACGTGATACGTCGAAACTCGTTGGGTGAGAAGGCTCCAAAAATTGTACATAGGCCACGTGAATTATATGCTTTCCATTTAAATTCATCCTCGGTCCAATTGGACATAGGTTCAATATTGGTCACATTTTTTATGGTTACAGTGGGAGGAGTCCACCCTCTTTTACAAATTAGCCAGACAAGTTCATTTATAGCCATTAGAGTAGATTTCATGTGGGCTTTCCAATAAGAATAGTTTGTTGCGTTAAAACTGGCATCCGATTATATAAGTTTTCCATTGAACTTAAGATTTTTCAAAACTCAATTTTTCTTTCAAAAAATTGATATTCAGAAAAATTTTATGGAAAAACTACACAGTATAATTCACTACACCAAAAACAGGAAACTGGCACGGTTTAAAACAGCGCCAGACGCAATCTAGCACGGTTCAAAACCGTGCCAGAATCAGGCGTACCAGATTTTCTAGCACGGTTTAAAACCGTGCCAGATTTCCCAAACTGGCACGCTTTTGGCACGCTTTAAAACTGTGCCAGTTTTTTATCTGGCACGCTTTTGGCACACTTTTAAACCGTGTTAGATGTTAAATCTAACACGCTTTTGGCACACGTCGAAACCGTGCCAAATTGTCTATTTTCTAGCACGCTTTTGGCACGGTTTTAAAGCGTGCCAGAATATTTAATTAGCGTTCTCAATTTTATACATTGGAACGGTTTTGGCACGGTTTAAAACCGTGCCATATTTTTCGGTTGATTAAAAAAAAATAGGAAACAAATCTGGAAAATTTGCAAATTCCAAATTCGGTAGGAAAAATATTTATTATTTGCAAAAAAAAATCAAGCAAATTCACAAATTATGAATATCGCAGGTTCTTGGTAAACTAATGTGCATACAAACTTCAAAAAATTACAAGAGTTAATACCAATATAAAGCCGCACATGACCATAAAAGTCGACAATAACTTCAAAAAATTACAAGAGTTAATAGTTCCCATATCAAAAAAAAATTGGGCAGAGTTTCCCCTATTTTTTTAGCATTCCAAAACCTGCTAAACATAAAATCTTCCCATATAAAGCCCGCACGGCCATAAATGTCAACAATAAAACTACTACAGCGAGCACGGCCATAAAAATAAACCAATAAACTACTGAAGCCTGCTCGGCCATAACACAAAAAATAGAATCCTGAATATTAACGACACTAAATAAATAATACCCCAGTTGTAAAGCATTGACTTCTTCGTGTGTTCCAAGTGGATAAAAGCTAGCGATTGAATCTCATCCTACAAAAAAAATAAGACACAAAAAAGATACAATATTAGTAACCAAGTCATTTTTAAAAAAATCGTGTTCAAGCAGAATAATTGCATATACAAGCAGAAAAATTGCATATACGACTACAAGTTACATTGGTCCTACAAGTTACATTGGTCCCGTGCTAGGTGTTCGTGCCTCCTACGGGGTCGTTTGGGGGCTGGTTTGGGTTTTCACCCTTTAACGGCCTATTTTCAAGTCTAAGTGTGATTTTCATAAATTATCATCATACTCTCAAACCGAGAGACCCGGGACTACGCGGTCAGTTCCAATAAGTTACATTGGTCCCGTGCGAGGTGTTCGTGCCTCCTACGGGGTCGTTTGGGGGCTGGTTTGGATTTTCACCCTTTAACGGCCTGTTTTCAAGTCTAAGTGTGATTTTTGCAAATTATCGTCATACTCTCAAACCGGGAAACCCGGGACTATGCGGTCAGTTCCTACAAGTTACATTGGTCCCGTGCGAGGTGTTCGTGCCTCCTACGGGGTCGTTTGGGGGCTGGTTTGGATTTTCACCCTTTAACGGCCTGTTTTCAAGTTTAAGTGTGATTTTTGCAAATTATCATCATACTCTCAAACCGGGAAACCCGGGACTATGCGGTCAGTTCCTACAAGTTACATTGGTCCCGTGCGAGGTGTTCGTGCCTCCTACGGGGTCGTTTGGGGGATGGTTTGGGTTTTTACCCTTTAACGGCCTGTTTTTAAGTCTAAGTGTGATTTTTGCAAATTATCATCATACTCTCAAATCGGTAGACCCGAGACTACGCGGTCAGTTTCTACAAGTTACACTGGTCCCGTGCGAGGTGTTCGTGCCTCCTACGGGGTCGTTTGGGGGCTGGTTTGGGTTTTCACCCTTTAACGACCTGTTTTCAAGTTTAAGTCTGATTTTTGCAAATTATCGTCATACTCTCACACCGGGAGACCGGGGACTACGCGGTCAGTTCCTACAAGTTACATTGGTCCCGTGCGAGGTGTTCGTGCCTCCTACGGGGTCGTTTGGGGGTTGGTTTGGGTTTTCACCCTTTAACGGCCTGTTTTCAAGTCTAAGTGTGATTTTTACAAATTATCGTCATACTCTCAAACCGGGAGACCCGGGACTACGCGGTCAGTTCCTACAAGTTACATTGGTCCCGTGCGAGGTGTTCCTACCTCCTACGAGGTCGTTTGGGGGATGGTTTGGGTTTTCACCCTTTAATGGCCTGTTTTCAAGTTTAAGTGTGATTTCTGCAAATTATCATCATACTCTCAAACTGGGCGACCCGAGACTACGGGGTCAGTTCCTACAAGTTACATTGGTCCCTTGCGAGGTGTTCGTGCCTCCTACGGGGTCGTTTGGGGGCTGGTTTGGGTTCTCACCCTTTAACGGCCTGTTTTCAAGTCTAAGTGTGAGTTTTGCAAATTATCGTCACTCTCTCAAACCGGGAGACCCAGGACTACGCGGTCAGTTCCTACAAGTTACATTGGTCCCGTGAGAGGTGTTCGTGCCTCCTACGGGGTCGTTTGGGGGATGGTTTGGGTTTTCACCCTTTAACGGCCTGTTTTCAAGTCTAAGTGTGATTTTTACAAATTATCGGCATACTCTCAAACCGGGAGACCCGGGACTACGCGGTCAGTTCCTACAAGTTACATTGGTCCCGTGCGAGGTGTTCGTGCCTCCTACGGGGTCGTTTGGGGGCTGGTTTGGGTTTTCACCCTTTAACGGCCTGTTTTCAAGTCTAACTGTGATTTTTACAAATTATCGTCATACTCTCAAACCGGGAGACCCGGGACTACGCGGTCAGTTCCTACAAGTTACATTGGTCCCGTGCGAGGCGTTCGTGCCTCCTACGGGGTCGTTTGGGGGATGGTTTGGGTTTTCACCCTTTAACGGCCTGTTTTCAAGTCTAAGTGTGATTTTTGCAAATTATCGTCATACTCTCAAACCGGGAGACCCGGGACTACGCGGTCAGTTCCTACAAGTTACATTGGTCCCGTGCGAGGTGTTCGTGCCTCCTACGGGGTCGTTTGGGGGGTGGTTTGGGCTTTCACCCTTTAGCGGCCTGTTTTCAAGTCTAAGTGTGATTTTTGCAAATTATCGTCATACTCTCAAACCATGAGACCCGGGACTACGCGGTCAGTTCCTACAAGTTACATTGGTCCCGTGCGAGGTGTTCGTACCTCCTACGGGGTCGTTTGGGGGCTGGTTTGGGTTTTCACCCTTTAACGGCCTGTTTTCAAGTCTAAGTGTGATTTTTGTAAATTATCGTCATACTCTCAAACTGAGAGACCCGGGACTACGCGTCAGTTCCTACAAGTTACATTGGTCCCGTGCGAGGTGTTCGTGCCTCCTACGGGGTCGTTTGGGGGCTGGTTTGGGTTTTCACCCTTTAACGGCCTGTTTTCAAGTCTAAGTGTGATTTTTGCAAATTATCGTCATACTCTCAAATCGGGAGACCCGGGACTACGCGGTCAGTTCCTACAAGTTACATTGGTCTCGTACGAGGTGTTCGTGCCTCCTACGGGGTCGTTTGGGGGCTAGTTTTTAAGTTTAATCCAAATGTTTTCAAATTAACAATAGGGAACTAAAATATATTTTAGGCATCAAATAAAGAGGAATCTAAAATATGTATTAAGAATGAGAGAGCATGAAAACTCAAATAAATATTACCTTTATCATTCGTTGGTGTCATTAATGGGAGGGAGAAAGTCATCGTGCCAATACAAAAATCCGTTGTTACCCACATCTCCCAACGTCTCACAAGATCCTTATTTTCCACCCCAAACTGGATATTCAGGGACTTTTATAAGGTCGAGTACGATCTTCAATTCTCTCTTTCCTAACTCATGGAAGTGAACTGAAGATACAGCCACTGGCGGCAATTTCCTACCATAACCGACGAATTGACCAGTGTGAGATAGTATTTTGCATTCCACCATCGAGCTAAAACTTGAAACTTGGGATGTGGGTGGAGTAAAAGGACTGGAAGGAGTTGCAGTGTTTAAAGATGGTAATGCATGAGAATTATGTCCAACACATATGAACTTTCCACTCTCAAAATTCTTTACAAAATCTGAGAGTGTAGACTTCACACCCTCCATTTCTTCTCTGAGGTTATCCATTTGATCCTTCCAACTTTCGTTGTCCACATTTACCTCTTGAAGCATTTCTCGAGCAAATGCAGACGCCAATATAGCTGTTCTAGAAATCGTGGACCCAACGCAACGAACACGTCCTCGCGTGTCTTTCCCAAATACATCAAAAATTGGCCCAGCATCCAAGGTCTCCTCTTGACCACTCGCTTGGTATACATCTAGAAGCATTTTAACCTTATCTTGTACATAAAGACATTAAAGTTATCATTTAAATTATATATTGGGTAAAAGAAGGAAAAAGAAAAACATTAAAGCTAAATTATCGCAAATGCTTCATCATGAGGCACATAATCTCCGCCTTTTACTTTATGAGTTGACAACCACAATTCAGCACGAGTTGGTTCACGTCCATGCTCCTTTTTCCAATTCTCTGCAGTTCGGGCATAACCATAACGACCCGTGTTATGAGTAGTCATTTTCGCACAATTTTGTTTTATCTCTTTATTTTTTCTTCGCAAATCCCTTTGGGCCTGTGCAGCTTCATTGTCACAAAATGCCTCCCAATCCTCAGGTTTAACATTTTTAGGAACATTCTCCCTTCACTTTGCAACATCGTCACCCTTCAAATTTACCCTTATCTTGGCCTTGAACTTCTTCCAAGACTCGTTAGCTTTTTTCATAAACATGCTTTTTTTTATTATCTTTCACATCGGGAAAATCTTTCTACAATATATGAAAGAAATAAAATTTATCATTATGTAATTATATTTAGTAACAATTACAATTGTAGCCAAAGAGAAAAAATAGTATACCTTGAACATTGTCCAAATTTGATTCTTATATCGCACGTCTACATGTCTCCATGTTATATAAGAAACCGGTATATGCATCCTAGTGAGGTCTCCCCATCTAGTAGAGGGTGTAGCTGAATTATCCCCCACCGGAAGGCCATGCTCGTTAAATTTTAATCTCTTTGTGGAAAGTGCATCACCCGTTGTCGAAGACATCGAAACAACCTTCGAGCGGGAGTTTGATCCTGTTGTCGCACCACTTGGTGACAGATTTGAAGTATCACCCACCTGAGACATTATTTCTCTGACAAAAGATTGTTTGGCACATAAATAATCAGAATAAACAACAATTAATGAGAATATACTTATTCTGTTTAAAACAGAACATATATATAAAACATAATATATATATATATATATATATATATATATATATATATATATATATATATATATATATGTATGTATATATATATATGTATGTATATATATATATGTATGTATATATATATATGTATGTATATATATATATGTATGTATATATATATATGTATGTATATATATGTATATATATATATATTGTGTATATATATATGTATATATATACACTGATTTATATATATCTGTATATATAACACTGATTTATATATATATGTATATATATACATATATATATATATACAGCTGTTTATTTATATACATATTTATATACATATATATATACAACAGTTTATTTATTTAAACTCTATATATATACTGTATATATATGTATATATATGCAGTTTGTATATATATATATATACAAACTGCATATATATACATATATATACAGTATATATATACAGTTTATATAAATAAACTGCTATATATATATATATATACATATAGCAGTTTATTTATATAAACTGTATATATATACTGTATATATATATATAGAGAGAGAGAGAGAGGCAGGCTCCTGTGCACACTAAGTTTGCACACTACTTTTTTAAAGTAGTAAAAAAATATTTTGGAGTTGATTTTTTTTGTGTGATATTTAAACATTTCAAGGAACCCATATAAAAAAAATCAACTCAAAAAAACTTTTTTTGCTAGTTTTAAAAAATCGGTCAAACTTTCTATGCTTTTAAGCCCTTTAAAAACTGCGAAAGTTTGACCGATTTTTTAAAAATAGCAAAAAAAGTTTTTTTCAGCTAATTTTTATTATGTGAGTCCGTTGAAATGTTAAAATATCACATAAAAAAATTGGTGTGCGCCAGCACTCAAAAATATTTTTTTTACTACTTTAAAAAAGTAATGTGCAAACTTAGTGTGCAAACTTAGTGTGCACAGGAGCCTGCCTCTCTCTCTCTCTCTCTCTCTCTCTCTCTCTCTATATATATATATATATATATATATATATATATATATATATATATATATATATAAACTGCAGTTTATATGATTATTTGCGTGCAGAAAAGCAGTTTATATACAAAAGTGAATGCAGAAAAGCAGTTACTATGATTATTTGCGTGCCCAAGAGCTTACATTGGAGAAAACACTCTCATCTTTACTAAATGGATGAAGAGGTACTGCAGTTGCAATACCCGTACAGCTGCGATAAGATTTGAAGACAGTACTAACACTGCCCCAATAACTAAATACCCAAGTTCAGGAGTTATTCAACACATAGCAGGCATGAAAGATTCAATAGTTTAACAATGACTAAATACCCAAGTTCAATAGATTCAATAGATTGACAATAACTAAATACCAAAGTTTAAATAGTAAAAAAGTCATATCAGGTTCGGACATAAATCCATTACATTACATGAATTAGGTGTCTAAAAGTTCCAACAACTTCTCATTTTCCTCGAGAATGGAGTTATACATCGTACGATCAATCTCAATCGCATCTATTTCTTTTGTCAATCTCTTGGGAGAGTGCAAAACAATCGACCACCCCTTGAACTTGGTGTCTTTACAATAAAACACTTGAATTGCTTGAGATGCAAAGATGAACGAATCGTCGTGTATTGATTTTTTACTCGTGAGCTTACTAAGGTTCACCATCACCAATTTTGAGGTCGGGTCAACTTTGCAAGCATTCTTATCATCTACGTCCACCCAATCACAATAAAAGACTTTATGTGTGAACTCAATATAATTCAAGTCGAGTATTTGTCTAATAACTCCATAAAAAGTTGTGAGGACCCCCTTCTTATTAAATGCCTTCATTGATACACCACTACTCTGAAAGCTGCGATTCTCTTCATATGCAGAAGTATAAAAGGTATAGCCATTGCATTGGAACTTGTCATAGCTAGTAACCCTATGGAGTGGGCCATCGGCATAGGGCAAAATTTTGATATCATTAGATCTTAAGGCCTACAATGAAATGAATATTTTTTTAATATTTTTATAGAAATAAGGTTATGATAAAAAAAACAAGTACCTAGATAAAAAAGACTTGCCTCGTTCCTTAGCCATGGGATGAAATCATCAATTCTATACATCGATGTAGTCCCAGTTAACCCAAATTTGCTACAAGTAACGAATTTCGACATTAAGAAATTTTCAATTACAATAAAATAATATGAGTTATTAATGGGTTACATGTTTACCTTCTCCACTAATCAACGCCATGGTATTGAAATAGGACCCATCTTCGTACTTGTTCATACTGCACAGTATTTAGGGTCAACTCCTTACCTTTACCCAATGCTTGTTGACACATTGAGTCATCAAACTCATCATCGAGAAAATCCTCAAGGTTCCTCTTATGAGTTCCTTCACCTCTAATCGACACATCTTCCATGGCATACAAAGAAGCTTCATGTAATAAATATGCATTAGCAATGCTCCCTTCGATGTACCTCTTGTTTCGTGACCACCTTTTGTATCTTCCCATTTCTCTTTCAAAAAACCACATTGCACGATATCTAGGTGGCCCAGCTGTCAATGCTTCATCGGCTAAATGGTTCATGAGGTGGATCATGACCACAAAAAAGGCCTACTAATGCTTGTTTTGCCTTCAAAAGATGTTCCCTAAAAATCACTTTTGCACAAATAACATTAAAGAATATGCTTATCCATTGTATAGCTTTAAACAAAGGCTTATGATCTGGAAATGAATCCATAAGCAACGCAGGAAGCAATCGTTGCATAATGACGTGATAATCATGAGACTTGAGATTGGTTAATCCGAGAAGGTCAAGGTTAACATTATTGCTGAAATTTGATGAAAATCCAATCGGTACCTTCAATGTTTTCAAGGTGAGATAAAAGGCTTCTTTCTCTTCCTTTCCTAATGCAAAAGGTGCTGATGGCATTCGACTTTTATTACTACCTTCAACATCTTGCATCCATAATTTTCTCTTAAGATTCAACGGGACCTTCAACTCTTCCCGGGCACTAACTGTATCTTTATTTGACAATACTTTCACTGAGAGAATGGTACCTAAAAGAGTCTCTGTTACGTTCTTTTCAACATGCATAATGTCTAAATTATGTCGAATATCATGATCCTTCCAGTACTCCAAGTCAAACAAAATGGATCTCCTCGAAAAACCCTCAGTACCTGTGAGATCCTCGTCGTCACCTTCACTTGGATGATCATCATTATCTACATCATCTTCCAATACTATTGGCTCTTTTTCTTTCCCCTTCCCTTTCCCCTTCCCCTTCCCTTTAGCCTTCCCCTTCCCCACTCCCTCTCCCTCTCCCCCTTTTTGGGCACCTTCTCGAGCGATAACAGACACAATTTGCTCAACCTCTACACTTGTTAACTTTCGTGGAGCCATAGCAGACTCTATTTTACCATTAAATGTTTGTTTTGATGTGTCGTACCTGTAAGGATGGTTTTCGGGAAGGAACATGTGAGATCGTTGATACCAACATTTCGTTGACTTGCAAAGATATTCAGAAGGTGTGTTTGTAGAGCAAACAGGACACCCATAATAACCTTGAGTTGAACAACCTGCTAACATCCCATAAGCAAGAAAATCATGAATACCCCACATCAACATGGATTTTAACTGAAAATGTTCGTTTTTATTTGCATCCCAAGCCTCGACTCCAGACCATAAGATCTTCAACTCGTCGACTAAGGGTTGGAGGAAGACATCAATATTACTTGATGGTGACTTTGTCCCGGGAATCAATACAGTCAACATTGAAAACTCACTCTTCATACACATTGATGGGGGAGGGTTGAGAGGTTGAATAATCACTGGCCAGCAACTATAGTTACGGCCAAACATGTTATTAGGGTTAAAACCGTCAGTTCCTATTGCAAGTCGAAGATTTCGCAGATCCTTCGCAAATTGTCTCCACATAATGTTCGCATTTACCCGCTCTGCTGAATCTCGGGGATGACGCATAAATTCCATACAAGAGCTTTCTCGAGCATGCCAAGTCATTTTCTCAACTATCCATTTAATGGTATACAACCTCTTTATCCTAGGGATTAACGGAAAATGTCGCATTACCTTCTTAGGAACCTTATGAAACTTATTTTGTCCCTTAGGATATACAATTTCCTCTCCATCATCTCCTCTTGAAGTATACTTGTATCGCAAAGCACCACATTTTAGACATTTATTACAGTTTTCATGCTCTTTCCAAAATAACATGCAATTGTTAATGCACACGTCATACTTAATATAGTCCATACTAAGATCTCTAATTGTGTTTTTCATTTCGGCATAACTAGTTGTCAAGTTGTTTCCTTCAGGGAGTAACTCATTCAACAATCAAAGAATTCCACCTGTGGCCCCATCTGACAAATTAAATTGCGTTTTTATATCATTTAACTTTACAAGAGCATACATGGTCGTATGGCGTGATGAACCAGTAAGAGGATGCAGTGGCTCCATTGCGAGTTGATGTAAACGCTCATACTTCTTGCCTTTGCCTGTATGTGTGTGAGAATCCTTCGGAACATCAAAAGTTTGGGGCCCTTCATCACCACCTACACAATTAGGTGCACTAGGACACGCTTCAGTCGTGAACATCTCACAAGAATCATTCACAAGGTCATCCAAAGTCGGAATATTAGACACATCAATGTGTTCTCCAACATTAGTCTGAGCAGCGGGTTGTGCTGATCGCTGGACTGGATTAAGAATTGACGTCTCCCCATGAAAATGACATAAGGTGTAATTTATATCCATACCATAGTCCATCAAATGGACAAAGATTTCATCTAAAGTAACATGTCCTTTCCCATTGCGACAACGCCTACACGGACATGAATGTATATCCTTGGGAATAGTGTTACGCACATACTGCAGAAACTCTAACACCCCATCTCTATACGAATCGGTCTCAAAGTTTTTCTCCTTTATCCACTCTTTATTGATCTTCGATGACATCCTGATATACATGTGGATGCAGAATGTGTTAATAAGATCATATCACATAAAATAGCATTTCAAAATTTCAATAAGAAGAACTATGGAGAATTACTAAATTACAGCAATCACATATAATACATTCTAATTATCCAAATTGTCACATATGTATTCGAGGAACTGTGGGCTCTCTCTCCAACAGGAGTAATAGTTTCGAGGAACTATGGATCCTTTATGTATCTTGACACAGTGAGTAAATCAGAGAAACCTAAAGCAATATAAGGGTTGACTAAGATCTAACATCCATTCTTACATTTTAGTTATTAGACAGAAACAAAACCTCCAAACCTTAGGTTTTTAGACAAGAACACATAACGATCAACAACTCGTGTTCTTGGACAAAACCAACCTAAATCGCTTTAAAAACTTCATATTTTAGCCTAAAAACACAACCAAACATTCTACCCTGCTTCTATAAACCCACGCCAATGATAATCAAGCCACATGACCTCATCAAACAATAATTTTTTGACCCAAGAAATTAAAAAACCGAAGATGTTCTTCACCGTCCAAATACCATATCAAAAGAAACCCAAAACCCATAATCAAGATCAATTTTCATGGTTATAAATCAACGATTTATCATTTCATGGTCACACTGTGGTTACGATTTGCATTTACATGTTGATTAATTCAAGTTAACAGGCTAGTGTATTACCAATATAACACATAATCAGCACCAATAAAAACCAAACTAACATCTAAAATTATGACACGATTGGAAAAATAATAACCACCAATTTTTAGTTCAATGGGGTATTGTAATCCCAATATACCACATCCCAACCGGTATGTATATATGTATGGTATATATATATATATATATATATATATATAGGTACCCCCTGAAATTGAAACTAATACATATATATATATATATATGTATATATGTATGGTACCCCTGAAATTGAGAAATCAGTAAACTAATACATATGTATGGTACCCCTGAAATTGAACCCCTGAAATTGAGAAACCAGTAAACTAATACATATGTATGGTACCCCTGAAATTGAGAAATCAGTAAATTGATACATATATATATATATATATATATATATATATATATATATATATATATATATATATATATATGTATGTATGTATGGTACCCTGAAATTGAAATGGTACCCCTGAAATTACCCCTGAAATTGAATATGTATGGTACCCCTGAAATTGAAATGGTACCCTTGAAATTGAAACTGATATATATATCAGGTACCCGAAATCGGAACCCCTGAAATCAAATCAGGTACTAGAAATTGGTACCTGAAATCGCACCCCTAAATCGAAACCCCTGAAATCGAATCAGGCACAAGAAATCGGTACCTGAAATCCAATTGATATATATATATATATATATATATATATATATATATATATATATATATATATATATATAGAGAGAGAGAGAGAGAGAGAGAGAGAGAGAGAGAGAGAGAGAGAGAGAGAGATGTAATACCTGACGAAGATGAAGCCAGAAGCGTGGGAGCAGGAGCAGCGACTTGGAGCAACGATGGAAGCCGGTACCGTGGGGAGGGAGAAACGATGATCAGGAGATGATGAGGAGATGATGGGAGCCGATTGCGTGGGGAGATAAGGAGGAGATGATGGGAGCCGGCTGCGTGGGGAGGGAGAGAGAGAGAGAGTGAGTTAGGGTTAGATTGTCTTGAAATTTTGGTCCCCTCTCCAAATTTTGGGTGTTATTTTTTTAACAAAGCGTACCCATATTTGGCACTGTTTAAAACCGTGCCAAAATTTGGCACTTTTTCAAACCGTGCCAGATTTTGGCACAGTTTAATCAGTTCCAGAATCTCCTTCCCTAAGCGTGCCAGAATGGCATTTTTAGTGTAGTGAATTGTGCAATTGGCGTTGATACCAATTTGAGAGTGCACTTCCGTTCAATGTCTAAACTTATTTATTTAAATTCCAATTTTATCTCCAGTTTTAATCAAACCCTAAACATGCATCTGAAGTGATTGAAATAAATAAAATATATTTAGCATGCAGTCCAAACAATCACAAACACAGATTCAGGAAAAATCCTCAAAAAGGGGCAAAACCCTTTATTTCATTATATATTGTAAACCTCGACTTACATATATATAGAGAAATACGGCGTGTTTGAGAGATGAATACCCACAGGCCTTGGTTCGTTGTCTTCAGCAAAAGTTCCCTTAAGAAATCTAAGAATCAGCAAGAGATCCCTCGAGAGCTCCAATAGTCAGCAATGGAGACAACCTTTCTTCTCCACAAGATTTACTCGAAGAATAGAGATGATGTCTAAAATTACAGCAATTCTGCAGAAAACAGAGTTGTAAAAGACTTGCCAAAAAACTAATTATGAGTAGGTATTTATAGCAGTAAAAAAATCCAAGCCGGCGCAATGTCATTCGAACGATATTTGCATGTCATTTGAACGACATTAGATGTCCTTAGATCCCTCAAGTAATAACCATAAAAATGACGTATTAAAAAACAAAACAAAATGTGGTCGTATGATGTATGTCGCATCAGAAGTGATAGAGGTGGAGAATTCAAAGACTCTGGTGTTTCAGAATACTGTATAGGAAATGGTTATAAACATGAATTTAGTGCGCCTAAGACACCACAGCAGAATGAAACTGTTAAACGTAAGAATAGAATCCTATAAAAGATGGCTCGAGTGATATTACATGCGAAAAATCTCCATAAGTATTTCTGGGTTGAAGCTGTTCAAACCGCTTGTCATATCATTAATCGTGTCTACCTTAGGAAAAATTCCAAACAAACTTCATATGAACTTTGGTTCCACAAAAAGGCTAAACTTAAAATATTTTAAAACCTTTGGTCATGTTTGTTATATTTGTAAGGATATGGAACATCTTTGGAAATTTGACACTCGAGTAGAAAAAGGAATATTTCTAGGATATTTTCAAAATAGTTGGGCTTTTCGTGTCTTTAATTTTCGAACCAAAGTCATTATGGAATCTTTCAATGTAATTGTAAATGATACTAGTATTGAGAGTAGTATCAGTCAACCAGTTGTCCTGGATGAGGAAGAACCCAATTTTATTCCTGACTCTCCAGAGATAATATTGATTTACTGCAACCTGAAACTCCTTTTGTACCAACCTGGGTTTCTAAAGACCATCCCATTGATAAAATCGTTGGTAAGCCTTCTGAGCCAGTTAAGACTAGATCTCAACCTCAAAAACTTGCACCTTTTGCATGTTTCGTTTCTCTTGTAGGGTCGAAAAATGTAAATGATGCTCTTTGTGAATCACTCTCAATTAATGTTATGCAAGAAGTTCTTGTCCAGTTTCAGAGTCATGATGTTTGGTATCTCGTTCCTAGGCCAGAAAATAAAAAGGTTATCGACACTCTATGGATCTTCAAAAACAAAACTGATGAAAATGGGGAGGCCATTAGAAATAAGGCAAAATTAGTAGCACAAGGATACTCCCAGATAGAAGGAATTGACTTTAAAGAGACTTTTTCCCTATCACTCGTCTTGAGTCAGTCCGTAATCTGTTATCTATATCATGTAATTTACAATTCAAACTTTTTCAAATGGATGTTAAGTCTACCTTTTTAAATGGAATTTTATCTGAGGAAGTATACGTAGAACAACCTAAAGGTTTCATCAATCCCTCTTATCCACATCACGTGTTTAGACTTAAGAAAGACTTATACAGTTTAAAATAAGCTCCTAGAGCTTGGTATGAACGACTGTCTACGTTTTTAGTCTCTCGGGGATTTATTCAACGTGGAAACGATCCAACCTTATTCGATAGGAAATATTTTCGGCTCAACCTGTCCTAATCAAGTCAAATATTTTTTTGCGATAATGCATTCTGAATTTCAGATGTCGTTAATTGGTGAATTACAATGCTTCTTAGTACTTCAGGTCAAATAATTCAATGATGGTCTTTTTATAAATCAATCCAAATATGCCTCTGATCTCATTAAGAAGTTTGTGCTAGAACACTCTAAACCTGCACATACTCCCATGAGCACAACTACCAAATTATCCAAAGAAGAAAATGGGAAAATTGTTGACCCAACTCTTTATATAAGTATGATAGGGAGTCTCTTATACCTTACTGCTTCCCAACCTGATATTACCTACGTCGTCTGTGTATGTGCAAGATACCAATGTGCACCCAAAGAATCACACATGTTAAGTGTCAAACGTATCATCAAATATGTTGGGGGTACACAAAATTATGGTATTTGGTACACTAAAGACACCACTAGTGCCATTGTAGGCTACACAGATGTTGATTGGGCAGGGTGTTCGGACGATAGTAAAAGTAATTTCGACACCTGCTATTATGTAGGAAATAATTTAGTAGGCTAGAGTAGTAAGAAACAGAATTGTATCTCTCTGTCATCGGCTGAATCTGAATATATTGCAGCCAGTAATTGTTGTTTTCAACTATTATGGATCAACCAGATGCTTAGTAAATACGGTATCATTGAAGAAAAATTGACAATGTATTGCGATAATCAGAGTGCTATAAACATATATTTAAAAATCTAGTCCAGCACTCTCGAACTCAGCACAAAAAAATTAGACATCATTTTATTCGTGATCTTGTAGAAACTAAAGAACTAGGCATTGAGTGTCTTAATATCGATAAACGGCTAGTTGATTTGTCTATAAAAACCTCTTGATAATATTATATTTGAGTATCTTCGTAATGCCATTGGTATAATAGTTCTTGCTTAATATAGGAGACCCTTTGAATATGATTACGTTATTTCTTGTGTTGTTTACATAAGTACATATTATCCTACTTTATATCCTTTTACCCCCATTGTATATTTGAGAAAAAATGGGGGAGAGGAACTTGACACCTGGATTATATTTTTTGTACATATGTACATGGTTTAGACCTTATATATTATTATGTACTAACTCAACTAATATGCAATTGAGTGTTTATTTGTTTCAGGGATTTTTCAGACCCGATTGTATAGCTTATCCTATTTATTAAGGTATTGGTATGCATTGTAATTAAGTGATGTATTTTCATTCTCTTATTTTCGATTCTGGATTGGGAAAGGGTGGTTAGATACTTTGTATAGGAAACCTAGGATTTTTTTCTTTTTACCCATGAGTACAGGTTACTCAAGGGAATTTTGTCTCTAATACCCAAAGGGGGAGATTGATAACACACTATATGATTGACTTATTTGAGTCCATATCATATGGGAGTTGTAGCTAGTTTGGATATTGAGACAAAGTAGGCTACATTTATAAGAGTTTCTCTCTCTCTCAAATTATCCAAGCATCAAAGAATAAACCAATCCAATAACCTCATAATCCACCTAAAAGGGAAGTTATTTCTACCTCATGACCACTTTAGGACACCTATACTACATCTTATTGATATTATGTGTGCACAAGGGTCATATTAATTTTTAGCAATTTTTTAAAACATTTTTAAATCATTTAACTATTTTTCAAAATTAATTAATTTGTGATTTTAAATGATCAAGGTTAATTTTCAAATACTGTTTTTCCTAAAAACTTGCTCAGGGTAGAATCCGAAAGCACTAGAGACTTATGGGGTCAAAATTATATTTTTTTAATAACACAAACACACACGTTTTCTTTTTCATCTCAACCATACACGTGTTGTCTTTATATCAGCTAGATATGTGTTTCTTTTAAGACTCAGTTTGTAGAAGTAATCCTAGCCTTTGGATCATTTTAATCAACATTCTGCATGCATCCTTAGTTAATCCAAGTGAACCTAAATGGACAAATCACCAATCCTTTAAACACCGCTTATGTTCAGCCGTTAGATTAAGAGTCAAATAGTCAGCCTTAATCTCAGCCATTGATTTGAGTCGGTTTTCTCGATCCTTCCACGACCCGTATAAAAGGATGCCTTTGGTCTTCATGTGGGAACCTTTTCCCATTCATCTAAATTAAGATAAAAAATACATAGAAAAGAGAGAAGAAATAGAGATAAGTGAGGAAACTCTATTCGTCCAAAGTTAAAATCAGCGTTTTCCTCCTAAAAACCATACATCCAAACCTTATTGTTTAATATACCAGAAAACCCTAACTTTAGTGTTAGATCTAGGGTTTCTGTAAGTAAGGGTGTTGGGTTATTTTTATGTTTGAAGACCTCTTCAAAACTAGTTGTCTCTCTTAGAACCTATCTCTAAGAAAAACTTCAGTTTCTCTGTAGAAATATTGAGTTTTTCAAAAAAGAATATCACAGGACCATTTATAGGTTTTTGTCTCTCTCGGGTCTTTATATCTGTTGTTATTTTTCTAAAATATCCTTTTTTTTCAAACTGTTTTCTGGAAAATAGACTTCAGTTTTTTTTTTCAAAGAGATCTTAAGAACGTTTATGTCTCTCTGATTATATTTCACATTTTGTGAAATAAAGTTGTATATAAATAAAAGTTGAGACATATAGGATCTTGGTTATTTTCATCAGCAAGATTATTTTTCTGTTCTGATTTGAAAAAGAAGTTTACGATTCATAAATAGTTCTTACATGTCATATAAACATTTATGATTCGTAGGATCTTGTCTGTATAACTATTTTGAGAGGTGTGAGTTGCATTTCTACATTTAGTTCACTTCACATCCGCCTACACTATCACACGAACACTTAGTATAGTGGTCCTTTTTGAGAAACTGAGTATTGTAAGAGCTGCTACAATCAGTGGACAAGGAAAAAGCATGGAAGCTGCTGGAGGAAGATCATATCAAGTCAGAAGCCTTTGAGAGCGGAATAACTCGTGTAGACATATTTTCTTGACTTAGATTTAGGATCTTGACTTGCATGCTTAATGTTGTAACTTGTATTGTGATTGTTTCCGCAGAGGGGACCATGGGTGTTTACCTTACTTTAGTGTTTTACCAAGTTAAAAATATTATGTTCTTTAACTTGAATGTTCTTTATTTCTTGTGTGAATGGTTTCTCACTTAAGACTTATTGATAGGTTTTAATTTAAAAAAAAAAACTAAGGTAATCAAACTAACAAATCTAGAAAACATAATTAGAACACTATTCAACACATCTTGTCTTCTATTTCAAAAAGAGTTTTGTTCGAGGAGTTTATTTTCGCAGTTTGCTTAATCTATAACATTTTGTGATTAACTTAGTAAACAATCTTTTCATATACATATGTTACGTTATATATTAAAGTTACAGGTTTGTGTTTTGTCCCATCAACTATATAAATCCTTGAGCCAAGCAACAGCAGGTGATAAACCATAAAATTGTATTGCATAGAAAGTGTGTGTATCTACATAAAAATTGTATAGTTTTTATTGGAAAACAAATTTCTCTTGGCCCACGCATGTACTCTTTATCTTACTTATATATTACTTAACATCATGTTATATATGAAATGGTTGTATCTCTCTCCCAAACTAACATCTCTTATATCATTATGTCTCTATCTCTATTACTAATGTATTTTGCAGGAGTCTATTTTGAGATATCCATCAGTGTTGTTATTTTCAAACCTACATTTTTCGAATGTCATTTTCGTACCTCAACATCTATATTTTTATTGAGAAGCAAAATGAAGATTTGCAAATCATTTTTCAGACATTTTCTCTCAGTAAAATCACAGCATTTAATGCATACAAGCTTGTGTCTAACAACTAGTTTTTGAAGACATGTTTAAATATTGAAAAGATGCATTAAAGATATACAAGAATGAGGCTATGAGCAAGACTTGAGAATTAATTGAGAGCATTTGTATTTACTATCCAACTACTACATAGAGAGCAATTAGTTTTATATTCTGCTCAATCATTAAAGAAGAAGAACTGAGCCTACACCAACATCATTTATTGACGTCTCATTAAAGAAGAAGAAATTCATATTGCAAATTATATTTTAAGGAGTTTCATTATTCTACATTGTACCAAAAATTTAGATATATTTGAAACTTTGTTAGAAGCTTGGATTATACTCAGTAGCTCGGTTTTAGCTACGATGGTTATTGTACCGGTGATTGGTTCCTACCCGCAAATTGGACCACGGTGTTTGAAGCTCAATTTCAGCTTGCAAACGGGTGTAATGGTGGTTTGATCCTACCGTCAAGTGGATCAAGATTAGTGAAGCGCTAGGGAGTCGAAAGCTCTAGGCGCATGGAAGTAGGACGAGATTTGGCCAAACCACGTTAAAATTCGGTGTCATTTAATTTACGCACTTTATTTGGCTATTTATTTGTGCTTGCTTTAATTTATATTTTTTAGCACTTAAATTTGCAAATATATTAATTCCGAAAATTGGTAAATTTGTTTTACGGTTAAAATAATTATTTTTAGAATATTAATTTTTATTAAATACGAAAATTAATTTAAATACTTATTGGGTGCTAAAATCTGGATTTTAACTTGTTTAAATATTGGTTGTATTTAGTTGATATTCTTGGTCATAGTTATTTAAGGTTTATTAATCTGAAATTTGAATTAAGTGTTTAAATTAAATATTTTATGTGATTTTAATTTAACCCGAAAAGTTTACAAAAAATTAATTCAGCCCCTCTTGAGTATAATCTGGGCAACAATTGGTATCAGAGCAAGTGCTCTTTTTAATTTTTTATTTAAAAATATTAGAGTTAAAGATCATGGCAAACTTTTCTCTATTTATTTTAAATGTTGCACTCTACATTTTTATTATTTCTATGTTCAAATGTTTGATCTCTTGTGGCCATTCATTCTTTTATTTGGTGAAGATAAATGGACATATAGTCAACCCTGCATTTCAAGATTTATTTTAAAGGAAGAATTAATCCTTGCCTATATGCCAATATTGATGAATCAGGCAGTGAGGAGACAAGTGCTACTTGTCTCACGGCAAATGATAATGAGGAGGTACACTCTAAACCTAACTCTAGTGATAGTGATGATGATATTGTTGATGATTATGAGGAATTGCAAAATATTTTTGATGAATTATGTGATAATTTTGATGAACTCAAAAATAAATATATTGATCTTAAAAAGTCTCATTCATTACTTTCAACTAAATGTGATTCTATATCAAATGATTTTGATGATTTGAAATTAGAAAATGAATCTTTGAAAAATGAAATTAAAACTTTTAAAAAGGAAAAATCTGAAAATGTTACTCACCCTCTTGAAATTGAAAATAATGAATTAAAAAGGGAGATTGATTATTTAAAGATATCTTTAGATACACTTACTAGAGGAAATGAATATATTCATAAAATTATTGTAAAATAAAAAAATTCAGTTTTGTAAGGATGGTATTGGATTTAATGAAGCAAATGATAAAAAGAGTTATTACAATTTATTTCAAAATGATACCTCATCCCCCATGTAGCCATTCAAAATCATTATGCACATATTGTGGTAAACATACACATTACTCTAAATTTTGTCAATTTAGAAAAAGAAAGTATAAAAATACTAAATTAGCTTGTATTCTTAAATAAACAATTATGTTTGCTAAATCTTATCAACCACACACATATTAGGTTCCAAAAGATAAAAATTTTAGGTGCAAGACAAGTGTTGGAACTTGAACAAAAATAAATCAGATTAGATCTAGTATTGTATAATTATTTTTTTTTTGTATTTATTATTTGATATAATTATTGTCATTTGTTAGTGTCATGTCTATATGCTTATTTGAATTAGACACCATTCATTACTTGAAAATATTTTTGTGATTAATTGCTTGTGATTTGATTTGTCTCATATTAATCTCAAATACTTGAAAATGTGAATAACTTTATTTTTGTTGATAAATTAATTTCTAAATACATTTTGAGTAAGATTTTGTTTTTGAACAAGAAATTGACTTTGATGATTATATGATAGTATGTCGTTACTAATCTTGATGACTATCAATTATTATGACTATGCTTGAATTTTTATAAAGGTGATAAGAAAATGAATTTTGAATTTTTTGTGTTTTTAATATTGCTTTATGGACCTAAAACACTCTTGGTATCAAAAGAGAAAATCTTTAAAGTTGTGTAGGTTGAATGTTAAGATTGCTTGTGGATTTTCAAAGCCTCTGTTTTGGTATGAAAGCAAAGTTGTCATTACAAATATCTTTTCCAAAGGATGAAAATGCCACACTTGAAAAGAACTTCATGAAAATATCATTGGTGTTAGTAAGGTGGTAAGAAACACCCTTCTTGAATATTAAATTTCATATCTGATGATTCTTGATGATTTTTTTCATGATCTTAATTGATAATTATTTCATGCTTAGATTATTTGATAAAGAATATGAGTTTATTGTTGATAATTTAGTCTTCAGATGTAAATCTGTATATTTATTATTCTTGATGATTTTATGTTGTATGACACATACACTTGATTTTGATAATAAATTTTTGAGATAAAAGTTCAATTTTTTTGTGTGTTACATCTTGACATATTTTTGTAAATAATAATATTAAATTGATTCATGACTTGATTGTGTATTAATTTGAAACAAAAATGTCATTTGAAAATATTCTAATATACTTGCTATATGATCTACATGTTAGTATTGAATCATTCACTTATTGATTTTGATGATATGAACATACTAATCTTTATGAGTTAGTTTTATTGCATGCTACATGATTAGTGCCATTATTGGAATATTTATGGCATATTCATGATAAATATTTTTTTGGAAGATAGCAACATTTGTATTATGTGTGCTTGATTTGAAAAATCATATGATTGACAAAAATGATTTGTGAATATTTTTTTTAGACTTGTTGAACATGATTTTATGATAGCATATGTTGAAAATATTTTATCTCATGGTAAAGATGCACCATATTTATTATATGCATATATGCATTCATTAGTATCCCTTAGTGGGATATAAAATGATTGTTGAATATTTTTGTAGAAAAAAGGCTTGATTATAAACTTTGATGCATTATTATGAATATTGCAATACGATTGATTATTCTGAAATCTCATGCTCGTATTTTGAGAATGGCGAAGCTTGACCAGAATAAAAAAAAAAATCCCATATACGCCATCATATTTAACTCATGTTGTGCTTTATTCAATTTATTTGAAAAATATTGAGTTGTGACATATTCACCATTATGTGCTTAATATTATTAATCGTATCAGTTTGGTGGCTTGTGCATTAGTTGATGATATTATTGTCCATCTATAAAATCAAATACGCGCTATGAAAAATTTATGAATTTTTTTTATGTGCATATTGAAAATTTCGTTATATTTCACATGCCTATCATTGTTTGTCATCATCAAAAAGGGGAAGATTGTTAAAAAAAATATAATCAACCCTTTAATTAATATTTAATTAATTTTAATTGAAATTATTGTACATTTTAGTTTAATGTAATATAATTATTTTGATGATTCCAAACATATATTATTTGTATACTAGTTTTAGTTATGTAAGTTTTGGTGTAGTTATCAGTTTATATATTTATTTAATTGTGACCAACTAACATTTGTGTTCATATCATTTAATATAATATATTATTTAGTTGGTTAGTTGGTTAGTTAGTTAGTTATATTATTTTATTATTGTTTTCCTAATAGCCATATTTTTAGTAGCTTATTTTTATACGTTTCTTATATAAATGTTATACAACATAAATTTATCTTATTTATATTTATTACTTTACATGTCATATTATATGCTCAATTTTAGTATTGTTTCATTATCTGAATAGTTATAAACTTAATATCATAAGGTTTGTTTATCTTTGTTTCCATCCGTGTGATTGTGTGAGTGAACTTTTGTGAAGTATTTATCAATTGAGAAAACAACAAAGCCTATATTATAAAAGTAAGGGTGTTCGCGGTCCGGTCCGATCCGGTTTTTAGGATTTTTATGGACCGGACCGATTAAACCGGTCCTAAAAAAAAGGGGATTCAGACCGGACCGATTGTACCGGTCTTTCGGGCCTAGTCGGTCCGGTTTAACTTGTCGGTCCTAATCTTATTAAGATAATAATTTTAGAAATTACAGATATATTGGAGAAGAAGTTGCTGCTAAGAAACAAACACTGAAGAATGTTACAAATTACATTACAGCTCTGTAAACATGCAGTACAGAACCTGGTTATAATTATGGTGTTATACTTATACCTGAAGGCCTAATTGATTTCATTCCAGAGGTACAACAACTTATTGCAGATTTTACTGAAATCTTAACACATGATGTTGTTGATGAAAATCGACAATGGAAAAAGAAATTGAAAGCCAAGCTCATCAGCTATAAAATACAATCCAACTTTTTCGGGTATGAGGGAATACCCAAGTCCCAAATGTTGGTAATACCGTATGAGATTCTAAGTGATGGCAAAAACTGAGAAAAAAAAACATCAGAGAAATAAAACACAAATAATCAAAGAAGAAGAGTAAGGGTTTGTTGGTACCGTATGAGGTTCTGAGTGATGGCAGTGATATTATGGCAGCTATGAGGAACTGAGTGAGAAAGGCTGAGAAATCGAGCTTGAGCAGTGATGAGGGACTGAGAAGATGAACTGAGCAGTGATGAGAGAGGTTGCGAAGCGATGGGAAGAGCGGAGCGATGAGAAGATGTGCAGATGAGAGAGTGAGTGAGGAGCTGATCGTGCGTGAGTAATTGTTATTTAGCTTAGGGTTTTCTTTTGTTTTCACTTTTTCCATAGTGTGACGAGCGTACCCTCCTTCCCAAACGTTTTTTCTTTGAGTATATATATATATATATATATATATATATATATATAACCGGTCCGGGTCGGTCCAAACCGACTATTTAATAAGGCAAACCGAGGACCGTACCGGTCAGACCGGTTTGCCAAAAAACAAATCTGGACCGGACCGAATAAAAAAAAAGACCGAAAAAATTAAGGCGGTCCGGTTCGGTCCGCCGGTCCAATCGATTTTTTGAACACCCCTATATAAGAGAGCTTTGACCCAACTATTGTCTTTCTTTATGACCACATACAAGAACTTTTTGCATTTTAGTTCTTTACACTTTGTCTTCTATATATTGGGCTCTTTAAATCTCATTCAATTTATTCATCCACCTGCTATATTAAATTAAAAGGGCAATTTATTTTTAGCTGTCACTTTAACCTAACACCTAGTTATAGCAATGGAATTTTGCTATAATAGTTTAAAAACTTAATATTGTTTTTTATTTAATTGGAGTTTGTAGTGTCAGATTTACTGTACCTGCTTTGGACGATTTATTTTCTATGTTCACATCTTTTAAGCTTTGTCCATCCATAAATTTTATATATTTAACAAATCAATTTATCTTTTGTTTTGTTCGTCATTCACAATCACTTGACTCTATTGACGTGAGGTTGGACAAACTTGGGCCCACACCAACTTTAAGTTAATCCTTATTTTTTACAATTGAAAACTTTTTATCTTACACCATTTATCATAGACTTTTTTAAACGAAAATATTGTATTTTTACGTGAAACTATTTTTATATACATATTATTATATTTCTTTTAGTATCAATATATTATGACAATGTGTAAATAAAATTTCTAAATAGAATATTTATTTAATGATTTTTTTAATATAATTAACATTTGTTCAAAGCTTATGACAGTTGTACCTTTATTATTCTATACACTATCATCCAAGACCTCAAGTTGGATATGATATCTTCCAGTGGAGCCCATTATCTAGCAAATCTCTTTCTTAGAGCATCCGTAGTGGTGATGCTAAAAGACGGAAGAAATGGTAATTTTACAAATTGACAGCTCTGCAATGGTGTAGTTAAACCAACAAATTCAGTAGAAGAAATGGTACGCGTTTTGCAAAGTTACCTGTTGGCTACTGAATTTGCAAATACTTCGTACGAACTTCATTTGTTCGTAGGAACTTCTTACGAACAAATGAAGTTCGTAACAAATATAAATAATTATTTTTATTATATCTTTGGGTTCCTACGAACAACATTTGTTCGTACGAAGTTCCTACGAACAAATGTTGTCCGTAAGAAGTGGCTCTTTACTTCCTACGAACAAAAGTTGTCCGTAACAACTTTTTATCACAATAATAATTATTCTGCTTACATATCACCACTGTGAAAACAAACGCTGACGAAAGGTAAGAAATGCTAACTTTGCCTCTTGAAGAGCATCCACCGTTGTGGATGCTCTTATACTTTCTCTGAACCATGCTTTGTTCTCTGTTTCACGCAAGTTGACAACCTTAGGTTGTTCAGCCGTATCAAACTAGCTTTATGCTAGTTGTTCCCCATGCTTTGTCATGTCTTGCCTTATCAGAGTTTTATTCACATCCACCTGCTAACGTTATTTATTTATTATTTTTTTGAATGGTTCTGTAATATATATAATTATTATATCATACTTGCTATCTATGTTTAGCGCTTCGCATTTTTTTAGTAAACCCATGCGCCTTATATTTTTTATTGTAGTATATATATATATATATATACTAGCGGATGCCCGTGCCCGAGGGCACGACGATAAATTTGCACCCGTTATAAAACCCAATCCATAATAACCCGTCTTTTTAAAAAACAAACTTTTAAAAAAATATAAAAAAAATAAAAATATTAATTTTTTTGAAAAAATATATATTTTTTAAATATTTTAATAAAAATAATAATAAAATAATAATGTATAAATGTATGCATGCATACATGGAAGTGCATGCATGTATACATGCAACACATAAAATGTCATACATGTTTATCATGCATGTTTTATCATCCATGAATTACTATTCATAACACCATTGTTCTATATTATATAGATATACTAGGGTATGCCCGTGCCTGAAGGCACGATGAAAATTTTCAAAGTACGTAACCACAAAACGACGAAAATTTTCAGTACATAATTACTAAACGGTAAAAATTACTATTCAGTACATAATTACTAAACGGTAAAAATTTCATTCCCCGACTAAACATTGTGTAATTTTGAAAAAATTAGCTATAATCTCCTTTGTTTTATAGTAATATCCATCATGCTTAACAAATAAAAAAGACGCTGACAACATTCAAATAGTTTAAATTCATCAAACAACTTCAAATATAATATAAAATACACAATATTCATCAACCGAATTCACAATATTACTTTCTATATAGGACTATCGACCTTGTTTAAGAAATAAAAAATAATCCAACAACAAAACTATTAGTTCGTATAAACTAACATTCCATCCAAAACTCGTATAATGATTTGTATTATAACCACGAATTGAGTTAAAAGGTACAAATTTAGTCTACAAAATTTTATGAATGTATTTAGTCAAATAACTAAATTACAAACATAAACCACATAACCACATCTATTACTAGAAGTAGATATGGTTATTTAGGGCGATGTTCAACAGGCGGACGAATAGTCGCTAACTATCTTCTACTAGTGGCTTCGCCTGTCATCAAGCGGGGGTTCCAAGATAGATGGAGATGAAAGTCGATTTAAATTCCTGAAATAATAACATAAAAAAGAACAAAAATGAAAAAGAACCATGGTGAACAAAACAAATGGAAAAAGGCACTTTGTAACATATTTTTGGTAGGTACCATTGTTGGACAAACGATATAATTAAATAGATAGAGTGGTTTACCAAAATAGTTGAAGAAACTGAAATCGATAAACAAAGTTTAGATACAAATCATAGTGTGTCCAGTTATTGAACTACGCCCTCATCCTGATTTTCCTATGACCGATAAAGAAACAATAGGTAGAGAACAAAAAAAAAAGTCAGTTCTAATACACAAACAGTAATGAAACTAAACGAAAAATATATTAAAAGGCCAAATATTACCTCAGTAAAACCTACATCTAGAACTAATCTCAATATGAAGCATCTATGTTGGCAGTAGGTGGCTGACAAATCGGAGCCGAACGAATCCTATTCATCGCTGGTTAGGTCTTCATGTCGACAATAAAAACAATTGCATCCTTAATAAAAGAAATCAAGAGCATAAATTACAAAATTGATTTTATAAACAGAATTATAAAGAAGTTCATTTCAATTTAGTACCAAGATTCACCATATGCCCGCTAAGGAACGAAATACGAACTCAACAATCCATAGTTTGAAACTCGTAACGTGCAACAAAAAACATAAAAAGGAATGTGGTGAATCTTGCTTCCTTGGTATAAAAAAATTATGTTATTAAGAAAAGTTACTTTGCCATATGAACTGAATTATTTTCAATACACAAAAACAATAAAGAAACAATAGATCAATAGGATGTGTTTAGGGACAAAATCAATCTATCTTCAATCCCAAGTTCAATATAACCAGGAGAGAATAGGAATATACTTGGGAAATTATCCGAGGAGATTTCTCCCGTCATGCCTGGGAAATTTGAGGAGCCAATAATATAGCTGAATAACAGTAACTCAGAGGATGAGAAACTCTAATTTAACAAATACCACAAACATGACACCCATTGGATGTTCAAGAGCTGTAGAAATCCCATCTCAAAGATAATGGTTATCAACCAGCACAACCATTTCAAGACAACCCTTATTTCCAAAGATAACCAACC
This sequence comes from Sambucus nigra, assembly GCA_949130495.1. NCBI lineage: Eukaryota > Viridiplantae > Streptophyta > Magnoliopsida > Dipsacales > Adoxaceae > Sambucus > Sambucus nigra. Next base: position 128,530,141 of record OX422207.1, on the reverse strand, counting down.
TGGGAACATTAATGGCTTATTAGCCTTGAGGATTCTAAAAGAAAGCAAATAACAAAGAAAACAAAGTTAATTAAAACTGAACTGTTAGTATGCCCGTGCCATGGGATGCTCACTGCAATCACTGATGACAACCTTATTTGTGGGACGATCTCCCCTGTCCGTCTACTGTGACTCGATGAGATTGACAATGTACATGCCCTCTAAAACTTGGCCAAACATAATATGCCTCTGATCCAACCAAGGTGTCTTCATAGTGTATATGAAGAATTAGCTAGAAAAAGAATCATAATTCAGATTTGAGTTGAGTCTGTCAGGTCCCTAATTATGAAAGAAGCATTAACTATATGAACACAATTTCATTAAATCTTATACATTCATCTAATGACAATTAACAATGTCAAATCTTAGAAACTAATTAATATTTGACAATAAAAAGTAGAGAAAGATTTAGACCTGAGTGAAGGCATTGGGGTCGTGAGGGAACTCATACTACTTGAATAGCGAAAAACTGGTCCTAGTGGGAGTTAGATCCGAAGGTGGTCCACATGTTTGATGAAATGCTCAAGAGAACGATCACGGATATAATTATAAGTAGCGAAATGGTTATTGTGATTTTTCTATAATTGAGAGATGAAGGCATGGAATGGTGCTGGGGCTTGGATCTCTTGTTTGGTCTTTTTCTCAAGGATCCACTCGCCCGAATAGTACAGCCCCACCCATTAATATCCACAATCCCATACCTGCTTAACCCACCCCGCCCTTGTGCATTCACTCATCTCCTCCCTGCTTACATCGTAACACCCCAAAACAAAAATCATTACCCCCAACCGATTCCTTACCTATGATCCTAACCTTTTGACCCCGACACACTCACACACCAAACACCATACCTAACTACCCCTGCTTCCAAACCCACTGCCTTGATCCAACCATTTGTTTCCCCTAAGGCCATGCAATATATCAGAGCAATATATAGGGACTGTAATCAAACATTATTAATTTGATAATGGTTATGCAGATTCCATTATGGCATCAGAAGGCTAGCCAGAGCTAATGGAATTGCTCTTTGGGATTATTACATCATCTGTGTGCAGGTGAAAATGAAACTATATGCTGTAATATCCGTTGGAACAGTTACTGTTACCAGTTTTAGCCAAAATCAAAAAGAATGTTCTTAAGCTATTTCGATGCTCCCTTCTGAATCTGCAAAATTCTATTTGTTAATACATAAAGAAAGAGGCCAACATTTATACCAACATTACCATCTGTATTGAATTACGGAGGAAGAGCCTCATGTAAAAAAATAAAAGAAACTATATTAAGACATTGAGAAAATGCAAAAAAATAATAATAAAATTTTTATGTGAAATGCCAACAACTATGCATTGAAATAAAAATGTATTAGTCTCAAATATACCAATAGTTATGCATTTACAAAATAGCATTACTTCCATACTAATAACGTCATACTAATAGAGTAGGTATGCAGCTGTACATAAACATATATACTGATAACGTATGCTATGCATTGAGTAATCATCCATACTAATAACACAATACATACTAATAGAGCAACAGTACATAAACATATATACTAATGTAGCAGCAGTACATAAGTTATAACAGCAGTACATAAGTTATATACTGAATGGATTGTTCTCAATACCAATGATTATGGTATACGCCAAAACGGTATACATGAGACAAACCATGACTATAAAATCAAATTTCCCTGCACATAACAATAAATCCAATATAAGTTATAACCGAAATTAACATGAGCACATCTTTAGGTTTTCCAAATAAAAAGAAAAATGCCTCTAATAGGAGTAGGGAAGTGTACCACTTTGTATCTATTGTCAAAACAGAGTATTGGTTTAAGATGTCTCTTGCCTTAGTTGTAGGATCATGACTCTGGTTGAGATTGAGCATCCAAATCAGTGTTCTTTACAACAAAATTAGTCACACAACCCAAAAAAGTATATATATGAATGTTTATTTGGATATGTAAACTTGTTAAGGAAATTATAGAAATGTTAATGACTTACTGCAGGTGAGGGGCCGGAAGGATGAGAGGCAATTGGTTGAGATTGAGCATCCAAATCACTGTTCTTTATAACACTAAAATACATCCAATTCCTATATATGAGAATAATTTTCAAAATGAGCTATGACATTATTAATCAAATATCACAGAATAAATAGCTACTCGGAGAAAGGCAAAATGGTACAAAGAGTACTGTTGTAAGCAATCAAATATTAAAGTTAATGTGCATTTATATGATCTCATTATTGACTCCAATTCCTATATGAGAATAATTTCCAAAATGAGCTATGATATTAGTAATCAAATATCACAGAATAAATAGCTACTTGGAGAAAGGCAAAATAGTACAAAGAGTACTGTTGTAATCCATTAAATATTGATGTTAATGTGCATTTATCTGATCTCATTATTGACTTATTGAGTCGATTTCAAAACTCAAAATATTTATTTTCAAAACTCATTTGTAATAATCCATAGTATATGCTTTCGATAATATTTATTTTCTTTTTCTTGAACTAAAAAATATGAACCCCACTCTGACATTTAAAAAGAAAATGAGGTTTCCACTCAAACATTACAGATGCTACCATTATAACCAACATCGTGAATATCAGTAAATTACTCGTATTAGCACAACAAATAAGAAATCAAAATTAATTCATACACTAACCCAAATAAACATATTTCAAAACATTTCACCAATGATAGAAATCAAAATAGCAATGTATTAGCACAACAAAGTACAAAAAACAAAGAGAAGAGTTATATATACATGTTCAACAAATCAAGTACAAACTTCACCTCAATAAGAGCATAATCATTCCCGAAAAAGCCTAAATTAAAAAAAAAAGCTCCAAATATAAATCTTGAAGCAAAGAGAGTGTGTATACCTGATCTAAGAACCACATATCCAAATTACCAATAAGAGAACAGTTGTTGTGCTTAGATCTGCAAAACAAAAAAGCAAAAACTAAAATCGAAAAAAGCCCTAAAAAGCTAAAGAATAATTTGAATACATAAGAGTTATATATACATGTCCAACAAATCGAGTACAAACTTCACCTCAATAAGAGCATAATAATTCCGAAAAAAGCCTAAATTTAAAAACAAAAAGCTTCAAATATAAATCTTGAAGCAAAGAGAGTGTGTATACCTGATCTAAGAACCACGTATCCAAATTACCAATAAGAGAGAACAGTTGTTGTTGTGCTTAGATCTGCAAACACAAAATAAATTAGATCATAAAATAAAAATAAATCCCAAAATATGAAACTAAAAATAAAAAAAACCCCAATTTAGATCTCCATTTTAAACCTACAATTTAGATCTGACAAACATAAAAGCAAAAACTAAAATCGAAAAAAGCCTAAAAATCTAAAGAAGAATTTGTATACAGAACAGTGGATCCATGAACCAACGTTATGTAAACTCAACCGAGATTCTTCTCGCAAACAATCACATATAAAACATGTACTCAAATAATAAATCAAACAATGTAAATAGTTTATATATATATATATATATATATATATATATATATATATATATATATATATATATATATATATGAAGATTTATGAAGATTGGGGTGACTCGAGGAAAATATATTGGCGTGCCTCAAGGAAAATGCTGGGAAGTATTGGCATGCCTCGAGGAAAATATGAAGATTTATTAATCAAACAACTGGGAAGTATTGGCATGCCTCGAGGAAAATATATATGAAGATTTATGAACATATCATTGAAGAACAACAAACATGTATTAGTACATGACTCATAAGCTGAAAAAGAATAATATATGTCATGGAAATATACACCCCCACTGACATATCAAAATGAATGCAAGTTTATTATAGCAATACCAAAATAGAAAATATCTAAAAATAGAAATTAGTGAGTAGATAACACATAAGTTAAATACGCAAAAAAAAACTATCCTATTAAAATTAAAAACCTAATGTTGATATATAACATTATCAAGAAATGTGCTTTAAATAAGATATTAATGTTGATATATAACATTATCAAGAAATGTGCTTTAAATAAGATATGAGTTTGCAACCCAGGAATACCTGAGCCAAGAAACCCAAAACCGACGAAACCCAACTTGTCAAGCAATCTGTGTGTGTCGAAATCTGAAACCTAAGGGAAAGACTAATGTTTGATTCAATACATTACACCAAAACATACTAAACCATATGTATTCACAACTAAGTTAAATATGCAAAAAAACGATTCTATTAAAATTAGAAACCCAATGCTGATATATAACATTATCAAGACATTTGCTTTAAATAAGATATGAGTTTGCAACCCGGGAATACCTGAGCCAAGAACCCAAAACCGACGAAACCCAACTTGTCAAGCAATCTGAGTGTGTCGAAATCAGAAACCTAGGGGACAGACAAATGTTTGATTCAATACATTACACCAAAACATACTAAATCATATGTATTCACAATAAAAAGAAAAAAAAAACTCATAAATACAGAAAATGTAAATAAATCAATAAGAGAATGTAAACACCAAAAATAAACATATATACCTGGGAGAATTCATGTCCATGTGAATCCTTGGATTTAGATCTGCAAAACCAAAAAAATGATCAAATCTCGAGTTGAAAACATTCATAACACCATTATTGAAATTTACAGATCTAACAACAATCAGAACACCATTTTTGGAACTTAAAAAAACTCAAGTTGAAAAAAAATCCCAGATCTAACACATTCATAAACCCATCAGATGTGTGTGTAAAAACAATCGCATAAAAATATAGTTGGACAACATAAAAAAATCGCATGAAACCCTAACCCCTCAAAATCTGAGGCGGTGGTGGAGACGAAGTAAGGCAACAGTGGAGATGAAGGTTGCCAGAGGTAGACAAAGTAAGGCGAGGGGGAGATGAAATTTTGAGGCTTGTGCGTGTGGGGGTCATGGGGGTAACTGAATGAATGAGGAAACATGACTAAAACACCCCTCTCCGAAAAGTGAAATGTGTAACTTACTATTTTAACCATATTTTTGAATTTTGAGTAAGTGGGGGAAAGGGAATGAAGTGTTAGAAAAGAGGGGGAAAGAAATTAATAAAGGGACAAAAAAGGAAAAGAAAATCTTTTAATCTCCACCCTCTATCTAGTGCCTTGTTGGCTTTAATCCTCACCATGAAGTATGTCCCCAACTTATGAATAGTAAAAACACCATCCTACTTTATTATATAGATATAAGCCATGTTCACATGTTATTAAATCTTAAAACTCACGTCTATACATGTTTCATTATATTTTATTATTATATACATATGTTACATTATATATTAAAGTTACAAGTTTGTGTTTTGTCCCATCAACTATATAAATCCTTGAGCCACGCAATAGCAGGTGGTAAACCATAAAATTGTACTGCATAGAAAGTGTGTGTATCTGCATAAGAAATGTACAATTTTTATTAGAAAACAAATTTCTCTTGGCCCACACATGTGCTCTTTATCTTACTTGACATCATGTTTTATATGAGATGGTTGCATCTCTCTCTCAGACTCACATCTCTTATACCAGTCTATCTCTATCTATCTTAAACTAATATATACTCTATTTTGAGATGTCCATGAATGTTTTTATTTTCAAACCTACATTTTCAGAATGTCATTTTCATACTTGAACAGCTCTATTTTTATTGAGAATCAAAATGAAGATTTGCAGATCATTTTTCAAACAATTTCTCTCAGCAAAATTAGAGCACTTAATGCACACAAGCATGTGTCTAACAGCTAGTTTTTGAAGATATATTTAAATATTGAAGAGTTGCATTGAAGACATACAAGAATGAGGCTATGAGAAAGACTTGAGAATTTATTGAGAGCATTTGCATTTACTATTCAGCTACTACATAGAAAACAATTAATTTTATATTATGCTCAATCATTGAAGAAGAAGACTTGAACATGCATCAACATCATTTATTGAAGTCTCATCAAAGAAGAAGAAACTCAGATTGCAAATTATATTTTAAAAAGTTTCATTATTCTACATCGTACAAAAAATCTAGCTTTATTAGAAGCTTGGATTGTATTCAATAACTCGATTTTAGCTACGGTGGTTGTTGTACCGGTAATTGGTTCCTACTCGTAAATTGGACCACGGTGTTTGAAGCTCGGTTTCAGCTTGCAAACAGTTGTACTGGTCACTTGATCCTACTGTCAAGTGGATTAGGATTAGTGAAGCGCAAGAGAGTCGGAAGCTCTAGGGGCGTGAACGTAGGCCGGGATTTGGTCGAACCACGTTAAAATCCGGTGTCATTTAATTTACGCATTTATTTTCCTATTTATTTATGTTTACTTTAACGTTAAAATAATTATTTTCAGAATAATATTTTTTATTAAATACGAAAATTAATTTAAATTCTTATTAGGTGTTAAAATCTACATTTTAACTTGTTTAAATATTGGTTGTATTTATTTGATATTCTTGGTCATAATCATTTAAGGTTTATTAATCTGAAATTTGAATTAATTGTTTTAAATTAAATATCTTATGTAATTTAATTTAACCCAAAAAGTTTGCAAAAAAACAAATCACCCCCTCTAGAGTATAATCTGGGAAACAGTTTTAACTATTTCTCAACCACCATTTAATTAATATAAATAGGCTGTTTTTTTTTTCATTATAAGTTTTTCAGACATTACCATCTCTTAAATCAATCCCCTTTTCGTGTCCATACAAAGAGAGTTTCTTCCATTGTTGGTTCGACTGTAACTTGCATTTTGTAGTGCCATTATAACCAGTGTAGGTTGTTGTATCTTGGGAGACGATTGACGATGAGTCCGTAGAGCACCGTTGCATGGCAAATATCATCTTAAATACAGAGCGTTGAATACTTGTCACAATCGCTTATATTTCTTCAAATTGTCAAGTAAGTTTGTTTGTGTCATTTCATATTATTATGAATACATATGTTTATGTTTATATATTATGCAATTTAATTAAAAATTATTTTCAAATAACAATCTTAAGACGAGATAATATAGTACTGTTATTTTATTGCATAATAATTTTCAGTATTAATTGATTACAGACATGTTTTTATAATAATACGTGTGTTCCAAAATTATTTTTATATAATCAGTTTATATATAATTTGTCCATTGATATAATTTGTGATAAAAATATTTATTATAATTTCTACTCAAAACATAAAGGACTTATACTTCTGCTTTGTATGGTTGTACCAATAAATGTTGGACATGGTGAAAAGCCTAAAAAGTTATAAGGGACTAATTTGAAACGTTGAAAACATCAGGTGTTGTTTTATTTAATGACTTTGAAGTTAGGTATATTCCTTAACGAGGAGGCACCAACTCTAAAATAAGGTGACACTGACCGATATGTAATTATTGTAGTGGATGCATGAAAACATTCTAATTTTCTATGCAAGAATTATATCCTCAACAATCTCAAAAACGCAATGTATAATGTGTATAGCCCTATTAAAATGTCAAAAGAGATATGGGAGTAATTGGATAAAAAAATTACAAAATGAAAGATGTCGTAATGAAGAAATTTATTGTCGGTAATTCTCGGATGTTAAAATAGTTGATTTAAAGACTGTCATGAATCAAGTGCAAGAGCTCTAATTAACTTTTCAGAAAATATTTTCTGAAAAAATAGAACGAGTGAATCATTCCAAGTTGCTGCAATGATTGAAAAAAATTCCACCATCTTGGAAACATTTTAAAATTATTTAAAATATAAACATAAAGAAATGAGGCTTGAGGACTTAATTGTGAGGTTAGGGATTGAAGATGATAATCCTGCATCCAAGAAGAAAACTAGAAATCATATGGGATCCAAAGCACATGTTATGGAAGAAGGTCTAGGTAACAAGAATAAGAAAATAAATTATGCGAACCAAGGGGGTCATTTCAAATGACCAAAATGTGGGAACTTCAAAATGTAATAGCAAATTTTTTTATATTGCTCATAGTATAGGCCTTGTATTATTTTAGACTAGTTTGGCTTATCCCGTTACAAATCGTCACGTACCGTCATGGCAAACCGATATTAACATTCGAGAATTCCTGACATCCCATACAGGTATAAAACAATTTAGTGTTTAAATTTATTATAGATTTTATTTTAGGATATTTATTTTTATTAAAAACATACAGGAATTTTTTAAGTTTAAAAAAAAAGAAAAATATTTTTTAATTTTCAACCTAATTCAAACGAGATCTTTATCTCATTCGAAAAAAAAGGGTATTTTCTTAGAAAGGTCGTTTGAAGTTTATATCTAACGAACATCGATCGAGGGCGTACTGTTAGGCCTCGTTTGATGGTCGTTTGAAGCCTGTTCAAATAAGAATGCCTTCTCGTTCTAACGAGACTTTGTTTCATTCTAACGAAATACTTTTTTCATTTAACTAGCCTCATTTTCATTCTAATAATTCGTCGCCTCGAAAATTGTGAACTCCCTATAAATAACTGTTTCCTGTTCAGATTTTTTAAGATTTTTGTTAGATCGTTTTATGAATATCTTTTAAAAAAAGTTCTTATTTATTTAGTATTCTAAAACACTTTTAATTCACAACATACATCCTGAAAATTATTCTTGTGAATTCGTTTAAACCCTAGAGTATTTTAGTGTCTTGCATACACCTTTATGGAGAAGGCATATCCATGGCTGACTTATGAAACCCGAGGGGATCACTGCTGAAGACGAGGGCTGAGGCTGGATCGATGGATAACAAGGACGAATATATCATCTGTGGATCGCTTGGTAACAAGTGATATTATTTAGAGAATTTATGAAGACTAATGCATTATGCTTGTGGAGGATATCAAGTTGCTTATCAGTCGAGTGTCTTGTAGATTTCTAAAGTGTTGAATAAAGATTTTCCCCCAAAGGGATTTTTCCTGAAACTTTGCCTTTGTTGAATTATTGGTTTGCTTTATCTGTTTTTATCACATAGATGTATGTTTAGAATAAAAAGATAAAATGGATTAAGATAAAAAATTTGAATTATGTGTGTTGGACATTTAATTATATAAATAATCCATTAAGATCACAAGTTCACTCTCAAATTGGTATCAGAGCAGGTTGCACTAAATTATTGTGTGATCCTGATTTTATAAAGAGTTTTTTTTTTATTGATACCAATTCTCTACAAAAATTGGTATCGGAGCGGGTTTCACTAATTTATCGTGTTAGATACTTGTTTAGTGCTCTTTTGGGGTGGTTGATTATTCATTTCTCTTGTGTTGGTTTATTTGTTTTTCTCTCGATGGATTCCCATAGTGATGACGACTTAAATCATTTGAATTTTAAGTTTGATAAAAGAATTGAAATTCTTAAAAAAGAAATTTTTTATTTTAAAGTTATTATGGAACTTTTACAAACTGTTCAAACTCAAAGATATTTCTTTCATGAGAAACTTGTGGACATAGACCATGATTTAAAAAATTTAGAATTGTCCAAAAAAGAGAGTGATGATAGAGTCGGTTTTTTAGAGAAAGAATTATAAGACTCTAAAATTTCTAGGGTTTCTAGTTGTTCCTTTGAGGATAACGATAAAATAATTAATGATTTTAAGTCACATGAGAAGACTCTTAGGGATAAGTTTTCTTACATTGAGGGGAGCGAGATAACCTTATATAAATGATTAAAAATATGAAGGAGTCCTTAAAGTTGAAGGACTCAAATTTTTTGCTTGAGTCTAAAATTTTGAAGTTAAAAGATGATTTGAAATACTCGAGTAATATTGATAATAATGGTACTCGCTCCCATATTTCTAATGCGTCTGATGTTAAATCCAAGACCATTGTTTATTTTCGAGGGTCAACTGGATCCAAGGATGTTAGAAAAGGTCAAGTCATAGGTAACATTCCTCGCATCTACACGTGCACACATTGTGATAGGAAAGGTCATCTTAGGTCGTTTCGTTATTATCTTGGAAGTGGTCCTAGGAAGTTGAAGTCTAGTGTTCCCTTGGTTTTCGAATCCGGACGCATTAAGTATACATCTATTTGGGTTAGAAAATACATTTTAGAGTCACTAGATGCTACACTAGTTGATTCTTTCGTGCTTGCACATGATTCTTCACATGTTATATCTTATGGATGATTGCTTGCATGATTTTATTTGTCATACTGTAGTTATGCTACATGATTCTTCACATGTGTATCTGTTATATTATATTTTCTTTTATTGATTCATATTAGAAAAGTACAAAAAGATTTAATTTTGATAAAAAATTTGGAAAATATAAAAAGATTTTATTTTCAAAAAATTTAGCAAAACTAAAAAAAATGGTTTTTGTGTGTGTTTTAGTTTTACATATTTGATGTGGCATATTAGTGTTTTTGAATCCATTTCACTCCGTATTTTCCATGTGGCTATGATATTTGGTTATGATTGTAGATACTTAGATTGTTATTAATCATGTTTACATGGAGTTGTTTCGAACTTGATTTGTTTCACGGATTCAACTTTATATATTCCTCCACACAGACATGGACGAGCTTTTGGATTAACTTCACATGTATATTTCATCTTTGTGAGATATTTTCCCATCACTTTTTTCATCTACATGTTTATGTGACTATGGGGGATTTGTGTATATAAGAACCGTTAACCATGAGATTTTTTTGGTATTGAAAAAAACTATGAGTGAATATGGGAAAGGGATAGACAGGTTGACTTTGTGTGAAAGCCACCTTGAAAAGAGCCCAAGAAAAAATGCCAAAAAGGGGCCAACATAGTTTAGTTTGTTTGATCATTCAAAAGAAATAACTTCAAAAGAATAAAGAAAAGAAAATAATAGAAAATATGATTATGTTTATCTTTTGAGGATGTTTAGTTGAATATCAATGGATTTGCGCAATGAATCCTAGTATGATTATTTTGTCATGACGTTATTGATTTGTAGAATCATCAATATTCTAGGCTTGTATGCATTGTGCTTATTTGTTCATTACAGTTCACTTTATTTGTCACTTGAGGCTACGGCTTAGTTTGGTAAAGTTTTGCGACCAATTAAAACTTTTTAAACATATCTGAGTGTTTGGGACGTAATTCATTTGAATGACCATTCGCTCCATTCCACGTGTATAGACACATCGATATTATGTTAGTGTGTAAAGCTTATGTATTGTGTGTCATGTTTTGTGATTGTTTATACCTATATATGTGTGCCGAATTTGCTTTGGTATATTTTGCATATAGTATATATGGTATTGGATGTTGTATTTGTGAAATTTATAATTTTTTCACTTTTGAAAAAATTTGAAAATTTTCAAAAATAGTTGGTTTTTAAGGCCTTTGAGAATATCATTACATATGCTTGATTTATATCTTTTTGTGATGATATCTTATCTTCTAAGTGATGATATGTATTTCATGATTTTGTTTTACTCCTTTGTATATTACAGACAAAAGGGGGGAGAACAAATTACGGGGGAGTTTTTATGTTTGTTTAAAACTCGATGCGCCACGATGTACATATTTTTGTCTCATGTGTGTAGGCATTTAAAACAGAATTCAAGATACACCGGATGAAGACAAATTTTGTGAAAAGGAAGAAGAAGTTTAAATACAAAGATACTTGTGTCATTACATTCTAGGGTTAGGAAGGGTGTTAGATTTCTTTTGTCATTTATAGAGTCTTGTTGTTGTAATTTCAATTCTGGATAGGTTTGTTTGTTTTTGTACCGGAATAGCCAAAGGGGGAAATTTGTAAGAGAAACATTTATGATATTGCTCATAGTATATGCCTTGTATTATTTTAGGCTGGTTTGGCGTATCCCGTTACAAACCGTCACGTACAGTCACAATAAACTGACATCAACATTCAAGACTTCCCGACATCCCATACAGGTAGGGGTGGCAATGGGTCGTGTCATGTCGGGTTTGTGTCAGGTGATAAACGAATCGTGTCAAATATTCATCCACCCAAACACGATCCATTTACTTAACTAATGACACGACACGACCCGTTTACACCCATTAAATAAACGAATAATTTTGACAACCCGGTTCATTCATTTAACTCAATTCACTCGTTTAACCCGATTCAGCCGTTTAATACGATTCACCCGTTTAACTTGGTAACCCGATTACTTTAAAAAACTATAGAGGAAGCAACTTACTTATACTTAGTTAAAAATGGAAAATTTTCATAACAAATCGATGTGGGATGTTTGGATTATGGGTTTTGAACAGGTTAACAGGTTGTAGACGAGCTAATGGGTTGTGAAAGAGTTAACGGGTTGTAAACATGTTAACGAGTTGCAAACGTGTTAAGGGATTGCAAATGGGTCGCGGGTTTTACACGGGTGAAGGGTTCTAAACGGGTGAAGGGTTATAAACGGGTGACGAGTTGTAAACGGGTAGTGGGTCACATGGGTTATAAACGGGTGACGGGTCACTAATGGGTTTTGTGAATATACACGAACCCGATTCATTTTCTTAACGAGTCTGGCGGGTCCAGCCGTTTATGACCCGAACCCATTAAGGCTATACCCAAACCCGCTTAAAGCGTGTCGATTTTGTGTCGGGTTAACGGGTCGTGTCGCAAATTGCCACCCCTACATACAGGTAAAGCAATTTAGTGTTTATATTTATTCCTAGACTTTAGCTTTAGGACGTTTACTTTTATTAAAAATGAATGGCGTTTTTTAAGTTTAATAAAAAAAGAAAAACATTTTTTATCTTCAAACTCGTTCAAACGGGACCTTTATCTCATTTGAATGAAAAGGGTATTTCATTAGAAGGGCCGTTTGAAGTTTTTATCTAATGAGCATTGTTCCTGTCGCGCCCCGACTTAATTAAGTTAAACCCATCCTTTTTAATTAGCGATAAATTGCCTTAAACAAGAAACAATGTTTTAATTTAAATCTCTAAGGAAAAATAGCACGAGATTTTTTTTATTTTTTTTCAAAGGTATGTGTAGATGAAAACATAACGACATTTATATGTAACCTATAAGTACTACACAACTTTACATAACCAAGATCTTTAGTTTAATATTTACACAATAAGATTCTTGATATTCACACTATACTAGATATTCGTCACTCCCTCGTTTTAAGGTCCTAACTTGGCAGTGAACTCCAACTGATAGGCGTACCTGAAACATAACATTATAGGAGTGTAAGCAACATAATCTTAGTGAATAACCATATTCCACACATAAAACCAATTCCAATAACCATTTTTATTTTCTAATGTTATAACCCAATAGGAATTGTGTGACTCTCGCAAGCCTGGACCCGCCAGTCCAATTAACTCCCAGTTAATGGGGAACACCAAATCCCCTAATTAGGCCCGAGTACAATAAATCTTTAAATTGGATTAACGGGGCCACTGCATCCCGTAGGACCCACCAGTACTTAACATTAGATAAAGGACTCACTAGTCCATATCATTATATAACATCGCTTAATATTTTTAATCATATGCATATGTTTCCTAAATACGACATCACTCCCATAAGCATTTTAACACATGTCTTTAACTACGCATTTCATTATGAACATATAAGTATCTATATTTCATAGGAAAGGTCACTCACCTTAGATTTAGTGCTAAGATTAATACCAACTACTATCTTTGTACGGTAGTATTAGTTGCTTCCCTACCTAACAAGTCAATGTCGTTAGTATTTTAATACACCAATTAATATCAAACCCGGTAATACATCACATCATTTGGTAAATCAGAAATAACTAAGGAGGAATTAAATATGACACTTCACATTTCTATAACACCCAATTAATTAGGGTTCTAACACAATTTACAGAATTAAATTACGAATTTGCTAGACAAAGTTATGCCCATTTTATTACAACCTTTTCCGAATCGTTTCTCAAGAAAAACAACAACACAACTTCAACTTTCTGGAATTCTCATAATTTTTATACAACATAACTTTCCATGATATTCCATCCAATATCAGTAAACACATTTAATAATACAAATTTAATATTTCATAATTTTTAGGGCTCATTTTCTATGTCGAGCAAAACGTTAAACACCTGGTATGCATTCTTTCTCCTTTAGGGAAGATTTTAAACCAAAACTTCAAACTATCACCAAAGGCTCATTCCTTCGTATTTTTACACAATTTTTGGATATGTTATACATGTACGAGTTTATTTTACTCTCCAACTTGAATCACTCAATTACAATAAGTATTCCAAGCTAGGTCAAAATAGAATATTAAGGCATAACTTAACATTTTTAAGCATACATAACCTTGACCTTGGGTATAATTCATGGAAACTTATAATAAACATGTTTTATCAGAAATATACATCCTAATCATGAATTTTCTAAATCAAAATGCTTTACAAAAAATGATGTAAATTTAAGACTTTAAAGTATGCATTTACGATCCTAGCTTCAGTTCTAACTTATGTTCTTAACCCATACTTATTTTAATAAACTTAGGCAATATGGGTATCATTAAAATATTTATCCAAATCAAAAATAAAAATATGCCAAGTGTAGAACTCATCCATGTGACCAACTTTAATAAAGAAGAAATTACCTTACGAGAATTCCTCGATTTATAGAAATTTTCCGAAGATTTCTTCCTTAACCTTCTTCTCTTTATCTCTCTTTAGGCAAAACTCTTGTTCATGTCTGAATTGGCTGAACCAGTACGTTGTTTTAATAAGTTTAAGTCGGCCAAATCATCACCCACCCTTTAACCAATCAAAAAATAGCACATGGTGTGCTAATAAGACAATTGTCACTTAAGGGATGGACAGATTTGCCCTTGTTTCGTACTTTCGGTATAACTTCTTGTACGAGCCTCCGTTTAACCCACCATTTGTTGTGTTATAATATTAATTCATATATATACAACTTTAAAAATTTATATTTTCCTAAATCATTAAGTAATACGCCTAATTTGGTCTTCGAACAGGAAAGTAGCAATTTATCGAAAATCTCAAAACTTTCACATTTGGCGACCAAATATTGCCAATTTCGTATCAACACCCTTATTTACTTTTATAAAAATAATCATACATTAAAAAAATAATTTATGATGCATTTAACCACATAACTAATCATATGCTCTAAACATGGTATCCCTGATCATAAGCTTGATTAGCATCTAATATAAACCACATATATATCACATGAGCATGCATCCCCTAAACATAATAATTAACATGTTTAACACACATAACCAATTTATAACTAATAACAAATAACTTATACTTAATCATGTAATTAACATTATTAATCATGTTTTAGGGCCTTACAATTCTACCATCTCTTATAAAAATTTCGTCCTCGAAATTTAACGCATAGGAAACTTACCAAACAATTGAGGATATTGCTTCTTCATGTTATCCTCCCCTTCCTAGGTGGCATAATCCATATTTTGACTTCTCCACATCACCTTAACTAGTGAAATGGTTTTACTACGTAACACTTGCTCCTTTCGATCTACAATAGCAATTGTTTCCTCCACGTAGGTTAAGTCATCTTGAAGCTCTATCGGTTGTGAGATAAACATATGTGAAGGATCGAGCACATACTTATGTAACATGGATATATGAAAAACATCGTGTATCCGGGAAAATTCTGGTGGTAACGCCAATTTATAAGCTATAGCTCCAACCCGTTTCACTATCTCATAAGGGCCAATGTACCTGGGACTTAACTTTCCCTTCTTCTCGAATCTCATAACCCCTCTCCAAGGAGAAACACGTAGGAATACTCGATCACCTTCCTCAAATTTCAATTCTTTCCTTCGATTGTCTGCATAACTTTTTTGTCTACTTTGTGCCACCTTCAAGTGATTATGGATAAGATTTATCTTTTCAATAGTCTGCTGTACGATTTCTAGACCAAGTAGTTTTCGTTCTCCTACTTCACTCCAACACACTGGAGTTCTGCATTTTCTCCCATACAAGGCTTCATAAGGGGCCATCTCAATACTCGAATGATAGCTATTATTATAAGCAAACTCTATTAGTGGCAATTGTTCATCCCAACTGCCCTTGAACTCCAATACACAAATTCGTAACATGTCTTCGAGTGTCTGGATCGTTCTTTCTGACTGCCCATCAGTCTGAGGATGAAAAGTTGTACTAAATTTCAATTTAGTCCCTAAAGCTTGTTGTAAACTAGGCCAAAAGTGAGAAGTAAACTTAGGATCTCGATTAAAAATAATAGAAATTGGTGCACCATGCAATCTAATAATCTCATCCACATATAATTTGGCATATCTATCCATGGAGTAAGTAGTTTTAAAAGGAAGAAAATGTGCAGACTTAGTCAACCTATCAACGACAACCCAAATAGAATCAAACCCTCGTGATGATTTTGGTAAACCTATAACAAAATTTGTAGTAATATGCTCCCATTTCCACTCAGGAATAGGTAAGGGCTGTAGTAAACCACTTGGCTTCTGATGCTCCACCTTCACCTGTTGGTAAACTAGACATCTAGCAACAAAATATGCAATGTCGTGTTTCATTCCCGACCACCAATAACATTGTTTCAAGTCTCTATACAGTTTCATGCTCCATGGATGCATAGAATATAAAGAATAGTGGACTTCCTCTAAAATCGTTCTTCTTAAATCAGGCACTTTAGGTACACACAAACGGTTTTCGTACATAACAATGTCATCGTCCCGAATAGAAAATTCATTTGATTTACCCTTTTTCATATTATCTCTAACTTTCTCCAATTCTGTATCTCCTTCATGTGCTTGTTTTATCCCGTCTATCAACGTGGGTCTAACATTTAAATGTGATACTATTTCGTAAGACTCATTCAAAGTTAATTCCATCCCCATTAAAGCTAACTCTCTCACCAGGTCAACTCGAATACAATACATACAAGATACTATGCCTCGAGATTTTCTGCTCAAAGCATCAGTAACAACATTAGCTTTACCCGGATGGTGATGTATCGTGCAATCATAATCTTTTATAAGTTTCATGCACCTTCTTTGCCTCAAGTTCAAGTCTTTTTGAGTAAACAAGTATTTTAAGCTTTGATGGTCAGTAAAAATTTCACAACTAAAACCATATAAGTAATGTCTCCAGATCTTTAATGCAAAAACTACTGCAGCTAACTCGAGATCATGTAGGGTAGTTGCGTTTATGTATCTTTAACTATCGAGAAGCAAAATCAATTACCTTTCCATGTTGCATTAATACACATCCAAGTCCTTGATACGAAGCATCACTATATATAACTAAACCTTATGTACCTGTTGGAATAGTCAATACTGGAGTTGATGTCAACTTACCCTTTAAATTTTCAAAGCTTTTATCACAATCACCAATCCACACAAACTTGTTCTCCTTTCTGGTAAGCTTAGTCAATGGCAATGAAATAGAAGAAAACCCCGGTATAAACCTCCTGTAATACCCCGCCAATCCCAAAAAGCTACGTACCTCAGTTACACTAGTTGGTCTTTCCCAATTCATTACTTCTTCTACCTTCTTGGGATCAACACAAATACCATCAGCAGAAATAACATGCCCCAAAAATACTACCATGTCTAGCCAAAATTCACATTTAGAAAATTTAGCATACAACTGCTTCTCTCGCAAGGACTGTAAAATAATACGCAGGTGGTGTTCATGCTCATCCCTACTACGAGAATATATCAAAATATCATCAATGAAGACAATAACAAAAGAATCCACGTATGGGTGAAATATACGGTTCATCAAATCCATGAATACAGCTGGTGCATTTATTAACCCAAATGTCATAACAAGGAATTCATAATGTCCATACCTGGAACGAAAAGCAGTTTTAGAAATATCACAGTCTCTTACTTTCAATTGATGATATCCGGATCTGAGATCTATCTTGGAAAACACTTTTGCTCCTTGCAACTAATCGAACAAGTCATCAATTCGGGGTAGTGGATATTTGTTACGGATAGTCACCTTATTCAATTGGCGATAATCGATGCAAAGTCTCATGGTTCCATCTTTCTTTTTCACAAACAATACTGGGGCTCCCCACGGTGATACACTAGTCCTTATAAAACCACGATCTAACAAATCTTGCAACTGTATCTTTAGCTCTTTTAATTCTACAGGTGCCATACGATATGGTGCAATAGATATCGGTGCGGTGCCTGGTACCAACTCAATTGCAAATTCTACCTCACGGTCTGGTGCAAATCCTGGGAGTTCTTCTGGGAAAACATCTGGAAACTCATTAACCACTGGTATATCGGATAGTTTTCTAGCCTCTTGTCTTATGTCCACCACATGGGCAAGATAACCCTCACATACTTTCCTTAGCAGTTCATAACATTTTGTAGTAGAAATCAAACATGTTGAAGTGACGTTTTGTTCCCCAATAAATTTAAATTCAGGTTCACCCGGTAATTAAAACACTACCTCCTTTTTAAAGCAATCCAAACATACATGATATGAGGCTAACCAATCCATACCCAGTATTACATCAAAGTCGCGCATATCGAGAGGTAATAAGTCAACTAGTAATTTTTTTTCACCCACTCGCACCACACACTCCCTATATACCCTCTCAATAAAAACCAACCCCCCACTGGAGTAACAATAGCTAAACAAGAATCTAATGATGATAATGGTTTATTAAGATGCAACAGATAAAACAAAGACACAAAAGAATGTGTAGATACAGGATCTATCAACACATAAGCATCTTTATCACCAATAGGAAGTGTAACTGTGACTACGTTAGGCATAGCTTGTGCATCTTGTTGCGTCAGTGCAAACACTCTGCCATGGCCTTGGTTTTGAGACACACCTCCTCTACCTCCCATGTGTACTTTTGGTGTAGAAATCCTATCTCCTACTATCACACTCCCAACTAAAGTTGTAGCTCCCATCCCTGGATAATTCTTTCGTAAGTGCACGGGTTGATGACAATGGAAACATAAAGGTGTCGTCTCAGCTATTGTACACTCCCGAGACATGTGCCCTTGACCACCACATCTATAACAAAATATGGCCCTCGGTCCCATCACATATGCATTTTCTGACCGATTCATACTAGTCCTTCCACCTCGAGCTTAAAATCTTCCACGTGCATTTCTATTATTTTTAAATTCTTGGCCTTAGGCACTCCTCGTGCTACACTCTGAGTTAAGGTTCCCGCCTCCTATCCATATGATCTTATACTATCATGCCTAGCTTTCTTTGAGTGTTCAAATTGCATTTCTTTTATTGACTTTTCTGACACCATGGCCCTATTCACCAAGTCCACATAATCCGTGATCTTCGTATTAACAACCATGCTTTTTATATCTACACTCAGCCCAGTTTGAAACCGATCGCATTTACTTTCTTCCGTCCTCACCAAGTCAGGTGTAAATCTAGATAAGGATATAAATTAAGCTTCATACTCTGCCACTGTTCGATTCCCCTATTTCAATGTGATAAATTCTTCCTCTTTCTCTTTCCTATAAAGCCTTGGAAAATAATTTTCAAAGAACACCTTCGCGAACCACTCCCATGTAATTTGTGGAGGATTTATTGGGACCACTCCCCCCATTGTAGTAAGTAATCTTTCTGTTGCATCCCACCATAACTTTGCATCATCCTCTAACCTAAAGCTTGCTAACAAAACCTTTTGTTCATCTCGCACTTCCATCACCTTGAATATTGTTTCCATCTCTCTAATCCACCCCTCTGCCACTAACGGATCAATAGTCCCAGTAAATGCTCGGATTTAACTTCATGAACCTCTCATGCAATTTATCCCTATCCCCACCATGTTCTCCACCTCTTGCTTGTTCCACCAATTGTGCCACAGCACGTAATATTCTTCCCACGTCATCAACAGGTTGTTATTGCACCTCTGGTTTATACACTTCAATAGGTCTATGTCCTTGCTGACTATTAGGTACATAGGATGCCTCACCCTCTGCTCTATCATGCGGCTCGTGTGGATCCATCACTCACTGCAATATAATTAACTTAAACAAAATATAATAACAACAGTTTAATATTAACATTGTTAGTCAAAATCCAGACACATAGCAAACTCACTTTCTAGTGTCCACTGCCAATCTAGACCCTCACACCTTGTCCAGAACCTAATAACCACGCTCTGATACCAAGTTGTCGCGCCCCGACTTAATTAAGTTAAACTCATCCTTGTTAATTAGAGATAAATTGCCTTAAATAAGAAACAATGCTTTAATTTAAATCTCCAAGGAAAAATAGCATGAGATTTTTTTTTTCCAAAGGTATGTGTAGATGAAAACATAACTGCATTTACATGTAACCTATAAGTACTACACAACTTTACATAACCAAGATCTTTAGTTTAATATTTACACAACAAGATTCTTGATATTCAAACTATACTAGATATCCGTCACTCCCCCGTTTTAAGGTCCTAACTTGGCAGTGAACTCCAACTGATAGGCGTACCTGAAACATAACATTATAGGAGTGTAAGCAACATAAGCTTAGTGAATGACCATATTCCACACATAAAACCAATTCCAATAACCATTTTTATTTTCTAATGTTATAACCCAATAGGAATTGTGTCACTCTCGCAAGCCTGGACCCGCCAGTCCAATTAACTCCTAGCTAATGGGGAACACCAAATCCCCTAATTAGGCCCGAGTACAACAAACCTTTAAATTGGATTAACGGGGCCACTGCATCCCGTAGGACCCACCAGTCCTTAACATTAGATAAAGGACTCACTAGTCCATATCATTAGATAACATCGCTTAATATTTTTAATCATATGCATATGTTTCCTAAATACGACATCACTCCCATAAACATTTTAACACATGTGTTTAACTACACATTTCCATATGAACATATAAGTATATATATTTCATAGGAAAAGTCATTCACCTTGGATTTAGTTCTAAGATTAATACCAACTACTTCCTTGGTATGCTAGTATTAGCTGCTTCCCCACCTAACAAGTCAATGTCGTTAGTATTTGAATACACCGATTAACATCAAACCCGGTAATACATCACATCATTTGGTCAATCAGAAATAACTAAGGAGGAATTAAATATGACACTTCACATTTATATAACACCCAATTAATTAGGGTTCTAACACAATTTACAGAATTAAATTACGAATTTGCTAGACAAAGTTATGCCCATTTTATTACAACCTTTTCCAAATCGTTTCTCAAGAAAAACAACAACACAACTTCAACTTTCTGGAATTCTCATAATTTTTATACAACGTAACTTTCCATGATATTCCACCCAATATCAGTAAACACATTTAATAATACAAATTTAATATTTCATAATTTTTAGGGCTCATTTTCTATGTCGAGCAAAACGTTAAACACCTGGTATGCATTCTTTCTCCTTTAGGGAAGATTTTAAACCAAAACTTCAAACTATCACCAAAGGCTCATTCCTTGGTATTTTTACACAATTTTCGGATATGTTATACATGTATGAGTTTATTTTACTCACCAACTTGAATCACTCAATTACAATAAGTATTCCATGATTTATGCCATTTTTAGCATAGCTAGGTCAAAATAGAATATTAAGGCATAACTTAACATTTTTAAGCATACATAACCTTGACCTTGGGTATAATTCATGGAAACATATAATAAATATGTTTTATCAGAAATATACATCATAATCATGAATTTTCTAAATCAAAATGCTTTACAAAAAATGATGTAAATTTAAGACTTTAAAGTATGCATTTACGATCCTAGCTTCAGTTCTAACTTATGTTCTTAACCCATACTTATTTTAATAAACTTAGGCAATATGGGTATCATTAAAATATTTATCCAAATCAAAAATAAAAATATGCCAAGTGTATAACTCATCCATGTGACCAACTTTAATAAAGAAGAAATTACCTTACGAGGATTCCTCGATTTATAGAAATTTTCCGAAGATTTCTTCCTTAACTTTCTTCTCTTTCTCTCTCTTTAGGCAAAACTCTTGTGCATGGCTGACTTGTCTGAACAAGTAAGTTGTTTTAATAAGTTTAAGTCATCCAAACCATCAGCCACGCTTTAACCAATCAAAAAATAGCACATGGTGTGCTAATAAGACAATTGTCACTTAAGGGATGGACAGATTTGCTCTTATTTCGTACTTTCGGTATAACTTCTTGTACGAGCCTCCGTTTAACCCACCGTTTGTTGTGTTATAATATTAATTCATATATATACAACTTTAAAAATTTATGTTTTCCCAAAATCATAAACTAAAACGTCTAATATGGGCTTCGAACAGGAAAGTAGCAATTTACCGAAAATCTCAAAACTTTCACATTTGGCAGTCAAATATTGCCAATTTCGTATCAACACCCTTATTTACTTTTATAAACATAATAATAAATTAAAAACATAATTTATGATGCATTTAACCACATAACTAATCATATGCTCTAAACATGGTATCCCAGATCATAAGCTTGATTAACATCTAATATAAACCACATATATATCACATGAGCATGCATCCCCTAAACATGATAATTAGCATGTTTAACAAACATAACAAATTTATAACTAATAACAAATAACTTATACGTAATCATGTAATTAACATTACTAATCATGTTTTAGGACCTTACAGTTCGAGGGCGTACTGTTAGTCCTCGTTTGATGGTCGTTTGAAGCCTATTCAAATGAAAATACCTTCTCGTTCTAATGAGACTTTATTTCATTCTAACAAGTTTCTTCTCTTTTTCAAACGAGTCTCATTTTTGTTCGAATGAGTCCTTGTCTCGAAAATTGTGAATGCCCTATAAATACCTTTTTCATGTTCAAATTTTTTAAGACTTTTGTTATATCATTTTTGAATATCTTTTACAAAAGTTCTTCTTTGTTTAGTGTTCTAAAACACTTTTAATTCATAACATACATCCTGAAAATTGTTCTCGTGAATTCGTTTAAACCCTAAACTGTTTTGGTATATTGCATACACTTTTGTGGAAAAGGAATCTCCATGGATGAATTGTGAAACCCGAGGGGATCACTGCTGAAAACGAAGGTTGAGGCTAGATCGGTGGATACCAAGGACAAATCTATCGTATGTGGATCGCTTGGTGACAAGTGATAATCTTTAAAGAATTTACAAAGACTAGCGTATTATGCTTGTGGCAAATATCAAGTAGTTTGTAAGTCGAATGTCTTGTAGATTTTTAAAGTGTTGAATAAAGGTTTTGCCCTAAAGGGATTTTTCCTACAGCTTTGCCTTTGTTGAATGCTTGATTTGCTTTATCTATTTTATCACACAGATATATGTTTAGGATAAATAGATAAAATTAATTAAGATTGAAATTTGGAACTGTGTGTGCTGGACATTTTATTATATAAATAATCCATTAAGATCGCTAGCTCACTCTTACGAAAGATTAATGGAAAATAATTTATTTGTGAAAACCCGAGATATCGTGATAAAGATTGTCGTAAGCACAAAAATCAAGGGACTAGGAAACGTAAGCCCACACAAGCCAATGTCACTGAAGTTGAGAACCCTCCAAAAAGAGATTATTGATTTGATACTTTCGGTCATGGTTTTGAAGTCAACATGGTGGGAAATACTAGGGCCACTCGTCACATATGTTCCGATAAGAACAAATTACTTCTTACCAAGAATCTAATCACGAGGAACAACTTTTCATGGAAAATTCTTCTACTTCGAAGGTTAAAGAAAAAGGAAAAGTTATATTAAAGATGACTTCAAAAAAGGAACTCACTCTCAACTAAGGGCTTCATGTCCCAAATATACAAAAAAAAAATTATTTAGGGATCCTTGCTTAGCAATAAGGAAATTAAACTAGTATTTGAATTTGAAAATTTTGTACTCCCTAAAATTGGTATGTATATGGAGAAGGGATATTTAAGAGATGGGCTCTTTAAAACTCAATGTAATGACTGTGATACTTATTAATAATAACATGAATGTATCTTCTGCTTATTTTCTTAAGACTTGTAATGTATGGCATGGAAGATTAGGCCATGTTAATTATGATAAG
Organism: Sambucus nigra; assembly: GCA_949130495.1. Classification (NCBI taxonomy): domain Eukaryota; kingdom Viridiplantae; phylum Streptophyta; class Magnoliopsida; order Dipsacales; family Adoxaceae; genus Sambucus; species Sambucus nigra. Next base: position 128,506,109 of record OX422207.1, on the reverse strand, counting down.
ATTCGTAGATTAATTAATTTATACTTAATACCTAAATTTAATATTGACTCTAATCACAAGTTTAAAACTTGTGTGGAATTGAAGTTGACTAAAACTCCTTTTCAATATTTTGAGATAAGTACAAACCATCTTAAGTTAATTTATAGTGACATATGTGATGTAAAATTTTTACAAACAAGAGGTGGAAAAAAGTATATTATTACTTTTATTGATGATTACATTAAATAGTGTTAGGTTTACTTGCTTCGAAGCAAGGATGAAGATGTGAATATCTTCGAACATTACAAACCAAAAGTTGACAATCAACTCAATAAAAAGATTAAAGTGGTTCGAAGCGATAGAGGTGGTGAATATGATTCCCCTTTTGAACAATTTTACTCAAAACATGGAATTATTCATCAAACTACTGCTCCTTACGCACCTCAATCTAACGATATTGTTGAATGCAAAAATCGAACTCTAAAAGAGATGATGAATGTTGTTGATAAGTTAGGGTTTACCTCATAACTTGTAGGGGGAGCCTTTGATCTCTGTAAACTACCTTCTTAATAAAATTCCTTATAAGAAAACACGTAAGATACCACATGAATTGTGTAAAGGTCAAAAACCTTATTGCAAATATATCAAAGTGTGGGGGTGTCTTACAAACGTGGTGGTTCCTAATCCTAAAATGATGTTGAATGAACCTTTATTAGTTATGAAATTAATAGTGGTACATGTCGATTTCTTGTTCATAAACAAGAAAGGAATAATCTTTTGAACGAATTGCAAGAAATGAAGAACGTAAGAGAGAATAGTAAACTTATAGGTTATGGAAACACAAATGAGCTCTGGTACACTTGAATGAAAATGAAAGTAATGAACAGTGAATCAAACTGGAGGTAATAAGGGCGTTAATGGGCGGGAACAATTTCCAAGATAAAACTAATTATTAAGTGGCAGGCTCCCAAATGACGGCTTAAGCATGCAATCACCCTTTGGGTTAGTAGCTTCTTAATCACTAGTGTACCTTTACGAGTGTCGGGGCATGTCATTAGATTTCCCCCGAGTAATTATTTATGGAAACTCAACTACAAGTACCAACTACATCCTCTAACCAAGGCATCTATAGATGACCAAACACTACCAGTAAATCTCGACCTGGTACCTAAAAGAGGAGAGAGAAAACCTTTGCATCCTCAACCAGTTGCAAATATTTGGGAGAAATTGTAAGGGATAAGTCGATCATAAATAAGGAAAGGACACGTATCCAATGATCTTATCGAAGATCTAAAATGAGAAGACAAAGACTAGTAATGCTGACCTGCAAAAATCTTGGACTTTTATACGGCTGATCAATCCGAATAACTATATAAGGTCAAGGAGTCCTATGCTGCTCAAACTTTTTTATTTTCTCTATAAAAATAACCCTTACCCCAGGAAAAAGAGGAATGTAAACTTTATTGTCATGAGGATATTAATAAAGAGAGAGAAACACCCTGTGCACGTAGACATATTTTCAAACAACGTACATAACGTTCTTATGTTTGATTGTGCATATTTACATTCTCCTCCACTTTAATTATGTTGAACAAATATTGTTCTTATGTGTGATTGTGCATATCCAAAAGAGTAAAGTTTCTTAATTATGATACATTATTTTATAATGAAGCGCTCGATGTACACAACTGGGATATAATCCCCACATTTGATAAATGATTCCTAAACTCTCATAAGAGGTACTCACCCCCATGATCAGATCGCAGGATTCAAATTAGTTTTCCATAACTACACTCCTCATGCACACTTTAAAGTTATTAAAAGGCTTCAGACTTCTGGTGCATAAGGTAAACATATTCATACCTTGGGTAATCATCAATGAAAGTGATGAAGTACTCATAATCATCTCTTGCCCGGATAGTCATAAGATAACATAAATTAGAATGAACCAATTCTAACATATTTTTAGCTCTATAGCATTTGACCATGAAGGGCATCTTGATCATTTTACCTTCTAAACAAGATTTATAGACTAAAAGTGTCTCCACTTTTAATAAACTTAATTTTCTATTTGAAACCAGTCTTTGAATTATTTTAAGATCAATATAACGTAAGCATAATTGCCAAATATATGTTTAGTTCATCTTAATATATTTCTTTATCTGTAGGTTATTTCCATTTGAGTTATTCATTTTAGTATTTATTAGTAATGGTGAGACGTACTTTACAACATAAAAATAATTTTCCATTATTCTAGAACACATAAGAGATTTGACCAATTTTTTATAAAAATAACTTTATTAAAATAAATCGAATATCCATTAATTATTAACCTGGAAACTAAAATTAAATTTCTTCAAATAGTGGGTGCATAAAAATAATTCTCTAAGATTATTTTTTTGTTTCCACAAAAATCAAAAGCTAGATGTCCCACTGCTGATGTTGTTATCTTATTGTGTTCACCCATGACATAAACATTTAAACCTAGACTGAGATTCTTGATTACCTGGAATACCTATAAAAAATTTGCAAACATGATTAGTGGCTCCCGAATCTACACACCAAGCCCCAATAGATTAAACCATAAAACATGTCTCAATTATAAATGAGAAGTCACCATTTACATAATTTTGTTTTGATAAATAGACCTGGCATTACTCCTTTTAATGTCCTAACAGTTTAAAAATATAAAACTTTCCTTTCGGTTGCCTGTTACCTGAAATTTAACCACTATTTTAATTACCACGGGTTGTACATGAGACTTCCCCTTCTTTTCTTTACCTTTTAGGATAGAGGAAGAGGGGTATCTTTTAGCAACCAACACAACACCCTTTTGTTTTATGGTATTCTGTCTAGCCTTGAGTTCTTTAAGTAGTTTTGACAAAGAGTAGTCAAACTTGTTCATAGAATAATTTAGGCAAAACTGCTTAAAGGACTCTGTTGATGTAAAAAATTAGATTATCTCTAATTACTTAATCACAGATAAAAATAAATAAGACAAGAAATTTTTAAAGTGGTTCAGCCTTGAATGAATGGCCTACGTCCATTGTTTGTGTTATTATTGACTATTTGGGAATTCTCGATTACAGGTTTTACCAAGAAATTCCGAGTCCCCCTAAAATGAGGATGATACAATGTATTTATAGCCCTGAGGCTGTACATGTGAAAGGGTAATACATAGTTGTCCAATAGGCGTATACATCTATATGATAATAATCAACATTTAATGCGCATTTAATCCTCTTAATTGTCTGGTAATAAATGCTCTGATCGAGGTGAAGCTCGGACCGCCTAAGCTGATCGAACCACCTAAGTAGCTCGGTATGTACGAGTTGCTCAGAGTATACTTGTTGCTCGGAGCGTCATAGTTGGTCGGGGAGGTTGAGTTCCTCGAAGTCAGGGTGTTATTCAAAAAATGTTTATAGGTGCCATGTAGAGTGACACGTGTTTGCACCTAATTGATCCACGTCAGCGGACTAATTTTGGTATCAACAGACTCTAAGAGCGATTGGAGCACAAAATTAATCTAGGTTTCCCCATCAATTTAAGATCCAAGGACCTCTAGCTCCCCTAATATGGACATTGTAGACACCCCATTCTGTTACCCCTAACTCTCCTTAGGTCCCTAGTACCTCCCTTCATCACTACAAACCCAGGTCATACCCCGAGAACAAACCTAGAAGCCATCGGGAACTCCCAGGCTCCATTTGACCAAAAAGTCAAACTCTTCAGCTCTACCAAGGCTGAATGAATCTTCGAAGGGCGCTGAAATCCCTTTCCAATGGTCCATCCCATGCGCGATTCCGACTTACCATGCGGACGAACGATCCGTTTGCATCCGAAACTTGATATAAAGGCCACCCGATGCTCCCGAGCTCTGTTTGACCTAACTCAACTCTTCAGATCGATCGAGGCTAAATGAATCTTCAAAGGGCACAGAAACCACTTTCCAATGGCCCGCTCCGTACGCGATTCTGACTTACCATGTGGACGAATGATCTGTTTGACTCCAAGAGGTCACCGAATGCTTCCAGGGCCTGATTGACCAAATTCAACTCCCCAAATTGGGTCAAACTCTTTGGAATGTCAAAGTTTATCTCCTAACCTTTCCAACGGTCCACACCGTGCGCGATTCGGACTTACCATGCGGACGAACGATCCGTTTGCGTCCGAACGATTCCCCGTCCAATGGACCGACAAAAGCTTTCGAGCCAAATTTGACCTAAAGTAAACTCCTAAACCCGGGAGAGGTCTAAAGGACTTTCAAAGGTATCTGAATTACCTTTCTAACGGTCTACCTCGTACATGATTCTGACAAACGATTTGCCCTCGGCAGCTAATTTTCTGAAAAGGCCTAAATCACACTGCCAAATGGCAGGTTCTAGACCCTGCCGATAGGCAGGACCAGGTCTATGCCGATCGGAGGTGACCTGGGCCTATAAAATTAGGCCTTCACCTCATTTGCAAAGGGATCCCAAATCTGATAACAATCGCTCTCAACGAATCCCCAAAACCTCTCTCGAAGACAGCGCGATTTCAACATCCAAATCCCTTTCTAACTTTCACTTTTCATCATCCTTTTCATCAAACTTGGTGAATTATCCACTCTCCATCATCATCCAAGTGCAAGGGCTGCTCTCCAACATTCAAGATCTTCAAGGAGGTCCAACTTTCTCGACTTGCTCTTAAATTCTCTTAAATTCGCAATAACTTATTTTATTATTTAGCAATTTTACTATCCCACCTCACACATCCTAATATACTTTTTATTTAGGATTATTGCGCAACTCTTATTTTCATATCAATAAAATCCAAAAAAAAAGAAAAAGAGGGTTTGGTCATAAATTCCAAATAGAGATTCTCATACTTTTCTCACACTTTTCTCACAACTAAAACACTTTTTCTACAGACACACACACATTCACAAATAAGAGATCCCCCATTTGGATTTATGGGATAAATCCCACCCCTCGTTTTGTATGAGAACTACGTGGACTTTGATGCCTTTATAGGCTACGTAGGCACCTCGGGATAAAACCCGAGACTCGAGTCCTATTCTCACTTTCTCTCTCGTCTTCCATCTTCTCTAAATCTAATTTTCTTATATTTTATGTACTTGTTCTTAGTGACGTATTACCCCATATGCGTTATCTTTCCGTTATAACGATCAACGTAAGGGTAATCGCGTAAATCTTATTTTCTAATATTATTTTTATACCTTCTTACGGATGACTCGCTTTATCTCTTCCATGATACAAGTCGAGGATTCCTATCTCCACTATATATATACACGTGCACACATATCACGGGGAAAAAAAAAAAAAAAAGGAAAATAGCAAACATCCATGAGAGACCGAAAGGGCGGAATGGGTGCCTAACACCTTCCCATTTCATAACTTAGCCTCCGAACCCTTCTCGAATCATTTTGGTTTAGTATGCACCGATATGTCTTTGGATGTCGTCCTTCAGGATGGCTTTCCCTTTTTCTTTTGTCTGTTTTGAGTAAAATAGACTGGCGACTCTAAATCTCTCTATATTTTTACACCTCATCTCAAACGACGTCAGCCGAAACGCTCCCGAGAGAGACGCGAGGGACCCGAGGATCCTCCCTTCACGCTCCCACCCGCAGGCGAGGATTGTGGATGGCCACAGTGGTGACTCAGCTAGGGATATGTATGTTTTGAGGGCTTGACTTTATTTACATGGATGTTATATTTGTTTATGTTTGCCCTATATCTGCATGTTCCCCTTTTTCATGTGTACTTATGCTTCTGTTCACACACTTTTAGAAAATTCTTCACGTACACTTCACACCATGTGAACCTAAGATCACAGATATCTACATGTTACATGCATCACCCACCCACACTTGGTGTACCTTTGGTACTTGTACTTTGCTCCCTGTATGTCATAATCAAGAAAAGCATTCTCATCATAAGATACTAATAAGAGAATCATGCATAATTCACACGACATCACCAAAGAGCATTGTTATTGACCAAATTTTACCCAATAACTGGAGGGTCACTTCGTGATGGGCGCTGGTCCGGCAGGGCGCAGTTAGCCTAAGCGATATGACTCTCACCTTCCATTGGCCAAGTACCTTCGACGTATATCGAACGGTTCCCCCGCATCGTACCGCATGACTGAAGTCATGACGAGAGGTATATCACAGGGAATTCGTTCACGTACACCGAGTATATTGAATTCGCTTTCACATGTACTGTCCCCACGAGGTATATAGTGAGGCAATTCACGTACACTTAGGTATATCGAATGGCTTGTCCACACGTACCGATTGCCTTCAAGAGCAAGACGTATATCGTGGAAGTCACGCCAAAGGGGGGAACCCATTCTGATTCACCCAACCAACTACATACCCGCATATAGGTGTCAAACCTAGGACACGCACTTTAGATTATCGGTTTTAACCCGAAACTATGCCAAAATTCCGAGTTGGCCTGCCGCCCAAATTTTTGCGCATTTTTAAAACGAGACCCTGTTCGTGAGCCTGGTTACAAGTCCAGCCATAGCTTTGCATATATTAAAAAACCCACTTTTCCAAGCTCGGGTCCCGTCCGGTATTTCATTTAGGAGAATTAAATACAAGTGAGAACATAATAATCGTAATAATCATGTTGAGTTCCGTCTCCAAAAACATTTCTCCCTTCTTTATTAAAAATCAAAAAATAGTTTCTTCTCTTTGTATGAAAAAATAAATCCCATTATACGCCTTCTTAGGTCGATCATAAGCCCTCCGCCTGGCTCCCTATTGACTTCGATCTTTAGTCAAATCAACCCGGAGTTTCGTCCGTTCCTCTGCTACTTCTTTCGAGTCCGGAATCCATCCACTTTCCATGGAGAATACAGATCAAGTACCAGTCATACAGCCGGATTTGCCGACAGCCCTAGCTCAGCTCGTGTCCAAGATTGACAACCTCCAAACTGAGGTCCGAGAGATGCAACAAAACCAGATTCCTATTCCTCAAGAGCCCGAGGCCCTATTTTCTCGTGCTATGGGTCCACCCGAGCCTATCTAGGTTCTTAAAGAATATCAGCACGCTCCACGTGCCCCTCCTGTCAATGGGCCACCGCCTACCCAGCTTTCGATGCCAAACATTGCCCAGCCTGTGGGTAACCTGCCTATGGTCGCTGATCCAAAAGAAGAGGAGTTGAATAAAGTCAAAGAGGATCTCAAGATTCTCAGCAAGAAGTTAAACCAAGTCAGAATCTCTGGGAATTACATAGACTACACCCATATGTCTCCTTATCCTAAAGCGAGGTTACCCAAGAAGTTCAAGATGCCAAATATCGAGAAGTTCGAAGGGAGTGGACCCCCGATTGTTCATCTTCGCAGTTATCATCGTTCTATGACTCTACTAGGGGCTTCTGAAGAACTGATGGCCCAATTGTTTCAGCAAACTTTGAAGGATAGTTCTCTCCGATGGTTTCTGTCTCTCGAGGAATCCAGAATCCGTAGCTGGGAGGATGTAGCTCGAGAATTCATATCGTAGTATATATACAATGAAGAGCTTGAGGTCACCCATCATGATTTAGAGCTGCTCAAATAAAACCCTGGGGAATCAGTCAGTAACTTCATAACCGAGTGGAGAGGGCAAGCAGCTACCATAACTAATCGGCCATCTGAGGAAGAACATGTCAACATAGTGAAGAAGAACTTCTTTCCCCATGTCCGAGCGACGATGGGAGGACAATACTATCCCCACTTCCGATCTCTCAGAGAAGCAGGAGTAGAAATCGAGGAAAGCCTTGCTAAAATAGAGGTTTAATCGAAGAAGGTGTCCGGGCAGTTCACCCCTAGAAAGTATGACAAGCCTGTCAGAGCTACAGTCTCAACCATCAATAACATCTCTCAACCAACCACATCATGAACACCAGAAAGCCTCCCTGCCCCCATCCGAAGGGAATACACTGAGATCCATGCTCCCCTCTCCAAAGTTTACCAAGCCCTGTTAAGCCGAAACCTCATCAAACCCTTGGATCCCCGTCCATTGCCTAATCCACTCCTAAGAAACTTCAAGGCCGATGCTCATTGAGCCTTTCACCAAACTGCTGGCCATACCACCGACCAATGCTTTCACCTCCGAAACATAATCCAAGATCTCATTGACCGGGGTACCATCGCCCCACCAGCCAATCCTAATCCAAACACTACTCACAATCCACTCCCAAATCATACCAATGCCATCTTCTTAGAAGAAAACTCAGATTTCGATCCCTCAACTCAAATCACACCTATATACTCTTCTAAACCTCTTCAAATTTGCCCATATCTCCTCCTACACCCTACTAACCTCGCTAATCAGGCACTGTCACTCCTTATCAGAGCACGCATCGCTGTCCATACCCATTCTGAAAATGGAAATATGGAATTGTCAAAGGTGTTAAACCAACTCTTAGAGTTCGGGCTGAAATTTCCCTCACAGATGGTCATCGATTGCTAAAGGTTCAGTACACTGTTCTTGGAAGTACGAAAGTGGGCCCGAGATTCAGACAGGTGGGTGGTACCAACCGATAAAGTCAGCTTAGATGATGTTGTCCAGATTATGGCAGAATTATTCGGGCAAACCAACAACATTTGTAGTATCACCGGGTTACTTGACATTTTGAAGCTACAAGGACGCTTGGTCCCTTCAACCATACATATCCCCACAGAATGGGAAGACCTGTATGAAGAAGCCATTGAAATTATGGAATGCATTGACTTTACATGGAAAGACAGAATTATTGCCACCGGATGGGGGGGAGAATTCGAGGATTCGAGTGAAGAATAAGATTCAGGAAGAACTGGCCCAGTAGCCGATATATGTGGGATGATATCATTTAAAGAAATCCTCGGAGAAATAAATAGGGTGACGGAACAACCTGAGATTGACAAGGAAACGGGATTCATGTTCTTCCCTTCTTTAGTAAATCACATGACCAGATCAGGGAGACATTACTAGGTTCCAAGATCACTACCAGCAAATGACAAAGGGAAGGGCGTTGAAAACCTTCCTATGCTAGAGATGACCGTCGAGGAGAGCAAGCCCCTCGATCAACTGAAGAAAACTCAAGCTAACATCACTCTATGGGGGCTTTTCATGTCTTCCCAGCTGCACAGAAATGCTTTAATCAAGCTGCTCACTGGACATATAGTTCCTCCTTCTACCACACCAGAAGAGGCAGTAATCTAGTCGGATCCTTGACCTCTACCTGAATGCTGTCATTTTTTGAAGAATAAATCCCCAGAATTGGGCCAAATCACAATCATGCACTCAACATCTCCGTCGAAGTTATGGGGAAGGTCGTGCCACTCTCTCTTATCAATAACGGATCCGCCTTGAATGTCTACCCACTGAGAACCTTCAAGTGTTTAGGCCTGAAAGAAAGCGACCTCGCTCCAACCTCCTTCGCTGTACGTGCCTACTATAATACATATTGGTAGGTGATGGGATCCATAAAACTTGTAATTGAGGTTGGCCCTATAAACCCTATCATCGAATTCCAAGTCATAGACATCCCATCTTGTTTCAACCTGTTGCTCGGACGACCCTGGCTCCACAGTATCAAGGGCGTGTCTTCCTCACTCCATTAGAAATTGAAGTTCTTCACCGACGGGCGAGTCATCACCATTTTGGGCGACGATGAAAATATCGAGGGTGCAAGCACCAGCAGTCCAATCCTTGAGATACAGCACGGGTAAATGATATGCTCCTATCAGGATTCTGAGTTGAGCCACTCCTACTCTCGGCAGGGGACTGTTTCAAAGAAAGGGTTCGTCCAAAATATGACCCTCATGGCAATGTCAATGTGATTCAAATTTTTAAAAACATGCACTTAATGCCCGGACTGTGGCTAGGGAAATGGATGTAAGGATTACTTGAGCCCATCGAACTGAAGAAAGCTTTCCCTCCTTGTGGCTTGGGGTATCAACCATCAGAACAAGAGCTCAGAATAATCCACCAGTCTCGACCAAAGAGAAGGTTAGACTGCATCCCAACTATCCCAGGAGACTCCTTGAATGGAAGATTCATCAAAGAAGGCGAAGACTTCCCCTTTTGTGGTTTTCCAGAACCAAGGTATGACCACACAGATAAGAAGATGAATCCTGGAATGGAGATCTTTTTCCAAGATAGCTACCTATGGGCCGAAAGTTTCTAACACCTAGTACAACCGCTCATCAAAGATATCAAAGAGACTGAGGAAATTGATTTTGAAGATTCCTTTAACTTATAGACGCTGGGGCTGGCATCCTGCATGGTTCATTCAGGCACTACATCAATGGATCCATCCCATCTGATTAAAGCTGCCGATACACCCCTCCTCAACTGTCATGCTGCACCAGTTCTACCTCTTGAAATCTCCTCTAACCCCAATGTTTACCCTATTTCTTCTGCTATTGTCTATCCTTGTTCAAATGTAATTGATACCACTTTTGATAAGGTTCTCAATGCTGTTTTTCCTATCAATGAAATAAATAAAGATTTTGAGTATCTTTTTGTGCCTTACATTAATTGTTTAGATTCTAATCGAACTTTTGATGATGATGATTTTGGAAATGAACAATTCTTAATTGATCTAAATAAGGTTAATAATAAACAACATAACCGCGTTCAAGTTAATGAAGAAGTGACTGTTGTTATTAATCTCGGTTCTAGTAGCCAACTGCGCGAGATTAGGATAGGGGCCACTCTTGACGAGCATGAGCGTGCACAACTCGAAGAATTGCTAAAGGAGTTCGTGGATGTCTTTGCATAGTCTTATGATGATATGCCCGGCATTGATCCTGAAATAGCTCAGCACGAAATCCCCACTCTCCCAAATTACAAACCGGTCAAACAAAAATTGAGAAAACTCCGCACCGAATGGTCGCTCAAGGTCAAAGAAGAGGTGGCCAAACAGTTGAACGTGGGCTTCATTCGTGTGATCGAATATCCCGCATGGCTAGCCCACATAGTGCCTGTGCTAAAATCAGGAGGTAAGGTTCGAATGTGTGTGGACTACCGAGATTTAAACAAAGCTTCTCCAAAGGATGATTATCCTCTAACCAATATCGACTTGATCGTGGACAACACAGCCAATCATGCTCTCAAGTCATTCGTCGACGGGTTTACCGAATACAACCAAATCAAGATGCACCCAGACCACCAAGAAAAAACCGCATTCATCACCCCATGGGGAACCTTTTGCTATACCGTCATGCCATTTGGTCTCAAGAATGCTGGGGCTACCTACCAAAGGGCTTCCACAACTATCCTGCACGATCTGATTCACAAAGAAGTTGAGGTTTATGTGGATGATATGATTATCAAGTCCAAAACTAAAGAAGGTCATGTTCTCTCTCTCCGGAAGTTCTTAGAACGACTTCGACGGTATCAGATGAGACTCAATCCATGCCTTCGGTGTTACAAAGGGAAAACTCTTGGGATTCATGGTCAGTGAGAAGGGGATAGAAGCAGATCCCGTAAAGCTGAAGGTTATAATTGAGATGCCACCGCCCCGAACAGAGAAAGAAGTCCGAGGCTTTCTTAGGAAATTATAATATATCAGTCGATTCATCAGCCAACTAACCTTTATCTGTGAACCAATCTTCAAGCTCCTCCGACAGGATTCAACCAAGGTTTGGAACGAGGCCTGCCAATAAGCTTTTGACCGAATCAAATAATATCTGACCCAACCTCCAGTGCTCATGCCACTACAGCCTGGTCTCCCTTTTCTCCTATACCTAACCATAACCGATGCTGCAGTTGGGGCTTTGCTAGCCCAATACCTTGAAGACTCCCGTAAAGAAAGATCCATCTATTACGCCAGTCGTAAATGGGCTAGGTACGAGGTCAACTACACTGCTTTGGAAAAGGTGTGTTCCGCACTTGTTTGGGTCACCCAAAAGTTACGACACTACATGCTCGCATTCCCCATCAAACTTCTATCCCGAATAGATCCCATTAAATACCTGCTTGAGAAATCCGCCTTATCCAGTCGAATGGCCCAATGGTTGATGCTCTTAACCGAGTTCGATATCATATACGTCATGAAGAAAGCCATTAAAGGAAGAGCCATCTTTGACTACCTCGCTGATTACCCAATAGAAAAAGCAAATGTCTGGATCTCCGAATTCCCAGATGAAAATATCCTCTGCACCGCTCAAGACAACCTTCGAGGGCAAATGTTCTTTGACGACCCTGCCAATAAAAAGGGATATGGCATTGGGATACTTTTGATCACCCCTGATGACTCCCACATTCCCATCGCCATCAAATTGGATTCCCCGTGCACCAACAACATGACGGAATACGAGGTATGCACAGTAGGCCTCAAAGTTGCTCTCAAGAAAGGTATTCAATACCTTGATGTCTACGGGGATTCTACCCTCATCATCGGTCAAGTGCTCAGAAAGTGGAAAGTCAAGGATGAAAAGCTCCAACCCTTCCATGCCCACTTAGAAGAGTTAGCCTCCCGATTCTGAGATGTCACCTTCCATTACCAACCTCGAGTAAAGAATAACCTAGCCGATGCTCTCGCTACCTTGGCCTCTATGGTCGACATGCCCGAAGAAATAACAATTACCCCCTTCCTAGTTCAAAAACAAGACAAACCAACCCACTGCTACCATATTGAGCTTATCTCCACCGAAGATACCGAACTATCCGATTGCTGGTACTATGATATTTGGTGCCTCCTCAAACATGGTAGGTATCCCAAGCGTTCCAACAAGAAAGACCGAACAACCCTCCGAAGACTGGCCGCCCAGTACATTATTTGTCATAAAGCTCTACTTAAGAGGAACTTCGATGGAACTCATCCACACTGTATCGCAGGGGCTGAGATTGAGAAGATAATGCAGAAGATCCACATTGGCGAATGTGGGCCCCATATGAACTGTCACATGCTTGCCAAGAAGAACATTCGAGAATGCTACTACTGGACCACCATGGCCCAAGATTACACCGCCTATGTCCGAAGGTGCCTTAAATGCCAACAGTTCCCCAATCTTCAACACCTGCCTCCGCGAGAATTATACAATATGACCTCTCCCTGGCCTTTCTCCACATGGGGTGTCGACATCATAGGGAAGGTGACACTAAAGGCTTCAAACGGACATGAGTTCATCCTAATTGCCAATGATTACTTCACCAAATGGATCGAAGCTTAGTCATACGCAGTATTGAACGCTAAGAAAGTGGCCAAACTCCTCAAGAAAAATATCATCTGTCGATATGGGGTCCCGCACGAGTTAATATCAGATAACGGGTTACACTTTGAAGCAGAAGTCACAGAAGTAGTCAACGAGTACGGGATTCAGAGACACAAATCTTCTCCCTACCGACCTCAGACCAATGGTGTTGTTGAAGCCGCCAATAAGAACCTCAAATCCATCATCAGCAAGACGATCGAAAGCTGTAGGAATTGGGCCAATCGGATCCCGTACACCCTCTGGGGCTATCGAACCTCAATCCAAACCTCTACTGGGTCTACCCCTTACTTTCTGGTCTACGGCATGGAAGCAGTCCTACCTGTGGAGCTGGAAGTACCCTCGCTACGCGTCATGCTCGAAAGCAAAGTTAGTGAAGGAGACTGGTGCCAAAGCCATCTCGACGAGCTCACCCTCCTAGATGAAAGGAGATTGAAAGTTCTTTACCACATACAGGGGTACCATCACCGAATAGCATGATTATTCAACAAGAGAGTTAAAGATCGCGATGTTCGGGAAGGGGATTTAGCCATCAATGAGATAATAGAACCTATCTGGGACCTCAGAGGGAAATTCAAGCCCAATTGGAGCAGCCCCTACATTGTGAAGAAAATCTAATCCGGCGGTGCCGCCATGCTCACTGACCTAGATGGGGAGGAGATGGCTCGCCCAGTCAACCTGGACCGTCTCAAGAAATTCTAACCCTAGTCCAAAATCTCAGCGCGCTATGACTCTTTTCATCTCCCTTCTACTCTTAAAAAAAACTCTCTTCATCTCTCTCTACCCAGAACTACATGGGCTTGATCCTCTGCAAAAAAACTATTTTTCAAGAAAAATAAAAAAAAATCAAAATCCCCAGAGGTACGTAGGCAGCCCATACATCTTACAGGAGCACGGCCCTCTCTTTTACACAAAATACTATTCTTTTCTTATCTCCGAGAACAGCAGTTCATTCTAACAAAAACTTGAACAAAAGGATTATGTATGCCTTAGCGATCGGTATAGATAATTCAAAATTAGAAAATTAATCGAAAGGCTCAGCTGGATGATCAGAAACTTGCTTATTTCATTAATAAAAAATTACAACATGGATTACATAAGAAAAGGAACGGATAAATCCCTTCCCCCTACTGCCATAAAAAGCCAAATAAAATCCCCACATTTATTCCCTATTACACAAATAAACTCTCCAAGAGTCCTATTCACGAAGTAATGGCTGCAAGTTGCGGGTCCACCAGCACTTCCCCAGTGACCAGCTGCAATTTTGAACCACGTCCAGAGCAACGGCTCCAGCGTAGCCAGCATCACCTACTTCCCACAAATGCATGGACTGCTGCACTGCTGAGAGGGAGATCATTCCTCTAGCAACCAATGATCTGGACGCCGAAGGTGAAATATGAAGAAGCCCATCCAACAAATCCCAGGGAGAACGGAAAAATTCGGGCAAAGTCATAGCAACACTGGGATTTACACCCAGCATGACAGAAAATTCCTCGTAGGTAGGAAAAGCTTCATCCAATCCAAAGCGGAATACATGGTCTTCGGGGTACCAGAATTATATCGCCGCCATCAGCATGTTCCATTCAATAGGCCGATTGCACTACAAGGAGACTCGACGCATGTTGAAAGAATCATAGTCAACATTATAAGAGCGTATTGCTTACGGAGCTTTGAGGTAGTTAGCAAACTCAAATCTACCAGGGAGAGCCATCTTACAAGGCTAAGAGATAGCAAGCAAGTAAGTAAGAATGCGAAGGTGTTATGAAAACACTCCACCCTCATCCATTTTTATACTTGAGAACCCTCATAAGAGACATAGTCCCTGCAGAAATCGGAGGGAATATTACTCCCCAAAATACAAAAGGCTGAAGAGGGTAACAATCAAAGCTTTGAATTGATAGGACTGGACTGAACTGCCGATAGGCAGGACAGGGTGCTTACCGATCCGCAAACCCCCATTTTTAGAAATTTCCCTTTTTTTCTCTTTTGTCAAATCAGAAAACCAAATAAAAATTAATTGATATTCTCAACAAAATTTCAAAATCCCTTTTCCTCCTTATATAATTTCTCCTTTTAATTAAAAACTTTCCTTCAATTTTTTTTCCCAAAAATACTCCTTTTTACGGTCTCAGCAACAAAGTAAAAAGCGCATGTGCATGTGCATGCATTCATTCATTAATAAAAGATAATAAAAAACTCCATTACATTGCATCTATTTGTTTCTGTGTTACATCAATTTTGTAGGAAATAAAAAGAAAAAGCAAAAACAACGGAACTCAGCCTTCACCCACGTTCTCTCTCTCTCTCTCTCTCTCTCTCTCTCTCTCACACACACACACCTACCTTTCTCTCTAAGAGCTTCTACCCCTGCGACGTGCTCACTTTCCCCTACGGCGAGACAATGCACCACCACTACCCGAGCCAAAGTCCTCTCCGGACGAAGCAAATGGCACCAAGAAAAAAGGAGCAGGAACCGTATCCCGAATATGGGCAGTTGCCGAAGATATCCAGTCTCTGATATCTCTTAGCCAATAGGTCGATACTCGGACTTGCTGCAAGGAAAAGGTAAAATTAGTATCAAAGAAGAGATGACCAAAACAGAAAAGAAATAAAGAGAAGAATATAAAGGTATATCGAAGGTCGGAGGACCTCCTCTGTCAAACCCAACTCCTCCGGATCCATCGCATGAGGATGATGCAGTATAGGCACCATCCCTCCATCAGCCCGCTGAATGTTGTATAAAAGGGTATGCAATCGCACAAAAAGAACCTCTGAAGTCAAAGCCACCGCAGATGCCGTCGGACCGCTGCCACTGTGGGAAGATCCCACCGCCCGACTCGAACCCACAGGAGGGAAAGGCAAGGCATCATATATATTGGGCGCCATCAACCAGCTCGTCACAAAGTCCATATAGTCATACGGCGCAGCCATATCAGTGTACAACAAGTAGGACTCGTCGATTATCGCCGCGATTCTCGTATCCTCCGACAGCAGTCGCTCCCACCTCATAGACGTAGGAGGCTGCACAGGTGGCACCACCACCTCCTCCTCAGAAATCTGGTGAACCACCCTCTCCCCGAGATACCAGGAATGGCTGAACTCATGCGCCAGTAAACGCCTCATCTGCGCGTTCACCCCGACCGTCCCCGCATCCTGAATGGCTGTCCCCCAAGGATAAAAGGTCACCTAAAAATCTCCAAGCAGGAATAAATTAATACAAGATCAGAAGGCGCAAAAACCAAGACTGAAATGGAAAGAGTCTTACCCTACCACTGGTCAGGTCATTCAAGACCTGACGCACCGCCTCTAGAGAGAGAGATCCCTTCGACTGCCAATTGGCCTTGCGCCATCGATACAATCGGTAGGAGTCCCCAACAGTGTCGTCCTTTAAAGCGATCAGCGGGGTATTGTACCCAATCACCTCATAAAACTACGTATGTCAAAGATAAGAATTCACAAGCAAAAAGAGATGCATAAGGAAAATGCGAATGCATGAAAAGAAATGCGCAAATTAAAGAATACCTCAAGAAGGCACATGGATCTAGTAAAGGTCTGTCGGCAGCACCGGCTGAATGCATCCAGAGAAGAGTAAAGGGTAGCCAAAGTCAGACTCCCCCAATCATAGAAAGGGATGTTCGAAAACATCCTCAGGTACGGTAAGAACCACAAATGGACGACATCGCCGCTCGACGCCGCCATCAAACCTCCTAACACCAGCAAAATAAATAATCGGGCCATTTGCCCCACTTGCAGCCCATCCTCCACATTAATCATCCTGCCCAACAGAACATCCTTCAGCAGAGACAGACAGATAGAATCCACATAAACTATCCTTCCTACATCACCAAGTGCCGCACGCACTGCCTCCGATCTCACACACAAAGAGCGATCCACCTCTATCTGCTCTCCATCATAATTCAGCCCCAATAGCTACTGCACGTCTATGGAAGTCACAGTCATCTCTCCGAAGCCGAAATGGAAGGTGTTAGTAGTATCCCACCACCTCTTCCATAAAGTGCATAGGACCATTGTCGAACGAGGCGTCTCATCCAGCGCCGATGCCAACCTCCCAAAACCCGCTGATGATACCACCCAACGCACCACAGGTGGGAGATGCTCCCAGACATCCCTGAGCCCTGTCGTCCCGCGGGCACGCATGTTCTTCAAAGAAATATCGAACTGGCAAAAAGGAAAAAATCTCATCAGAAGTCAAGAAAGAAAGAAAAATCACCAAAAAGAAAGGAATGCCAAAGGTCAGGTCCCTTACATAACCGCTTAGATTCACTTTTGAAGAGAGATGACGCGATGGCTCCCGCAGCAAAGTCCGCTCATCCGCAACAGGCTCAAAAGCATAAAAGGAGTTCTCACTCCCCAAAGCAAGAGGCGCCCTGGCCCTCCACTCCACATTCGCCCAGTCATCAAAGGTCAATCACTCCCTGTAGACTGCAGTGTTCACAAAAGTGGCCATTTCTTGAAGATTGGAATGCTAGAACGATTTGCAGAGAAATTGCAGAAAGAAAGCAAAGAAGTTGTGAAAAAAATGAAGGGATTCACCCCCTTTATATAGGATGCCAAACGCCATGTCGGTCGGCACTGACCCCAACCATACCGATCGTCACTGACTCCTTACCTTCCCGAGGCAGTCCAAAAGTCTGTGCCACTACCGAATGGCACCCCTCATACCATGTCGACAGGAACCCCCCTTAAATTTTGTACAAAAAATACCGAAAAATCCTCAAAAAATTCCTAAAAATCCCAGGAAAGATTTAGAACATTTTCACCAGGAAAATTTTGCATTCCCTCAAGCGAAATCCCTCTTTCCCAGCAAAATCCTTGAAAACCAAGTGAATCTCCTCCCAACAAAGCTCCGGAGGATCTCTAAGGATCCCATGATCACTTCCCATCGGAGTTTTTATAGCACCAAAATTGGTTGTTCCCCCCTGCGAGGCCTCCTAAAGAAATAAAAGCTTCCCCAGCTCAGATCAAAATCACAAAGCACTTTGTCCAAATCCAATCTTTATCCACTCTTAGGTTATAATTGACCTCGGTCTTGGATCGTCACCTGAGTTAGGTCAGAATTGACCTCGGTTCTCGGTCGTCACCACTCTTAGATCAGAATTGATCTCGCTCTTAGATCGTAACCTGAGTTAGGTCGGAATTGACCTCAATCCTCGGTCGTCACCACTCTTAGGTCAGAATTGACCTCGGTCCTTGGTCGTCACCACTCTTAGATCAGAATTGACCTCGATCCTCAGTCGTCACCACTCTTAGGTTAGAATTGACCTCGGTCTCGGATCGTCACCTGAGTTAGGTCAGAATTCACCTCGGTCCTCGATCGTCACCACTCTTAGGTCAAAATTGACCTCGGTCTTAGATCGTCACCTGAGTTAGGTCAAAATTAACCTCGATCCTCGATCGTCACCACTCTTAGGTCAGAATCGACCTCGGTCTTGGATCGTCACCTGAGTTAGGTCAGAATTGATCTTGGTCCTCGGTCGTCACCACTCTTCGGTCAGAATTGACCTCGATCTTAGATTGTCACCTGAGTTAGGTCAAAATTAACCTCAGTCCTTGGTCGTCACCACTCTTAGGTCAGAATTGACCTCGGTCTTGGATCGTCACCTCAGTTAGGTTAGAATTGACCCCGGTCCTCGGTCTTCACCACTCTTAGGTCAAAATTGACCTCAGTCTTGGATCGTCACCTGAGTTAGGTCAAAAATGACCTTGATCCTCGGTCATCACCACTCTTAGGTTATAATTAACCTCGGTTATTAGATCTTCACCCTAAGACCGTAGAATCAGTCACCCTCATCACTTAAGCCCGCAGATTTAGCTTTGACCCACAAAATTGGTCATCCCCCAGCATCACTTTAGGTCCTCAGAATAGACCTAAACCTTTGATCATCATTCAAACCATCCCCAGCACACCCCTCAGGTCCTCAGAATCGGCCTCGACCCTCCGAATCAGTCATACTCCATCAAAAGCATCATGCGGTGTCTATTCGACGATTATCATTTGTTCCAAACTCACCCATTGGGGGGATCTGTAGACACCCCATTTTGTTATCCCTAATTCTCCTTAGGTCCCTAGTACCTCCCTTCATCACTACAAACCGAGGTCATACCCCGAGTACTGACCTAGAAGCCATTGGGCACTCCCAGGCTCTGTTTGACCAAAAAATCAAACTCTTTAGATCGACCAAGGATGAATGAATCTTTAAAGGGCACTAAAATACCTTTCCAATAGTCCATCCCGTGCATAATTCTGACTTACCATGCGGACGAACGATCTGTTAGCATCCGAAACTTGATCAAGAGGCCATCGGGCGCTCCTGGGCTCTGTTTGACCTAAGTCAACTCTTCATCTCAATAGAGGATGAATGAATCTTTTAAGGTCACTAAAACCCCTTTCCAATGGTCCGCTCCATGCGCAATTCTGACTTACCATGCAGACGAACGATCCGTTTGACTCCAAGAGGTCATCGAATGCTTTCAGGGCCTGATTGACCAAAGTCAACTCCCCAAACCGGGTCAAACTCTTTGGAATGTCTAATTACATCTCCTAACCTTTCTAACGATATGCCCTGTGAGCGATTCAAACTTATCGTGTGGACGAACGATCCATTTGTGTCCGAACGATTCCCCGTCCAATGGACCGACAAACGTTTCCGAGCCATATTTGATCCAAAGTCAACTCCCGAACCCGGGAGTGGTCCAAGTACTTTTAAAGGTCTCTGAATTACCTTTATAACGGTCTACCCCATGCACGATTCTGACCAATGGTTTACCCTCGGCAGTGAATTTTCCGAAAAGGCCTGAAACACACTACCAAATGGCAGGTTCTAGACCCTGCCTATCGGCAGGTACCGATTGGTAGGACCAGGTCTATGACGATCGACAGTGACTTGGGATTATAAAAGGAGGCCTTCACCTCATTTGCAAAGGCAGCCCAGATCTGATAACAATCGCTCTCAGCGAATCCCAAAAACCTCTCTCAAAGACAGCGCGATTTTAACATCCAAATACCTTTCTAACTTCCACTTTTCATCATCCTTTTCATCAAACTTGGTGAATTAGACACTCTCCATCATCATCCAAGTGCAAGGGCTGCTCTCCAACATTCAAGATCAAGCTCAAGATCTTCAAAAGAGGTCCAACTTTCTCGACTTGTTCTTAAATTCTCTTAAATTCGCAATAACTTGTTTTATTATTTAGCACTTTTATTATCCCATCTCACACAGCCTAATATACTTTTTATTTAGTATTATTGCACAACTCTTATTTTCATATAAATAAAACCCAAAAAAAAGAGGGTTTGCTCATAAATTCCAAATAAGGATTCTCATCCTTTTCTCACACTTTTCTCAAAACTAAAACACTTTTTCTACACACACACACACTCACAAATAAGATATCCCCCATTTGGATTTATGGGATAAATCCCACCCCTCATTTTGTATGCGAACTACGTGGAATTTGATGCCTTTATAGGATACGTAGGCATCTCGGGGTAAAACCCGAGACTCAAGTCATATTTTCATTTTCTTCGCGTCTTCCATATTCTCTAAATCCAATTTTCGTATATTCTATATACTTGTTCTTAGTGAAGTATTACCCCATATGCGTTATCGTTCCGTTATAACGATCAATGTAAGGGTAATCGCGTAAATCTTATTTTCTAATATTATTTTTATACCTTCCTACGGATGACTTGCTTTATCTCTTCCATGATACAAGTCGAGGATTCCTATCTCCACTATATATATACACATGCACACATATCACGGGAAAAATAAAAAAAGGGAAAATAGCAAACATCCATGAGAGACCGAAAGGGCGAAATGGGTGCCTAACACCTTCCCATTTCGTAACTTAGCCTCCAAACCCTTCTCGAATCATTTTGGTTTCTTATGCACCAGTATGTCTTTGGATGTCATCCTTCGGGATGGCTTCCCCTTTTTCTTTTGTCTGTTTTGAGTAAAATAGACTGGCGACTCTGAATCTCTCTACATTTTTACACCTCATTTTAAACGGACGCGCGGGACCCGAGGATCCTCCCTTCACGAGGCGAGGATCAGGGATGGCCACAGACATCATCTTTAAAACATGGTCCCTAATCGAAGTACCATCAACTATATTTTTTTTTACCCACCTTACCATAATATCCAGTCTTGTGTAATGATTCTAATCCTCAAACATGTCTCTAAGGTTCCTAATCATTCGCAAGCACTTGACATATTTTGATGTTGTTGTCGCAATACATTAGTCATATATGTCAATATATAGATCCATCTAATAATCTTTCTGCCATTTATGGTAAGCCCGAACATCTAACTCGTATGTCTCACAACCAAGCTTGACATGGCATGGGTTAGCTAAAAACAAATTCATAATCCTCAACAATGAGGATAACATCCATTTTTCATTTCTAGTTTTTGAAATTCACCCTAGTTAATTTGTTTTCCTTTAAGATCGATGCAAGTGGCTTGAAAGTTAAGTCCATTTTTTAAAAATGAGATTCATCATTGAAAAGGGAATTTTCAATTCAATACGTGGGAACTAAATTTTTGATTAAATATTAATTTAACTTCCCTCTACTGCTGATTAAAATTAATTCCGTCAAACTTCCTGATTCATGTGTGAAATAAAATATCTCGTTGGGATATTAAATAAAATCATCAGGGTTTAGGAAAATATTACATCTCTTTAATTATGTTATTCTAGCAATCTAAGAAATTTTCGTTCAATATAACAAAATAGACGGCGTTTTGTTCCCACAATTAATGACAATGACTTTGATGGGGAGGATATCATTATTTGTGTTTAAGTGTACACTGTCGGTTCACTCTTTAACATTAAATCCACTCATGTAGAACTTTCCCATTATGTGTGTGGGGGGGGGTGGGGGGAGGGGGGGGGGATACATTCATGTTAAATTTTAAAGAACTATCACTCAAGAATTATAAAATCTCGTGATATCGTGATTAATTCTCTCCCTTAGGGGAGGAAGGCCATGAGGAATTAATTACATCACCTTTGGTAATATATGATTCAAGTAGAAATTATGTATAGAAACCTTAAAATTGGGATGTTATTTCTAATTATTTATGATGAATTTGGGACCGTAAACTATATTGATAATGTTGATTAGTATTTTGAGGAAATTCTCAAAATTTTATAAACGAAATTGGATTTCAACCTTATTTAAAACCTTATTTTTTTTTTATATAAATACCAACCTTTTAACATACCAAAATTAAATAGATTTCAATTTTTTTTTAATTTAATTTAATTTAACAAAGATTTTTATGGCTAAAAAATCACGGGGGGTTACATAAAATATGGATGCCATTAATACACAAACCATTTCATAAATGAAATTGGAGAATTCAAATATGGAAGCCAATAATCCACAAAACTATGGTCTGTGTCAATTTTATGATATGGGGACAATGGTTATAACCTCTCTTATTTCATCATTAAATTTGGGATCAAACCATAACAGTTACTATGTTTATAATATATATTCGTGATCAATTGGATTACTTAGATGATATTAGTGACGAAAAATTAATGGTTTGTAGAATTCGGGTCCATAAGAAAATTAATTCACAATTGGTTTTGTATAACATTAGAATTTTAAAAATTCATGTTATAAATGTTAATATGGTACTACCGTTGCTACCAAACACTTGATAGTCTAATGGGGAACTAAATATGGATAATAGTAAAAAAAATAAAACCGTACGCACGATTTGTTTCAACACCATATGCCTAGTATTCAAAATTACCAATATGCAGACTGTGCAAACGACATCAGTTTAATGTTAAGAGTGTTTTGAAAAGAGAATGCAGGGTGACAGTTTTCCCCATGCGCACGATATATAATTTTTCAAATGTTAATTTGAGTCAGACATTTTGGATGATTTAATGAGGTTTCAGTTACGGATGGGTACATGGTTGTGAGATACTTACTTGGGTACATTTGGGTTGAGAGTTTAATTACCAGCTAAGAACTATAGTTACTTAGTTGGACATTTTAGGAATATTAAGTTGTGTAAACCTTACTTATATGAATTTTAGGTGTGTGAATATACCATGGGTGTGTGTAGGCTCATGGGGAATCTACAAATCGGTGATTTAATGGGACACGTACCTTGGGGTTGTATAGTAAACTCGGGCTAATGACGTTGGTTATGCATAGGTATATAGTATCCTAATCTTACATGTTGAGGTCTTTGTCTCCCATGCTAGGAAAATGTGGGGGTGTATCCTTCCGTGTAGATGTTATTATGTGGTTACACGGTTTGAGTGATGTCATAGCGATTCCCATTTTTGTGTTTTGAGACTTTAGGAGCAAGACCTTCTTTAGTCGATACTAGTAAAGGCATGAGAGATCCCTAGAGGTGTAGACCTTCATAAGATATTTTATATGTACACTTTATGACCTCCTTATTCTTTATGGACATGGGTAAAGAGTACTCATGTTGATAATTGTGATAGTCCTATTATATTTGTTTAATTATTTTAGTTGATGATCACATGTCTAGGGTTTATAGTGGTAGATTTATTCTCTCATTCCATGATATTCATGATAGTTAGTAGGATTATATTGATGGCAATCTGAGTGGTTTAACTCATTAATATTATATATTATCTCTAATTGAGATAATGTAGAAAGTTTCTAGTGGTCTTGACCCATATTACGTTCAAATCATTTCAGGAACAATAGAAATGTATTCTCATGCGCCAGTCCATTACTTTCCAGTCTTTATCCTTACCGTTGATGTAGGTGTGAGGGGTTGCATCCTATATTTTATCAAGAGATATTATGAATAAAATCGTGTTAGTTGCCAAAGTGTGGGTTTATATATTTTAGTTGAGTCATGGAGACAGTATGATGATAGAGACCATTGCTAAGGGGTTTATGGTGAATTTTCACTAACACTCAACTAAAAAAGATTGCAAAATGATGCCATAACACACAATTCCCGCGACACATCTTGTGTCGCATAAGTCTTATGACCAAACGATGCATGATGTGTCGCATAATTAATAAACCCCCAGATTAAGTACTCGTATTTAGCGTTATATCCCCGTAGTACTGAACACTTGCCGTAGTCACTTATATCTCTTCTAATTATCACAGTAAGTTTGTTTATGTCATTTTAGATTATTATGCATATATATGGTTATGTTTATATATTATGTAATTTAATTAATAATCATTTTTTATAACAATCATAAGAAGAGATAATGTATTTTTGTTATTTAATTTCAGAATAATTTTCGGTATTAATTAATTACAAAAAACTTTTGTATAATAATACGCGTGTTCCAAAATTGTTTTCATGTCATCGAAAAACTATATATGATTATTGCATGTATACAGTGCCACACTACACCAAAACACTCTTTTAGTAACATACTATTTTTTTTATTACTAACGGTATTTTACCATTACTATTTATAACAAATAAAATACCGTTAGTAATCTAATATAAGTTTTACTAATATTGATTCAATATTTTAAGGGTGATTTTTTTTAGAAAAAAATCACCTCTAAAACTCAAAAGCCCGCTCAAATGCACGCCCCCACACGAAACTCTCTTAGAAAAAATTCACTGCAAAATTTCTTTAGTCTCCCCCCTTCTCTCTCTCTCTCTCTCTCTCTCTCTCTCTCTCTCACACACACACACACACAGAGATCTGACCCTAGCTATAACACACGCACAATAAGAACGATGGGGAGTTCCTCTCGACCGGCGCTCCCTCTTCTCTATCCTCTTTCATCTTTCAGAACTTCCTCTCTCTCTCTTTCTCTATGAATCTCCAACAGCAACGATCGTATTCTCTTCCATTAAAGAATCCTTGGGAGTTTTCATTTTCTCTCTCTTTGTTTTCGTAATCTTGACAAAACCCTTTTCATTTTGATAAAACCCTTGTTTGTGTAAAAGAAAACATCAACCCTTGTTTGTTTGTCAGTGTTGGTTGTTGGTTTCATTTTTAAACATAAAAGAAAAAAAAAACTATATATATGTATGAGTTTTGGATATATGTCTGGACAGACACTTCCAATATTGTTGCTGTTGTTTTTAGATTGAATCATTGTGCTATTATTCAATGTTTTTAGATTAATTTATTTTCTCTGTATTTTGGTAAGACGATTTCTCTTTAATACATGTTGTGTATGTATTTTTTTTATTAAAACAAAACAATTAGTGTTTGCAATTTTTCTGCTTATAAGGAGGGTTTGTTTCATCCTTGGGAGGTTGATTTTACTCTCTTCAATGTGAGTTTCTTTTTTATTTTATTTTTTTATTTAATTAAATGTGTTCATCTTTGCTTACTGAGAAACTTTAGGAATTAGGTACCCTGAAGAGCCTAGTTATTTATGAAACAAAAATATTCTTAATAAATCAAAAAAGTATATTTAATTATTGACTATTTATAAAAATTATATATATAAAGTACATGTTAATTTTGTGTTTTATTCAGAAAAAATAGTTTAATTTTATTGCATGTATTTATTATACGTTAAACTCGGTGGTTACTTGCAAGTATTTATTGAATCAAAATTGTGTGATTATATATATATATATATATATATAATAATAATAATAATAATAATAAAGCAGAAGGGAGTTTTAGCCACATCATACGACATTTGCCACATCATATATCTACATCATACAACTTTTGTCCTCCTCCTTTATTATTGCCACATCATAAATTTATACACAAAATCTATATAAACAACTTTTGTATCTATCTCTGTATAAAAATATTCAAACAGCGAGCTGACTCCCTTATCTTCTGTCTTTTATTTTATTTTTATTTTTGGGTAGGGTACCTTATCTCCTGTCAAAACCTCATGCTCTCACTTTTTGAGTCAGAGCACTTGGCTCAACGTAAAGAACTGTACACATTAGCTGTCTCACTTTTTATTCACCATCATCAAGGAGAGAACTACCAGTCTCTCTCTCCACGTTTCATCTTTCTCAAAACTCAATCCATCTCATTCTGACGAAACCCTGGCTTCCCAATCCTACCAGCTGCCTCAACTGGAACCAACTCAATCCACTAGAGAAGACACATTAATATCTTAGACCTTTTCCTATCCAGAGGACGGAGTTTCGCCGGTAGCAGTGAGTTTCATCGTACCTCCTGCCTCCGGCCACGACAACGACACGAAGGCACCGAAGAACTGGAAGGGAGATCCGACAAATACTCTGTCTCTTCTCGCCGAAATGAGAGTGAGGTACTGATACACGCCCATCCAAATAACAGTGTTGTTTTTTCTTTCAGATCTATGCCTGCGTTCATCTCTCGCCGGACTTTCTTGGTCGTTGCCGGATCTGGTGGGGTGGGTTGCAGATCAAGAGAGATCTGAAATCGATCTGAATTTGGTTAGGCATTTGGTTTCATCTTGAAAGAAACTGATATTAAATCTGAACTCTGTTTGTTTATATCGTTTTAGTTTTATGTTGTTTTGGTTTTGGTTTTCTGGTGATAAAATCGTGTCCATTCAGTGATGCTTGATTTGTCTTTTGTTTTCATTTATTTCCAGGTTTCTCATATATATCTGTGCTCTACTATACGAAGTTACAAGAACCAGAAGGTTAACAAAATTCAAGTTGATCCATACACTAACACTGAATGTAAAGTAGTGCGTTGCTATAAAAAGTTATAATGCTTTAATGTTATTTGGCATGTTAACCCTTGTACAATGCTCCATCTTTGCTTTTGAGATTCTTTCAGTTTTGTTTATTTATTTTTGGAATCTTATTTATTTGAGGTAAATTAGATATTCAAGTTTTATTTCCAAGATTCATGTGCCACAGATTTTTTGTGTGGATGTTAATTTTTACATTTTATGTTTTGGTTATGTTCAATCAATTGTTAACTCATTATTTTCTACCACATATTATGCTCTGCTGAAAACTGATTAAGTTAAATATATTTCTTATTTTTTGAATTATAACTCAAAGTTAGAGGTTTGTTTCTGTAGAGATTTTAAATATGAATTGCATTTTTATTATTATTAAAATCATTTTTAGACATTATGTTTTAATTAATATTTTAAATCTGAAATAAAAATTGTTTTTACTGGTAGGGATCAGATTGTAATATACCAATGCTTCGATTTGTTTTTCAAGAAAAAAAAATTATCTGATTTTTATTAATGTTTTTTCAATTGTAATTTACAAGGGACAATCGACGGGTGATTGGACCAGATAGAAAAAAATATAAAACTCATAAATTACCGACACCACATTAATATTGGGCGGAGCCCAAGGAGATATTCTACATAAAAAATCTGCTAATAGATGTTCGGCGATAGGACTGCGGACTGTTGAAGGCATTTGCATGAGGCTCAAAGAGTGAAAATGCTCAGATGGGATAAAGAGAGAAAATGACGGATGGGACAAGTGGACCTGATAAATAGTCCACCAAAGAATTGAATGGTTGATGTTAAGTGTTGGGAATTTTATTTACAATTTTGATGTTAAGAATTGAATGGATGGGACTAGGGGTCCTGATATATATATTTATCTGTACAATTTTTTGTCTATTCACACAAATAAGTGGTCCAAAATAAATTTTAAAATTGAAGGAAATAAGAAATGGTTAAAAGAAATTGGGACACTTTTCTTAATATAATACATTAGTGAGTATGCAAAGATTTGATAGATATCAATCAAAACCATTGTGTGAAGCCGAAAGACAAAAAAATTTGGCCAAAATTTATTAACTGAAACATTAGGGCAATAGGCGTCATGTCTTGCCTTGAACAAAATTAAAAATTATTAAATGAGTGATCTCATATTAGAAATTATTAAAAAGTAACTAAATGAACTGAATTGCTTTAACACCAAATATGAAAATAATATTTAATGCATACGTGCATGTGTGATC
The DNA here is from genome assembly GCA_949130495.1 of Sambucus nigra. NCBI lineage: Eukaryota > Viridiplantae > Streptophyta > Magnoliopsida > Dipsacales > Adoxaceae > Sambucus > Sambucus nigra. Next base: position 128,478,016 of record OX422207.1, on the reverse strand, counting down.
TAATGTGAACGTTTCATCTAACACATGATGAATGGGGGAGCTAAATTAGTATATATGTAGTTGGAAAGATATACAACGAGAGTTGAATCAAATCTAATTTTGTACCTATAAGTTGGCCTATTTACTACTTTATTTGTGCCACGAATTGTGCCCAACTACGGACCTCACGCAAGCATTTTTAATTTGTCGTTTTTCTTTGGACAATATATCTAAGAAGATCCTCAAATTGTGCACAAAACTAAAACCCGATGATGTATCGCACGGATACTTTAAAAATATTTGTGTTTAACTGCCAATTTATTTTAAAACTCAAACCCAGCTGTACTTTTATTTTCTGCACAATTGTGTTAACACCCAATTTATTTTTGATTTTGTGTCGCCCCGTTCTTGAAAATATATGTTGCACCCCCACCCAATGACAATTGTTAGTCAAATTATTACATCTAATAGTTGAACATGTTACTTCTAATCTTTTTGACACCATCCATAAATTTACAATATATAATTTAACAAGAGTGTTATTAAAACGCTATAAACAATTTTTTAGAAAACATTTAATAAAACGTTATTAAAAATGTTTCATAAAAACTGTTTTTTTTATTTATAAAATAAAAACAATAAGAAGTTATTTAAAAAAAATTTACAAAAAAAATGATAAAAAAATTTCTCGCAAAAATCCCTTTTTCATTAAAAAAAATCATTTACTTATAAAATTAAATTAAAAAAGTTACGAAAAACTATTTTTCAAAACAAACATACATAAAAAATGTTTTTAAAAAGTCACATTTTAATTTGTAAAAAATAATTTTTTATTTATAAAAAGATACTTTATAATAAAAAAAATTATTTATAAAAAAGTTACTTTAAAAAGAATATGTTTTATAAAAAATCAACTTTATAGTTATGTAAAAAAGTTGTATTTAAAAAAATGTTCTATCGAACACTTTAGATAATGCGTGAAAGAAACTAACAGACTTATAATGTCGTTGGACATTTTGGGCATTGAATATTTAAGTGTTAAAATTGAGGTTAAATTTAAAAAATAGTCACGATAAAAATAAATTAAATAAAACTTATGTGTTGGTAATGATAGGTTGCTAATAATGCACGGGGATAAAATTATGAGCGAGTTTGGTCCCCACTGGTACAAGGGAGCCACTGGAATAATCTTTGGGTTGGATTGAGTTTGATCCCCAATTTGACTCTCGACGCAATCAAAATAATGTTTGGCGAGCAGAAGCTACGAGTCGCGGGTTGGGATTAGTCGAGGTGCGCTTAAAAGCTGGCCTGGACGGCATGTGCTGATCGGAGATTAGTCGAGGTGTGCTTAAAGTCGCGAGCGGGGATTATCTTCGTGCCATCGGCACGGGTACACCCTAGTATATATATATATATATATATATATATATATATATATATATATATATATATATATATATATATATATGCCCATTCATATAACCTGTGATAAAAACATTTATTATAATTTATACTCAAAATAGAAATGTCTTCAACTTCTGCTTTGCCTATTGTGGTTGTGCCAATAAATATTGGACATGGTGAAAAGCCTGAAATGTTAAATGGGATTGGTTTTAAATGTTGGCAACATCAAATATTGTTTTATTTAATAACTTTGAAGTTGTCTAAATTCCTTAACGAGGATGCACCAACTCTGAAATAAGGTGAGATTGACTGACAAGTAATTGATGCAGTGGATGCATGGAAACATTCTGATAATGTATGCAAGAATCGTTTCCTCATCAATCTTGAAAACACATTGTATAATGTGTATAGCCCTCTTAAAATGACTAAAGAGGTATGGGATTGGACAAAAAATACAAAACTGAAGGTGCGAGAATGAAGAAGTTCGTTGTCGGTAGATTATTAGATTTTAAAATAGTTGATTCAAAGAATCTCAGAAATAAAATGCAAGAGCTCTAATTAATTTTTTATGAAATATTTTCTGAAAAAATGGAATTGATTGAATCATTTCATATGGCTATAATGATTGAAAAATTTCCACCATCTTGGAAAAATTTCAAAAATTATTTGAAATATAAACATAAAGAAATGGGGCCTAAGGACTTGATTATGAGATTAAGGATTGAAGAGTATAATACCATATTAAAGAAGAAAACTGGAAATCATATGGGATCCAAAGCACATGTTGTGGAAGAAGGGATAGGTAACAAGAATAAGAAAAAAAATCATGTGAACTAACGTGGTCATTTTAAATGACCAAAAGGTGGGAAATTTAAAAGTTTGATGGCAAATAATTTATTTATTACAAGTCGGGAAATCGTGATAAATATGGTTGTAAGCTAAAAAAATCCTGGGAATAAGAAACATAAGCTCACAAAAAGGTAATATCACTGAAGTTGAGAACCTTTCAGACAAGATTACTAATTTGAGAATTTTAGCTGTGATTTCTGAAGTCAACATGGTGGGAAATACAAGATAATGGTGGGTGGACACTAGGGCCGCTCATCACATATGTCCTGATTAGAACATGTTTACTTCTTACCAAGAATCTGATCACGAGGAGCAACTTTTCGTGAAAAAATCTTCTACGTCGAAGGTTGAATGAAATGGAAAAGTTATACTGAAGATAACTTTGAAAAAGGAACTTAGTCTCAACGAAGTGCTTCATGTACCAGGCATTCGAAAAAACTTGGTTTAGGGGTCTTTGCTTAGCAAGAGGTGATTTAAACTAGTATTTGAATTTGATAAATTTGTACTCACTAAAAGTGGTATGTATATAGGAAAATGATATTTGAGCAATGGACTCTTTAAACTCAATTTAATGACCGTGATGCCTATTAATAATAATAAGAATGTTTTTTTTGCTTATTTGCTTGAGTCTTGTAATGTATGGCATGGTAGATTAGGCCATGTTAATTATGATAAGATTCGTAGATTAATTAATTTAAACTTAATACCAAAATTTAGTATTGATTCTAATCACAAATGTAAAATGTGTGTGGTATCGAAGTTAACTAAAACTCCTTTTCAATATGTTGAAAGAAGTACAAACCATCTTAAGTTATATTATAGTGATATATGTGATGTAAAATTTGTACAAATAAGAGGTGTGAAAAGGCATATTATTACTTTATTGATAATTACATTAGATACTGTTATGTTTACTTGCTTCGAAGTAAGGATGGGGCTATGAATATCTTTGAACATTACAAAATAAAATTTGAGAATCAACTTAATAAAAAGATTAAAGTGGTTCGAAGTGACAGAGGTTGTGAATACAATTCCCCTTTTGAACCATTTTGTTCGAAACATGGAATTATTCATCAAACTACAGCTCCTTACCTACCTCAATCTAATAGTATTGTTGAACGTAAAAGCCGAAATATAAAAGAGACTATGGATGCTATGTTGATAAGTTCGGATTTACCTTAGAACTTGCGCGGGGAAGCTTTGCTTTTTGCAAATTACCTTCTTGGCAAAATGTCTCAAAAGAAAACACATAAGACACCATATGAATTGTGGAAAGATCGAAAACCTTCTTACAAATATCTCAAAATGTAGGGGTGTCTTGCAAAGGTGGTAGTTCCGAATCCAAAAAGGATGTTGATTACACCTTTATTGCTTATGAAATTAATAGTAATGCATATCTATTTCTTGTTCATAAATCAGAGATTCTTGATATACATGTAAAAACTATTATTGAATCTAGAAATGCATGTTTCTTCAAAGACATATTTTCACATAATAATACACCTAATTCAAGTTCTTTCAAAAGAACTTATGACACTACCTCTAATATTCATCAAGAAAATATAGATAATGAATCTATTAAGAAAGATTATGACTTTGAATCTAAATGAAGTTGTTTCGTCTAGATTTTATAACTTATGTGTTAGAAAGTGATCCTAGTAGCTTCAAAGAAGTAATATCAACTCCAAAAGCTCCTATCTAAAAAGAGGTTATTAACAATGAAATTGAATCAGTCATGCAAAACCATACTTGGGACTGGGTGGACCTCTTACCAGGTAATAAACCACTTAGATGCAAGTGGATATATAAAAGAAAATTAAAAGTGGATGGATCAATTGAAAAATATAAAGCTAGTGTAATACCCCGTATTTTTATGGCTTTTAAATTGGGAATTTATTAAATTCAATTGAGATAAATTAATTTAATATTAATCCGAAATTTATTTTAAATATTTACTAGCATGACGAGAGTTAGTAATAATTAGGAATTTGTTGAATATTACTTAATGAGTAAAGTAATATATAGAATTGAATTTATTGAAATTGTCGCGAGTGAATAATACAACAATTATGGAAAATTAAGTCGGAACGCGTATGTATCGTGTAGGGACTAAATTATTATTATAAAAGTGAATAAATTATAAGTCACCCGTATGGTCATTTCAAGTGCACCAACGTGTCCGTAAGAGTCGAGATAGTCAGAAAAGTGTACCCGGGGGTTTAGTTTGGGCTCCGAGGTGATTTTAGGCCTAACCAGCATCACGGCAGGACAATTTAGTCATTTTTCATTTTAGGCCTTAGTTAATGACGAAAATTGAGAATTAATATCAGATGTTAGGAGAGCCTTCTAGGGTTAACATTCTCAAAAGTTTATAATGACAGTGAGAGAAAGAAAGGAAAAAGCTTTCCAAGAATTCAAGGCCAAGAACTAACCAATTTGCACCTCTACCACCACCAAAGCGTAGATTGGAGCGAGGGGATTAAGCCTATACCAGTCTATTTCGTGGAATAAGACCTATAATCTTAAGGCGAGTATCTATCTTGCTGATTCCTAGTTAATATTTCACCCATGTTAGATTAGGGTTGGCAAATACATGTTTTATTGAATAATTATATGATTTAGGATATTTAGATTGCATTTTATAGGAGAAATGCATGTAGTCTGGAGCCCTTGACATATATAGAGAATCAACCATGAATTTTTAATGATCTAATAGAAAGAAGTCTGGAAAAAGATTGAGAATATTGGAATTTTTTATAAAACTAGGGTTCTTGATAATTCTACTGAATTTGCCCCTTTAAATCCACGCCTTTGATGAATTCGTACAGGTTTATGTAGAAAATCATTTAGATAAGTTGATATAACCCTTGGTTTAATCGTTTGGAAGTTTGGGATGAATTAAGCATGATTTATAGGTTAAAAAGTGATAAAACCCGTAGGTTGTTTTCGTAGAAATCTGGGCAAGACCTAAGAGTTCGATCGATCGACTCTTGAATGTCGATCAATTGACCCCTACTTCGATCGATCGATCCCTCCTGAATTTTGCAACTTGTTAGCTTTTAAATTATTTAACCCGAGCTGCTTTATGGTAACCTTAGCACATGATTAAATGATTATAATGGGACATGGGAAGGACTAGAAGGGTTGTTATTTTAGGTCTCGACAATGTGGATTAGTATGAGACTTAATCGTAGAATCGCGAGGGTTTAAGAATGATAAATTATGATTGTGTGTGTGACACATTAGGTTGAGCGAGCCTGATTGATGTCTTAGGGAAGTAGGATAAAGAGTGTTCACCTACTGACATTATGGATATAAACATGATACACTTCGAGGGTCGAGAAGAAATTGGGAACGTGCGGTAAATGAGAAAAAATAATAAACTAAAAATGCGTAGGCTTTGAGAGTGAGCACCACATATGGTTAATATATTATGGATTGTGGGGGTACCTATATGAAATATGGAAATACACAGTTGTGTGTATGTATGCTTGTCATATTATTATGTGTAGTAAATCATGCCCGCGCTACTTGAAATCACGGAGGTTTCCATGCTGGGACGGTCTTATCTCGATTGGACCTTTATGGGGGATATTGACTTGTACCCTAGAACATAGTATCCTTGGTATAGGCTATCTGAGAATGATAGTCAGACGGTCTTAAGAGGTGTGAGGGGTATGTGCTTACCTCTTAGTGACTTGGAATTATGCTTCGCCTCCATTGTTTTGTGTTTTGTGTTAGTACTGTTTGAGAGTGGATCCGAACTAGTATTTTCCTGATTTGTACGAGAGGTACATGGACATGATAGCAAAGTATGTCCACACCATAATTTATATGCGGGGTGACTGATTAGTATATATACTAGTAGTGATATATATATATATATATATATGTTTGTTGTTCGTCTACTGTGATTTGTAGTGGATACAAAATTAGTAATATTATTAAATGAATTAAGTGTCGAGGACTTAACGCCTTGTATAGTGAAGACTTGTTTAGACGTTAATCTCGGATAATTATAACTATGTGGAAACATAAATCGGGCTTCATGAAAGGGGACTAAGTTTAAACTAGTAACTGAACCATCATTAACTAGAATAGTTGTAGTACGTTAAACGTGCACACTAGATGAGAGGTGAGAATTCCCAAGTGAGGGAAATGAACTAACATGTGTGAGGTATTAATTAGTAAGCATTTTAAATACTTGCTAAAATGTTTTTAAAGATATTTTCTATAGGGATCTGGCCCATTTATTATCTCTTTTCTCCCTCTCTTGTATATATATATATATATATATATATATATTCAGGTGTCCAGCCACAGGGACGCCAAGCGTAGACTGTTGGATAGATCGACGTGCTGCAACTAGTGTGAGAACTGCAGGTCCTTGCACTTAGACGCTTCATCACCATTGCCTCGGTTTCATTTTATCATTTCCAGTTAGGGCACATGTCGCCCGATTTCATCCTTCATATTATTCAGAGAGATGTTGTACTCTTTCATTTCAGTATTTGGTTTTCAGTGGGATTATAGTTATTATCTATTCATGGTTTGAATCATTTTCTACTGGAGGGTTTATTCCAGTTCAGTTTTATTTAGTTAGATGATTCGTATCTATCACTATGGTGTTCATGGCATGGTTGAATGTTTTACTTAAAATATTGGTGTTGGTTTTAAATAATTAACATTGAAAATGTTTTGACACTTAGCTTAATTATTTATAAGGTGTTTAAAAAGGTAAATTTGTTTTCGATAGTGATGCTAAGAATGAGCCAACTGAACACTTTGATTTAATTTAATAAAGGGTTGTTCACTCGGTATTTAATTAGGTCGGGTGTTACAACTAGACTTGTAACTAAAGGCTATAAACAAAATGAAGTATTGTATTATTTTCATACTTACTCACATGTTACGAGAATAACATCCATGTTACATAATCTTGAGATACATGAAATGGATGTGAAAACTGCCTTCTTAAATAGCAAGTTAAATGAAGAGATATACATGAGACTTAAACCACCTATAAGCATGATAGTTTTCCAAGACAAATCCCCCTCTTTGAGGGTTCTTCGTTTCACTTTCTTGGTATAGCTGCTAGCTCTTTTCTTTTCTTTTTTGGTATTAAGATGATGTTCAAGGCTCTCACCATGTCCTCATCTATGTTTTCTAATTCCATGTACATTGCTTGATCATAACCTTCAATTGTTATAGAATTTTTTGCTACAACTCTCAATGAATATAGAGTAATTTCCACTGGTAACACAACATCATGACCATAACTTAAAGATTATGGAGTTAATCCAAGGCTTGACTTTTTAACGTTACTACAAACCCACAAAACTTTTAGCAACAGATTATGCGAATCTCTTGGATTTTTTCAATCACTTTGCTCAAATTGTATTTAATCACTTTATTAGTGCCCTCAGCCTGACCATTTAATTGAGTATCGTATAATGCTGACTTTTTTAGGGAATTGCCTAACCTTGAAGTGAATTCTAACACCATTTTTTATTCCAAGATAGTTGCATTATCCGAGGTTATGGTTTCTAGAATCCTAAACTTATATAAAATATTTGGCAAGAAATATACTAATTCATTTTGGGTGTCTGACTTCAAAGCCTTAACTTTTACCTATTTTGTGAAGTAATCAGTTGAACCCAAAATAAAATTGTGTAGCTTTGAAGATGAGGGGTAAATTTTACCAATTACATCAATTTCCCATACTATAAATGGCCAACACTGGACCACATATTGCAGGAATATATTTTAAAGAAGCGTGTTATTGACACTTTTGGCATCCTTTTACAAATTCAGTACTATCTTTCAAAATAGATGGCCAATAAAATACATGCCTCCTTAATAACCATATCATCTTTGGGGCATCTTAATGATCTCCACTTAGGCCCTCATAGACTTGTGTTATGGTTGCTAAGTCTTCATCTTTACTTAAGCATTCAAGGATTATTCCATCAGCACCCTTTTTAAATAATTTGCCAGTATACATAATGTAATTAGTTGCTCTCAACCTGACGACCTTATCAGTCCTCATATTTGGATCATTTAGATATTTGATTATTAGTTTTCTTCAATCTTATTGAACATCAATGTTTCCAATTTCCTCTATTGGCCATCTATTTCACAAAAGATGCAAAAGGCCATTAATAACACTAAGTTTGAACTTGGCTTCAAAATCACTATCAAGGTTAAAATCCAATGCCTTTTGAGCCATTTCTTTGTCTTCTTCATTCAAAAACCTGAGAATATAACTCAATGTGACTTCATCAAATTTAAATAACAAAATTAATGCCATTTAGTTATATATAGTAAGACCATAATGAATATATTTATATTCACAAGTTAACTATATTATAACCAACTGGGAATCACCAAAGACTTCTATAACTCAAGCTTTACAACTTTGGAGAATTTTCAGGCCCGTTGTCACAGCCTCATATTCTACTTGATTGTTAGACCATCCATTTTCTTCTAACCTATAACCGTGTTTTGTTTTTGTGTGTTTAGGGGATTCAATCACTACCCTAATACCTGACATAATTTAAGCCTTTAAACCATCAAATCATAGTTTCCAAAGACTTAAAAACATATAATGTATCTCACATTCCCCATCTAATTCATTTTCATATAAATGACCTGCTAGAAAGTCAGTTAAATCATGGATCTTTACTGCCTTTTAAGGCGCATAATGCAATGCAGACAAAATCCAGATAAAGCTAACACCCATTTGCTAATCTTATTTCTTATAATAGACCTTCTTAGCATGTATTTAATCAAATCAAAATTTAAATAATAAAAACTTCTCAAGGAAATAAATAGTACCTTGATTTTATAGCATCAAAGTACAAAGTTAAACATAGTTTTTCCATTGTAGAATACCTAAATTCATAATTATTTAAAAACCTACCAAGGTAATAAACCACATGTTCCTTGTGATCCTCACAGTATTGATCCAATAAAACTCTAATAGATTTCTTAAAGGATGAAATGTATAACTTTAAAGGGTTGTCTTCTCTTGGAGGCGCCGATACATGTGGCTTCACCAGGTATTTCATGAGTGTTTAGAAAGATTATTTATAATCATCCTTCCAATCTAGCTCTTCTTATTTTTTTTGCTTCAAGAAAAGAGAAAATACTTTTGCTTTTCCTACAACATTAGAAATAAATCATCTAAAAAAATTAACTTGTTCCAAAAACCTTTGTAATTATTTTCATTTTCGGGGGCTTTGCTTTCAATGATAGCTTTAGCCTTAATCTGATCAACTTGAATTGTTTTTTGATGCACCAAATATCTAAGGAAATCCCCTACAAAAAATCCAAAGTCACACTTCAAAGGGTTCATTTTAAGTTGATATAACCTCATTCCTTCTAAGGACTTATTAAGGTGTGTTATATTAGTTATTGGATTTTACTTCACAATTATATCATTAATATAACACTCTAGAAAAGTGCGAACCATGTCATTGAAGATAATGTTCATTACCCTTTAGTATGTGTCCCCTGCATTCATTAGGCCAAATGGCATTTTAACCCATTCAAAGGTTCCCCAATTACCAGGACACCTGAATACAGTCTTGTGCACATCTTCTTCAGCTATGCAGATCTAGTTATAACCAGAAGGAACATCCATCATATACATGTTAACATAACTTGTTGACCTATCAACTAATAGATCTACTAGTGGCATTGAATGTTGATCACTAGGAGTAGTTGTATCTAGAGTCTTAAAATCAATGCAGACCTTTAAACTAATATCACTATATTTGAGAGCCATTTAATATACTCGACAGTTTGAATAGATCCAACTTTCACTAGCCTTTCGGTTTCATCTTTTATTTTTGTTGTAACCTCTAGAGTCATTTGTATTGGTAGTTGCTTAATGTGACAACCCGCTCAAAATAATAATGGGTGGCCAGCCCTGTACTACATTAAATTAAGTATCCCAGATGGCACAGTCTCAACATCAACACACAACACTAAATAATATAAGGCTAACTACCCGAAATCATTAAAAGTGGATTGTCAAAAATTTTAAAAATTTTATTTAACAACAACAACAAAACCAATAATGCAAACATAACCAACAATACACATCTAACTATGAGTAGTGATAAATGAAAACTCCAACATATACAAGAGTGCAATACAATGTACAAATAAAATCTCTATAATGAAATACCTGAATATGTTGTCGGGTAACATACAATACAATAATCTGAGAAATGAAATATGAAAGTGTTAATCAACAACACTTGAATACTAACTCAATATACAAACTGAATCCTAATCTAGATATACAAAGATAGGAATCGACTAAAACAAAGTCCGCAACAATCTTCTACTGCCACAACTCCACGAATACTGGATGGATGAACAAAAATTGGCGTCCTTGCGGAGGAACACCTAAAGTAATACAATATATATACATGGAGATATAAAATATAAACGGGTCAGAGCCCGAGTTGAAAAACATTTTATAGCAAGTGTATTAAAATGCATAATAATTATAAATGCATTATTACATGATTAAGGTGGAATCGAACTCTCCATAATAATTTTCCTCGCCTCTCAACTAAAGCGCGCAACTAAACGTATGCACGTGATCTCCAAATGGATTCCCAATTCTAATTAGGCAAATAAAATCTAACTAGATCCCAAAATGTAGATTTGATTAAGATTATCTAACTTATCTCGCAATATACCCTTATCTAAGTTTTATCTACAATATTACTTTATTTTAAATGTTATAGTTCTCTTTATATTTGTTCATTTGTTGAACATATAAAGTTGCATAACCATCCACAATTTAACATAATCACAATACATCAACATTCTCTTACTAGAATTTCATATATTCTAGTTATGCCCTCATTTGGTATGTAAACATATATATAGTTAATTATATGAGTTATTAGCATCAGGAGTTAAGGACAAAACTTCTCCCGATTCTCAATATGGCACTCCGTTTCGTGCGTGAAACGTCTCGTCGAGGCGAAATCCAAACAAGGAACCCCCCCGTTACACTACTCCTAACAGTACTGATCCTCGCGATTCATTATGCTCTCAATGTATAATGCATGTAACCCAAAATTATTATTTCTTAATTTTTAATTAATTAATATTTCCAAATCTCAACCGTACACGGAGTTTCATGCGTGGGACGTCTCGCCGAAGCGAAATCCAAACAAGGACCCCCCCGTTACACTACTCCTGGCACTGTCGATTATCGGGATAGGTGATATATATATAAATATGAGCATTTAAGGACTAACTTCTCCCCAATTTCCAACATTACACTGCGGTTCGTGCGTGAGACGTCTCGCTGAGACAAAATCCAAACAAGGAACCCCACCCCCCCGATACCCTAATCCTGGCAATATCGGTCGTCGAGGTCCATTATTCCCTCAATACTCATGTACAAGCACAATCAACAATATCATAACCATCCAACTGAGCTATAACTCGAGGACGCAGGCTCACATGCTATCATCTTCCAGTTGCCCATCCACGTAGCAAACTGGGGCCACCTGGTGGGGTTCAACGGCACCCACCTCGTGATCAACTCACGCACACAACGTTCTGGAAGTGGGCATAGTTCCTAACCGGCAAGTGAGAACGACACATACCCACGACTTCTCACCCCCAAAAATAATAAATGTATATCACATAATAATCACCATGGACAACTATGACTTGAGGAATATCTACACACTGCTCATCGAGCCAGGGTGCTCACCCTCATCGCACACAACTTCCCAATGATAGCAAGGAGGAGGGGTATGTTTCACTATATATATATTTACCATCATATAAGGTATACATACATCATCACATTATATAAAGATATATCATCATATAAGGTATACCTGTCACATCATTTACATTTTTATTATACGCCCTTAGGCTCAATTTGATTAGCATCATTGTTTAGTATATTTCTCTCAAGATATACTAATCGTCCATTCTCACACATCTTTCCCACTTAGTATACACGACGCTATTTCTCGCTTGAAGCTCACATGTCGCTTCTATTTATGAATTGTGTTTCAATTCTATTTAAGTTAAGGATATTCTTTATCCTAATGCACCTCAATTAGTATTTCTCATTTGTGTGAGATATCTCCCAAATCAATCATCGTTAAGGATATTTCTATATCCGTATGCACATCAAGTAGCATTTATAATTATCCATCCATAATAGGGTTCAATTCATTTTATGAACCTTTAAAGTTATCCCATTTGGGAATGGATCCTTAGATCTGGTATCTCTAAGTTATTCTCATTCTTTCGTATGAATTTATTATTATCTCCAAATAGAATCTCCAATAAAGGTGGGCTTCCCCACTTAGAATACACTAAAATCTCTAATCGGTATTCCTCAAATTAAGTCTATATGACTCCAATAATTTCTTATAAGGAAACCCCCCTAAAAATCTCCAAAACATACTCCACATATCTCCTATAGAGGTTCCCAAATGATAACCTCGGACAAAACGGAGTAAAAATCTTCCTAGAAAACATTCCCCTAAAATACCCTGTTTTCGAATCGATTCGTCCTCCAAGGCGAATCGATTCGGGTCATCAGACCTGGGGTTCTGTCTCAGGCCGAATCGATTCGGCTGGGTTTCGAATCGATTCGGTCACTCAGACCTGGGCAACTGCATATTTTTGAATCGATTCAGTAAGGGGCCGAATCGATTTGGCTCTGCATAACTCACGAAAATGGCTACTTTTTATTTAGCCTAAAATCTCCAAAATTCATTTTAATCATTTTCCCTTCATTTCTCTTTAACCCAATCACATATATAACATTAATATTCATCTTAGAATACATATAAACTAATTTATATCATCAAATCAAAGATCTACATATCAAGTCTAAGATTATACCCAAAAGTTAGGTTTTGATAAACTAAACCTAAAACTCAAAGATTTAATCCACAAATCATGCAATAAATGATACACAACAATTATTTAACAAGTTTAATCACTTGCCTCGTGTTCGTAGGGTCTGAATCCGCCTTGAGATCGCGTATTGGCTGAAAAATCCTCTTTCTCTCTCTTTTCTCCTTCCTTTTCTTCTTCTTCTTTCTTCTTCTCTCTTTCTTCCTTTCTATTTCTCTTTCTCTCTTTAGATAATAATTCTCCCGTAGGCTTTTTAAGCCCTAAATCCCAAGATACACATCTTTAAATGATAATACACACTTTAAATGGCTCGGTATCTTTAATTTGAGTCAAATGGTCCTAAATTATTTCGGAACCTAAATAGACCCCAAGTACAGTCATTTCGACTATCTCGACCCTTCCCGAAACAATGGCACCCTCAGAATTGCCATTCGAAACACTTTCTAACGACTTCAAATTTTTGACCTCAATTGCCAATTTAATTATTCTCCAATAAAATATTATTTATTTCTCCCAAAATAAATAAATCATCGTCTCCAAGACCTCGGGTTGTTATAAACTTCCCCATTTACAAAAATTTCGTCCGCGAAATTTAGTTAAGCCAAATTCTCCAAAGTTCAACTAGTCCCTACTACACTCATCCTCACTAATCCTATCTCTAACTTCCCATGACGAATTAATTTAATTTATTTTATTTTAAGTTGATTTTTGAGTCTTATAAAACCAATTTCCACAACTAGGGCGCCCATACACCCTTTATATTCGAGCAATCGCTCTTACCAATCATAATGAGGCTTCATTTGCCTCCAATGCTCCACATTACCATAAATATAACTAATACTAACATTTTGATAGTGTAAAAATTTTGAATGGTCCAAGAAATAACTCCTCTCAATTCCTGACATTCGCCACTTTCATGCGGGGGACGTCTCGCAAAAGCGAAATCCAAACAAGGAACCCTCCCAATACACTACTTATGTAGCGACGTCGTGGATTGAGAGTTTGTTAAATCCGGACTAGAGTTTGAAAGAAATAATATATATTTTTTTTAAATCATTTTGAAAATGGCCCAAAGGTCGATAAAAGTTTTATTTTGAAAACAGTTTATTTCAAAAATGGTTTATATAATACAATCTTCATATAAAATGCCTTATGTCCAACACAAGGTCTTAATAATCATCATACATATAACAATATGTAGCTCACAAAAATTAGCATAATTATGAGTGAAAATTTCCTGCGTCCCAACAATCCACAATCTTTAAACTCTTATCAGAAACAACATCTTACATCATTTTAATATATTGCCATTTATAAGGCTCATCCATATCTGGAATACAACAATTATATAAGTCGAACATGACTATATAAAAGAAGTATCTTTATCATTACTACTTATCACACAATAACCATTCTTACATTCACCACAAGGTTTATAGCTCTTTTTGAGCATATTATAAAATTATCTATTCTATTGAAAGATAATAACACAAGAGCCTAACTTGCTCAAAATCCCCTTTAGGGTCAATACATACATAATATAGTTATAGCACTACCCTCTCATCAATATCTCCCATCCGATATATCAAAACTTCATATAGTAATAATCCTATTCGTAAAGGAATATTAACTTACATCATCCATCTCCAGTCCGATTGTCTTTCCTCATCAATGGGCTCCCAAACAAAGTCCCCCGATCTAAAATGACCTTGTATCTGCTGTAGGGGTTGCACTTCCAAAACTTCATCAAAACGCGGTCCCTTACCTCTACTAGGACAATTTTTCTTCTTATGACCTATTTCTTTACAAAAGAAACACTTACCCACAAATCGTTTCTTCCCACTCGCATTACTGGCACTCTCATCGACAAACTTACTTGATGAACTCGAATTTCAAAAGTTCTTACCCTCTTGCGAACGGAGACGATATTCATGACAATTTAATAGTGCCACATTCACTACCTCAATGAAAGTCACTAACTTGGGACTCTCTAGCAAATGTTGCCAAATTCTCCAATCTAAACCTCGAACAAACTTCGATATACGTTTCTCTTTCGTATTTACCTCATTAGGTACTAACTTCACCCATCTAGAAAAATCTTCTTCATATTCTTCCACCGTTCTATTACCTTGAAAAATCTCCATATTTTGAGTCGGGGAAGGAAAATACCTTCGATAAAAAAGTTCACAAAATTCTATTATAGGTAAAGTATCTTTCTGTTCAGATGTGGTGACAGACTCCCACCATTGAAAAGCTGCACCCGATAACTTAAAGGTGGCTAAAAACTGTTTCTGCACCTCACTACACTCAACCATACAGAGGTGCCTCTGCATATTATTCTTCCATTGACTTGCAGCCATTGCATCAACTCCCCCTGCAAACTCGGGAGGATGCCCCTTACTAAAATCTTCCTTCACTCTTTCCCATAAAGACAATCCTAAATGGGGTCGAGCTGCTTGAACGGCAGATTGTTGCGCCATCATAGAAATGGCAGCAGTTACTGCTTGTGCCACAACATTGGCAACTTTATCTGTAGTCATCCCCCTTTGAGGCATTTGGGGTTGCACATCTCCTTTATTTTCCCTGACTGAACGACTTCTCCTAGGTTGCATCTGAAACAAGAACAATTGTATCAGAATGCCTTTCAAATGTTTTCAAATCACAGAAAGATATGGACGTGTGAATACAACAGACCTAATAATAAGGCTCTACATCAAGAACGCTTACGAAAGATCGCAGTAACGCACACAGATCCTAAAGACACTAGAACCCGGTGCTCTGATACCATCTGTGACAACCCACTCAAAATAATAATGGGTGGCCAGCTCTATACTACATTAAATTAGGTATCCCAGATGGCACAGTCTCAACATCAACACACAACACTAAATAATATAAGGCTAACTACCCGAAATCATTAAAAGTGGATTGTCAAAAATTTAAAACTTTTTATTTAACAACAACAACAAAACCAATAATGCAAACATAACCAACAATACACATCTAACTATGATGAGTGATAAGTGCAAACTCCAATATATACAAGAGTGCAATACAATGTACAAATAAAATCTCTACATTGAAATACTCGAATATGCTGTCGGGTAACAGACAATACAATAATCTAAGAAATGAAATATGAAAGTGTTAATCTACAACACTTGAATACTAACTCAATATACAAACTGAATCCTAATCTAGATATACAAAGATAGGAATCGACCAAAACAAAGTGACGCAACAATCCGCTACTGCCATAGCTCCACGAATACTGGATGGATGAACAAAAATTGGCGTCCTTGCGGAGGAACACCTAAAGTAATACAATATATATACATGGAGAGAGAAAATATAAACGGGTCAGAGCCCGAGTTAAAAAACATTTTATAGCAAGTGTATTAAAATGCATAATAATTATAAATGCATTATTACATGATTAAGGTGGAATCGAACTCTCCATAATAATTTCCCTCGCCTCTCAACTAAAGTGCGCAACTAAACATATGCACGTGATCTCCAAATGGATGCCCAATTCTAATTAGGCAAATAAAATCTAACTAGATCCCAAAATGCAGATTCGATTAAGATTATCTAACTTATCTCGCAATCTACCCTTATCTAAGTTCTATCTACAACATTACTTTATTTTAATTGTTATAGTTCTCTTTATATTTGTTCATTTGTTGAACATATAAAGTTGCATAACCATCCACAATTTAACATAATCATAATACATCAACATTCTCTTACTAGAATTTCATATATTCTAGTTATGCCCTCATTTGGCATGTAAAAATATATATAGTTAATTATATGAGTTATTAGCATCAAGAGTGAAGGACAAAACTTCTCCCGATTCTTAATACGACACTGCGTTTCGTGCGTGGGACGTCTAGCCGAGGCGAAATCCAAACAAGGAACCCCCCGTTACACTACTCCTGACAGTACTGATCCTCGAGAATCATTATGCCCTCAATGCATGATGCATGTAACCCAAAATTATTATTTCTCAATTTTTAATTAATTAATATTCCCAATTCTCAACAGTACACGACGTTTCATGCTTGGGACGTCTCGCCGGAGCGAAATCCAAACAAGGAACCCCCCCGTTACACTACTCCTGGCACTGTCGATTGTCGGGATAGGTGATATATATATAAATATGAGCATGTAAGGACTAACTTCTCCCCAATTTCCAACATTACACTGCGGTTCGTGCGTGGGACGTCTCGCCGAGGCAAAATCCAAACAAGGAACCCCCCCGATACACTATTCCTGGCAATGTCGGTTATCGAGGTCCATTATGCCCTCAATACTCATGTACAAGCACAATCAACAATATCATAACCATCCAACCGAGCTATAACTCGAGGACGCAGGCTCACATGCTATCATCTTCCAGTTGCCCATCCACGTAGCAAACTGGGGCCACCTGGTGGGGTTTAACGGGACCCACCTCGTGATCAACTCACGCACACAACGTCTGGGAAGCGGTCATAGTTCCTAACCGGCAAGTGAGAATGACACATACCCACGACTTCTCACCCCCAAAAATAATAAATGTATATCACATAATAATCACCATGGACGATTATGACCTGGGGAATATCTACACACTGCTCATCGAGCCAGGGTGCTCACCCTCATCGCACGCAACTTCCCAATGATAGCAAGGAGGGTGGTATACTTCACTATATATATATATATATACCATCATGTAAGGTATACATACATAATCACATTATATAAAGATATACCATCATATAAGGTATACCTGTCACATCATTTACATTTTTATTATAAGCCCTTAGGCGCAATTTGATTAACATCATTGTTTAGTATATTTCCCTCAAGATATACTAATCGTCCATTCTCACACATCTTCCCCACTTAGTATACACGACGCTATTTCTCGCTTGAAGCTCACATGTCGCTTATATTTATGAATTGTGTCTTAATTCTATTTAAGTTAAGGATATTCTTTATCCTAATGCACCTCAATTAGTATTTCTCATTTGTGTGAGATATGTCCCAAATCAATCATCGTTAAGGATATTTCTATATCTGTATGCACATCAAGTAGCATTTATAATTATCCATCCATAATAGGGTTCAATTCATTTTATTAACCTTTAAAGTTATCCCATTTGGGATTGGATCCTTAGATCCGGTATCTCTAAGTTATTATCATTCTTTCGTATGAATTTATTATTATCTCCAAACAGAATCTCCAATAAAGGTGGGCTTCCCCACTTAGAATACACTAAAATCTGTAATCGGTATTCCTCAAATTAAGTCTATATGACTCCAAAAATTTCTTATGAGGGAAACCCCCTAAAAATCTCCAAAACATACTCCACATATCTCCTATAGAGGTTTCCAAATGATAACCTCGAACAAAACGGATTAAAAATCTTCCTAGAAAACATGCCCCCAAAATGCCCTGTTTCCGAATCGATTCGGGCCAATTCCGAATCGATTCGGCCTCCAAGGCGAATCGATTCGGGTCATCAGACCTGGGGTTCTGTCTCAGGCCGAATCGATTCGGCTGGGTTCCGAATCGATTCGGTCACTCAGACCTGGGCAACTGCATATTTTCGAATCGATTCGGCTCTGCAGAACTCACGAAAATGGCTACTTTTTATTTAGCCTAAAATCTCCAAAATTCATTTTAATCAATTTCCCTCCATTTCTCTTCGACCCAATCACATATATAACATTAATATTCATCTTAGAATACATATAAACTAATTTCTATCATCAAATCAAAGATCTACATATCAAGTCTAAGATTATACCCAAAAGTTAGGTTTTGATAAACTAAACCTAAAACCCAAAGATTTAATCCACAAATCATGCAATAAATGATACACAACAATTATTTAGCAAGTTTAATCACTTGCCTCGGGTTCGTAGGGTCTGAATCCGCCTTGAGATCGCGTATTGGTCGGAAAATCCTCTTTCTCTCTCTTTTCTTCTTCATTTTCTTCTTCTTTCTTCTTCTCTCTTTCTTTCTTTCTATTTCTCTTTCTCTTTGGAGAATAATTCTCCCGTAGGCTTTTTAAGCCGTAAATCCTAAGATACACATCTTTAAATGATAATACACACTTTAAATGACTCGATATCTTTAATTCGAGTCAAACGGTCCTAAATTATTTCGTAACCTAAATAGACCCCAAGTAAAGTTATTTCGACTATCTCGACCCTTCCGAAAATAATGGCACCCTCAGAATTGCCATTCGAAACACTTTCTAACGACTTCAAATTTTTTACCTCAATTGCCAATTTAATTATTCTCCAATAAAATAATATTTATTTCTCCCAAAATAAAAAATCATCGTCTCCAAGACCTCGAGTTGTTACACTTAACAGTTTTGTATCCCTCTTTGATTGACAGTTTGTGTTATACCAATTCCTATATATGCCAGTTAATTCATTGTATTCTCAAACAAATCAATCATTGTACTGTTGTAGAAGGTCTATAGCTAATTATTGGTCTTCTTTGTTGAGATTTGCACTGATATAAGTGACTCTTTTATTTTGTTATATCCCCAAATTCAATTCTATCAAGGGATCAGGTAGATTCGCCATAAGTTCCTCATACTCTATTGGTGAACTTGCTAATTCACCATTGTCTTGAGTAGTTTTATATTCTACATCATCTTCGAAGACATAATCAACCCTATTTATGGTCTTATCAAGACTAGTGTTTTGCTCCAACACTCTAAATTTATACAGAACCATGGCCAAACTTTCATTATCCTGCTGAATGTCAATGGGTGTATTAACCATTAAACAATGTTTTATTTTCTATAATTAGCCCCATTAGGCTAAAAACTAGATCATCCTAGCTTTTTTCGGAGACTAAACATTCTGATGCTTCTAACATCAAGTCCTCTACCTTTACTGGCCCCACATTCTCTTGAGTAACTTTACTTTTATATAGTTGGAACTAGCATGAAAATATAGTAATTTAACATCCATCTCTTCTAGAAGCCCATTATCCTTCATTAAATGTAATCTTCGATGCATAAAAGAAGGAATACATTTGTTATAATGAATCCAATATTTTCTAGTAATGCATTAAAGCTAGGTTTGCCTTTAATAATAAAGAAAGCAGTTTTAGACTTTCTATTGTCTACTTTAATATACACTGGTAGTTCACTTCTGGTAGACTTATTAACTCTAGAAAAAATATAAATAATAATCTGAGTCTGGACCAATTTAGAATTTTGTTTATTAATCTTTGATAACATAGAAAGCGATATTAAGTTGACAGTTGCACTATTATTAACCAATATTTTATTAATAATAATTCTATTTATTCAGGCTTTTATAAATAAAGGCTTCATATGGTTAGTCATATGTTTAGTAGGTTCTTCGAATACATATACAATGTTAAGGGCAAGGATAAATAAATCAAAATTATCTACCTCCGATTTTTGATCTCTATCCACTTTTATGATAGGTAACTCTTGACCTTTTTAAGCTTTGAACCTTTTAGGGAGGATCATAACCATATTTATTGGTACTTGCTGAGGTAGAGAGCTAAAATGGATGAATTGTTGTTGTTTAGCCTCTTGAATAGGTGTTATGGCATTAACCTCCATTATTTCCCTCCTTTCCTATTCATTTAACGAGTTTTCCTCTAATGAACTTCCTTAAACCATGCTCATAATTTTCTCCAATTCTTTAGCCTTTTTTCTTGCAAGTCGAAATAGGTTTGACTCCCTTCTGGTTCCCTGCGAAACATTGGGTTTGTCTTTGAAGATAAATATGCAAAACCTTTTGATCCATTAGTAATAATATCAGAGGCCTCTTGCCAGAACCTGTACTTCCTCTGGATACTTCTTTATTGAGTCCGAGGGATCACCACTTCAGGCTCTTTTCTATTTGACCTAGGATGTTACACTACTTGCCATATGTAATTGAGTTACTTGCTTAGGTTTGGCCGTCTTTGGTTTTTTTAGTGTATCATTGAACTATTATGTAACCTTTGGATCTTGGACCACAAACCAGTCAGTCCACCTTTGACTATTGGGACTGATTTTGGGACCTTTATTGGTTATATATTAACCATGTGCTAATGGGATTTGGCCTTTTTAAAGCTAGGCCTAGTGTACAGATTATTTATTAGTATCTTAGCATTCCATTGTGGATGAAAAAGACCAAATAATGGTCTTAATTTTCGAGAAGGCTTGGTTTGAACCTCTTATTCATCATGTTATATTAGGGCTTTGGCTGTATTGCAATTATCTCCATTTTTTTTATCATCTTTCTATTAATGTTTCCTCTTCTAAGCCACCAACTGACACATTTCAACATAATATTCTCCATATCCGATACAAAGGTGTTTCATCACCTTTTGATGTGGATCTTAAATGGATTCAGGCTTTGGAGACTTGGATTCAACCTTAGTTTAGACTATGAACTCCACATGCCCTTTATTCTTAGGCATTTGGATCGATTGCACATTGGTCCCCAATTCTTTACAACATCATTAGCTAGTGAACCTAACAATGTGTTTCACTGTGGACTGACTCCCATCCTATGAGAATAGGGTAAAAGTTGGAAATTTAAAGATTTTAGGAAGTTCAATCCTATCTATTCATTCTTGATATGGCTTTTTATAAATTGGGGTCTGCACCCCTCGAGCTAGTGGTCAACATATTTCATGTATTAAGTTCAAAATTTCATTCCTCCCCACTCCTTCAGGCAGTTCCTATTTGTTGGGGCAGTTACTTGGTTAACCAAAGGAGTTGGTTGCGCCGAGTGTGGTGGAACTTGTGGAAGCACAGTTTGTTGTGTTTGGTAAGGCATGAGTTAGAATACTTGAGGAGTTTGGTAATCCAAGAACCCCCTGAGCTCTGGTTCGAACAATATGTTATTGATAACTCTATAGTTCAAAGCCCCTGGGAAGCCTAAATTAGTGTTATTTGGATAAGTCCTAGTCCTTACTATCTCTAGGAGAGGTGTACTCACTATTGGGTTGTTGTAACCCTCTTATTGATAAGTGTTAGATCGTCCTACAGTTTTTATTGGATTATTGATACTCAAACCAATAGTATTGGCATATCCTCTTATTATAAGGTTATTTCCAAAATTGGTTTCCCCACTATTAGGTCTGTTATAGACATGATGGTAAGGATTTAGCTGAGTAGTTACACCAATTTGTGTTGCATATGTCTGGCTGCTAGTTGTCATCCCATCGGGCAAGGAAAACTTACTGGTCACTGCAGTGATCATAGTATTAAGAGTTTATACCATGTTCCCAAAGTGATAAAAAATGGGTTCATTTGGTTGATAAGTTGATCTTAAATGTTTGTGGGCACACCAACTGCTGGTGTATTTTGAGTATTGTTGTCTCTTGGAGCCATTGAAATATTCAATTCTTAACTGCTAGCCATTGGTCCCAACTTTTGCATTGTTTCAATCATTATTTGCTTTGAAATGGCCATATATTGGCTGGCAGAGATAATTTCACCAACGTTTTCTATTATATCTTCGCTTTGATGTGTCCTAGCCATTTGTAACCTTTACACAACACTGGAATCCCACCAGGCGTGCCATAAACATGTTTGGATTATTTTCATTTGTCTTGATGATTAAAATTAATTAGGATTCGAGTGTGCTAGACAAGATTTGTGGTCTTGCCAACTAAAAATTTTGGCCGAGTAATAGTTATCAGGCGATTGTGTTGTGTTCAAATCCTCAATTAAGAGGACTTACGCTTCCCTTATGGAAGACTTTAATGTGAGTGCTAAGTTATGTTAATTAACTAGGGCAAAGGAAAATGAAAATTGCATAAACTAAATGAAAAGTAAAGCTTTGTAAATAAAAGAAAAAAATGCAATTGAAGAAAAGTAAACTAAGAAATGTAAAGAAAGAAAGTAAATAACAATAAAACGTAAAGGTAAGAAACTTTGAAGGAAAAGATTACAATCTACTTGCGGAATCAAAGAAATGTTATAAATAAAATAAAAAAAAAGAAAAGGAAAAGAGGATAAAAGCAATGTAAATGCATTTTTGGCGAGGGAGTTCTCTCTTCCTTATTGGCTTCGTTACTTATTTATAGTGTTTCTTGTCATGTAACATATATGCTCTTTGGTAACTTCTGGATGGTTACTCAACCATTTGAGTTTTTTCCTCTTTGGTGAGCTAACACCTTAATTTGAATTGTAGCATGTTACAATTTTGAATTACGCGTTCCAACTTGTGACAAATGTCACGCATGCATGTTAGTCGCTATTTTATATTTTTATATTATAATTTGTTTATTTTTACCGATTTAAATATTATGTGGCAACACCTCGTTATTTGTGTTAACATGGTGTAAATAGTTCTGTTGAAGCTAAAGTCTCACATATATTGAATAAGAAAATGATTGTAGTATATTCTAATTCATTTTGTGCTTGGTGCCCTTGGGGTAACTCAACTCTTTGAAGAAGGGAGGACTTAAATGGACTTGGATTCACTTCCAAGTCCACACGTGCACGCTGCTCGCCCGACTCGACTCAGTACGGTCTTGTTGGGCACGAGCATGGGTCATGGATTTTGACTTGACCAAAGTATTAACTTTTTGGGACAAATTTTATTGGGCCTTTTACTTAATTTCAGAGTCTAATTTTTAGAACGTATTTTATTTTAATTTCATTTTTCAGTTTATTGTTGTCTCAACTGTTGTGACAGTTTAAACAATTTTAACTGTTTCTTAACCAACATTTAATTAGTATAAATAGACTGTTTTGGTTTGTTTTTCATTATTAGTTTTTCAGTTATTATTGTATCTTAAGTCAGTCCCCTTTTCGTGTTTATACAAAGGGAGTTTTTTCTATTGTTGGTTTGACTGTAACTTGTAATTCAGAGCGCTACTATTGCAAGTGTAAATTGTTGTATCCTGAGCACCGTTGCAGGGCAAATTTCGTTTCAAGGACATAGTGTTGAACAGTTGCCTCAATTATTTACATTTCTTCAAACTGTTACTCTAAGTTTGTTCGTGTCATTTCGAATCGTTATGCATACATATGTTTATGTTTATCTATTCTGTAATTTAATTAAAAATCATTTTAGATAACACACTCATCTTTGAAGTTTCGTTGAATTTGTTCACAATAGCATTCCAAAAGCAAACGTCCAAACGATTAATACCGTCAGCAACTTACAAAGTTTGATTTACATATGCAGTACATAACTCTTCGTCATCATCCAAACTCATATTTTGCTCGCACACTATTTTTCTATATATATTTAGGAGTACTTTGTTTTTGTCTCCTAAGTCTGAATCTGAATCATCGAGATTTAAAGTTGCATTCGTTTTTTCATTTGAATCTGAAATCTAAATCTGAATTCTGAAAAATATGTTCGTTTTTTAATGTCCGAATGAACATCTGAATAGATTATTTAGATACATTCAGATTCATAGATAATTTGTCTTCTTAATTATGTAGAGACAAATATAACCGTCAGTCATTTAATTATTTTAATAATAAACACTATTTAGGTGATGTTTGAATTTACCTCTTAAGTTTGAATCTTAACCATTCGGACTTAAGAGGGTACAAACAATGTTTATTTTTTTAAATGATTAAGAAATAGAGTTATAACTGAAGTCTAAATCTAAAATTGAATCAATATAAATATATTTATTCAGAAATACATTCAAATATATAAAAAATATATTTTTTAAATTCAAATTTCGGACTCTGACTTGAAATGAAAAAACAAACGTAACTTTATTACGCGGATATATAAAGCTTCGCTTAAAAATCACTTGCAAAAACAAACCAAGTCTCTTGTCGCAGTGGAATAAGGCTGCCTCTGAGACAGTCTTGGGGGGATTGAATTTGGTCCTAATTCGATTTCTGACACTGTTAAAATAACGCTTGATCGCAAAAGTCACGAACGTAAATTAATCGAGGTGCGCTTAAAAACTGTCCGAAAACTACGTGATATGATACAAGGAAATAAAAAAAAAAACGCTCGTAGGTTGATAATTGTGCTCGTCTCTCAAAAGGACATTAAAAGGAAACATATAAGAATAAGATTGAAATGTGGGGCAGATGAAGAGAAGAATGGGGACGTTGGAGAGGAAGAGAGCAATGGAGGAAGAGTGGAGGTCTATCTCCATCTCCAACTCCCCACCTCACTTTTCACCTCACTTTCTTTTCGGCGTCGCCACTTCTGCTTACCAGGTCACTCTCACTCAATTACCATACCATATTTTTCCATTTCTCATTATTTATTTATCTCTCAACTTTAATATCTGCCCTAACCTAACCACACAACTTAACAACTTTAATATGAAATAACTTGAATTGATTCATTTTATAATCTGGTCATTCTTGCAACCAAGTTATAATAATAATAATACCACAATTCATGAATGATTTTAAATGGACTAATTTACGATTTTGGGGACAATTAATTGAGCCCTACACGAATTTTATTTAAACCCATTTCAAATGAATACATTCACAACCTATTAATTCCAAATTGACTAATTTATACCCTCTGTCCCAAATTAATACTTCGCTTTCCTTCTTGGGCCGTCCCAAATTTAGAATCTTTTTTTTTTTTGGACGTATTCAACGGGCCAAATTCCACAATAGTGGACAAGTTTTGATCTTGGCCATTGATCGAGTAAATTGTTAAAAACCAATATTTTCAAATAATAACTATTAATTTGGTACGGATATAATATATAGTTTTTTTGGGTTTAGTCCCATGCCCAAAGTTTTTTTAGGCTCCCCTTCCATGTATTTTTTATCTTGTATTTAGTCCCATAACTACTCAAAACTTCCCTCGACCACCTTGTAACCGCCTCTTTCTCTCTGCAGAGAATGACATGTGTCTTACAGTTGTTACAACTAAAAAAGTAAAAACATAAGAGTGGATACAAATAAATCTTTAAAAGTTGGACTAAATACTTGTAATCCCAATACATAATTGAACAAAAAATGCAACCATATCAATTGGTAGCAGACACCAAATTTGAGTATTAGATTGGACGTACTACATTCAGGAGGAGCAATTTATGAAAATGAGAGAAACAAGGAAAAGATGGACAAATGAACATGTCTCTTGTGAAGAAGGAGACTTATTGTTGCTCATGATTATACTAAGTACTGAAAGTTTATAACACTAACACAGTTGGGAAAGTAGGTAATACAACTAGAGCCCAAGAATCAAATTAGAGAAGGATGTAATGAAATTAAATGCGTCATTGAAAACATATAAAGGTACTGGATAATGTATAGATAACTCATCATCTAAGGTGGCAATGGTGGCAATAAGCAGAAGAAAATAAACGAACGGACTGGTATTGTTGTCGTTGGGAGGCCCTTCTTTGGATTTTTTCTTGTACAATTAGTTGAAAAAAAT
Source organism: Sambucus nigra (assembly GCA_949130495.1). Classification (NCBI taxonomy): domain Eukaryota; kingdom Viridiplantae; phylum Streptophyta; class Magnoliopsida; order Dipsacales; family Adoxaceae; genus Sambucus; species Sambucus nigra. Next base: position 128,451,484 of record OX422207.1, on the reverse strand, counting down.
CAACTTTCGGCGACTCCCATGAATTTTCTTGAAGATGAAAAAGCCGTGAAATGGGTTAGTCAGTCCTCTTGGAATCTTTCATATGGAAGAAGCCAGCATCAACCTGTGTGAGCATTAAGTCACTATTATCACATTTTGTCAAAGTTATGTTCATTCCACCATCCATAAAATAGACGAACTACTTATTTGTAAAGTTCAAGTGATGTATACATAGTGGAAGCACTTAACAATCACACACAAATAACCGAAACCAAAGCTTTATTATATAAAGAATAAATCTATGTGTACCCACTTTCCTACCTATTTTTGATACAAACCGCATTAAAATCCTATACCTTGTTGTTGTGGGTCCTACCAGGACATAAAGTACAACCTCTTGTTGCCTTGTCTTATATGATGGGTCTGAAAAATGGGTAAGCTATGAAGCACGGACACATAATACGTGTTTCGACACGCGACACGTGATTGATCCAAAAACTAGGATACGACTATGATTCATATAATATATAATATATAATATATATTTAAATATAATGAAATAAAAAAGATTTTCTCCATAAAATACATTATTAGAGCATTCTTAATATGAAATTAAGAAAATGGACCATACAAAACAAGATTCAAACACACTTTGACATTAAGAATCATAAATAAAGCAGAATCACCATCACTTGAGTCAAAGCTGACTCGTGGCTTTCAGGAGAGTGTCCGTGCTTCATAGTCCGACACGCTGTCGGACACATACGCGGATACGTTGGCTTCCGGGAGAGTGTCCGTGCTTCATAGTGGGTAAGTGTAGTCTTACTCTTCTAAAAAAAATTGAATTCAACTTGCAAATCGACCTTGTTTACCCACCTTTTTTGTCCATCTCCACACACTCATTAGCCATTAGCGCCGCATCCAGAATCTGCCTCCCTCTGACAAAGGCATTATGAGAATCTGGCCTCCGAGATAACACTTTGGCCAACAATTTGTACGCAGCCCCCACAAGGCTAATGGGTATAATTATTGCATGTCATGAAGATACTAATGTGTTGTAAGATTCCTTTGATGAAGGGTTAAAAGAGTATAGATTTCTGATGAGAAGAAATCAATTCAGAGATGAAAAGGCACATAGAAGAATAAGCACAAAACATTGTGGTTCAGCTCTAAGCGTACCTCCATGAGTCGAGACGAGCAAGAAAGTTCCAGTAGAAAGATCTGCTCGGTTCAAAGCTCTTACAAACCCTATCCTTAAAAAATTCTCGACAATGTGTTCTCTTTGAACCCGTTTTATCAATTTAACAAAAGAATTGATTTTTAGTTAGCTTAAAAGAATCCCTAGGCTATGGAATCTTATGTTATTGGAACGCCCTGGTGCAGGTTGAAGGAGCTTGCAATGAGGGTGGTAGAGGTCCAAGTATCTGGGATGCTTTTTCGCATGCTGAAGGTACCCTCTTTGACACGCTTTTACACGTGATAATGAAGATGTTGCTTTCATTATGTATTTGGACCCCATTTTTGAAAGAAGAACGATAATGTGCGGCTTAAAAACATATGTTCTAAACATGAAAAGTAGTAAGACTAAGAATCCAATAACTGTTTTTGTCATACTAAATACTTGTCGATATTGAGACCTGTTCTTTACTACTACTGTTCATTAATATATTCCCTTATGTATCACATTAGCAAGACCCTTAAAAATATTATTTTATTAAACTTTAACTCTCTTTTCCTATAAAAAAATCTTGCATTTTATACTTTAAAAAAACAATTTTTTAAAGATACGGGGGTCAATTAACCACCTAGTACAAAAGGTGGCCTCATCACTAACGAATGTGATGTTGCACTTGCTAATGAATCTTATTCTGCTCATCGTTCTTACTCTGCCAGGGAATACATGTGATGGAACCAATGGAGATATAGCAGTAGATCAGTATCATCGCTACAAGGTTCTTTTTTGTTCACTTTTGGCTATTAGTGACTTCCATTTTTCTTTCGATTCTTTCATTGTTGTCACTTCATTCATGAAATATTAAATAACCTTAAAGTTGGGTTCGTCCTTGTTTAATGAGAATATATATAAATTGTGTTATAGTTTTGAAGAAGTGCCTCAAAATTGTACGTGTTAAACACTTTGTTAATTTTTTTCTTTTGTGTTTGTATTTTCTACTTTAGCTACACTAACAAATACTTCTGATGTAAATAGGACATGTTATGATGTAAATAGGGCAGAAGTGTATACCAAAATACTATACACAATACGCACCAAGAAACTAAGGTTCTCTCCTTGATATCATTCTCATTAATCAACATGTCAAGGTCAAGTACAGTGGAGACAACGCATCATATATATAGGACTCTACGACTTGGGGTCCAAGCAAGTAACTTGAATTATACTAAAATACTATACGACCCCTAAATAGTGATGGACTGTTCATTAGGGAATAATATTCGTTTGTTCTATTAACATAGAGACACTAAGTAAATTGGAAAAACATTAAAAACTTTAGGACTCCTGGAATCAGTCACGTAACGCTCTCACTTGCACATAGCATTTCTTCTTTTGCTGACTTGTGTGCACACATGTACTCCTTGCATTCCGAGGATGGTTTATTAGTTCTTGGAAAGTTTTTGATGGGTTTACGTGTTTGGAACAAGAAATCGAAGCGGTTTGATTTATTTTTGCATGTTTTTTTTGGACTCTTTTCAGGTGTGGTTTCTATAAAAAAGAGAAGATATTTTGAATATGTTAACGGCTATGTTCTGGCTAGGTTTTATTGACGTCTTTCACCAACTCTCTTCTTTCTTATCTCAAAAATCTGAAATACAGGAAGATATTGACCTTATTGCGAAGTTGAGATTTAGTGCTTATCGTTTTTCCATATCATGGTCTCGTATCTTTCCTGGTAATGTCCCTTTTCTTTAATTCTCCCAATCATGCATGATTCATTTCTTTGTGAATAATATAAACTATTTAAAATCAATGTTAGATGCCAGTTGATACAGAGGTGGAACTCTTGGCAGGCAAGAGGGGAACTCCTTTTCCCTTTTAACTAATATTCTTTTAGTGTTTCCTATCTATTTTATTCTTTTTGGCTTAACTATCATATCTATTTTTATTTTTTATTGGTGAGTACTTGCCTTCTTTCTTATTTTACTGTTCCTTTTTTTTCTTCTTCTTTTGCTTTGTATCTCATAATGGTAATATATTTCGGGTTCCATTTGAGGATTAAGCCTGAATCTAGATTTCCTGCCATTTCCAATTGTTTGTTTGCGAGTTTAAATTGGAGTATTGAATCATTAGTCCATTCTTTTTTTCGTGTAGTTACTTTGTCTGGCCATACTGATTGGGTAGATTTGGAATGCAAGGGAAATGGAAATCTAATTTTTGGGGTTAGTGTGAATGGTTTAGAAAATCATGAGATGTTCAGGGTTGCTTACGGTGGAAAGTGTATCATATAGGGTATTATGGTCACTGCTGAAGGAAAAGAACAGAGCATATAAATTAGGAGGGTCTTGAAAATGAACAAAAAATACACGGAGACTTACATAATTGATCTTGAACTCCCTAGAGAAATTTAACTTTTGTAACTCAGTTTGATTGAGATTGATGGAGAGTCATGTGGAGCGGCTATTACAATAACACAAAGAAAGAGATTGCGAAGTTATGGGCATGCGGATTAGAGCGTTTGCACGTGCCCTCAGGGAGTAGTCTGGTTCTTAATAGAGGTATGAATACCCCGTGTTATTAAAAGACAATGAAAAATTAAAAGGGATTGAGAAGTAATTGATTTTGGATTTGGAATGTGCAATTTGATTGAATAGTACTTCGACGTTTGCTGAAGTTGGCCTATATTCAAGGAAATTCATAAGATCATTCCAAATATGGGTGGAAAATTACAAAAACAAAAGGGCATAAAGTGCTTTCTCCCTCCTATGCAGTGGGTGACAAAGTTTGTGCTGAGCTCTCTGAAAGAAATGATAAAAACTGCAGTTGCTATATACCACTTCTTGGCTGAAACTTTCAGAGTTGTGGCAAAGGCTTTGCATTTGACCGTGTTGTACAGTTGGATGTGATCAATAGGTTCTTACGTTCCGTGACTCTCGTCAAAGGAGTCCATTGTACGGAGTTTGAACTTTCCAGCAACATGCGTCACCTAACATTCAGTGAAATAGGAACTCGGACAGATGATTAGGGCATCTACAACGTTCGGGGGTTGGACATGTTCAGTTTTGATTGGACATGTTCAGTTTTGATTAAATTCTAAATTTATTGCGCATGTGCTCTGTGAGCTTGTTGTCCCTAACCTCTGCCAGCCCGTGAAATGCGTACGACTGGTATCTTGGGAAGGAAAGCCTGTCTGGACATAGATATGAGAACCTAACCGTCCGGGTAAGTCCCCAGGTGCGTTTTATCGTGGGACTCTGACTCCCCGAGAAAACTTTTCCCTCTCGATTAGTACAGATGTTCACCTTCCAGGATTTGTCCAACAATGTGTACTGCGCTAGCTGGAGGTGGTATGGCGAGAACTGGATCTTTGCTTCTTGGAGGAGGGGGAGGAGGATTCTGAGCAGTCTCGCGCCATTCCCCTCATTCACGCGCTCAGCTTGAGGACCGTGCATTGTTGTTGTTGGGTGCTGGTTGTTTGTTCAAGAGTTTGGGGACCTGGTTCTTGAGTCGATTTTGTGCCTCCAACACGGGTAGAAGAGTTTCATCCAAGTTGACGGGTACTAGTGCTGTGATGGAAAACGAGTTGGATGATTTGGCTGCCATGGTTAAGGAGTTAACCAAGTTGGAAAGAAAGGAGGAAGACTTAGCAGCAAATTCTTTGAGGAATTGTAACGTTTCCACACTAGATGCAATTGATGGAGAGGATTTTTTTTTTTAGCCTGAAGCGTACCAATATGTTTTATGCCTAAGTGTTAATTAAACAAAAGCTAGCAATCACACACCATAGAGACTGATAGTGGTACATCTAAAATGTGATTATGTCCACTCTAGGGTGTTTTCCTTTAAGTATAACCCGAATGAACTGGGCCGAAGGACCACAGGTGAGAAAAAAGGCTAAGTTTACATGAAGAATAATCGAAGTTGCTAATACACATGGGATCTGGGATCCTAAAACTGCTTGAGTAAATGCTGTATCCATTAGCAAGAAGCTTCTGATGCTAAGTGACATCAAAGACGTGGCCGAAGGTTGCGTGTTCGAAGGGTTAAAACCATTCTTTTGTGTAAGAGATCATGCTTGGTGTAAGGATGCCATGCTTGAGTTATCCTGGGTGAGGTCTGCCTCCATTGACACGGCAGGTTGCATTTGGCGTGGCAAGTGGGCGCATTAAATGCACTAAACCAACTCCTGCATGTTCCTGACTCGAACTGTGAGAACCCTAGGGTTGTCTTGGAAGCGAAGTTTGTGTCTTTTTGGTTCTCTATAAATGACTCGTCTTGGTTTTCTGAGTGTAATGGACCGATGGCCGCAGTCATGTGAGGAGGACCAAGGGTTATGTAGCCAAAACTGGCCTGTTGGCTTCCGTAGGCATTTGAGGTTCGATGCTTGTTTCTCGTGGCCGACCATATGTGGAACATGGCCTCAGGGGTTTCCGAGTCATTGGAGGCGAAATTTGGGAGACCAATGTTTTCTGACTTTTAGTCATTAAAAGTGTCTGCTTGATGTGGAGGTCTCGCTTCTTTGTTAGGTAGGGTTATGGGTAAAACATTGACAGATTAAAAAACACACCAGACCAAACCAAAATGGTCTCGAACCTACGTTTCTTTTATAGTCCTTTTCAGTTTGCGGTGTAACATCCCTTATTTTCGCATGTATCGAGTGACCAAGCCTTACACCGAAGATACGGGACGCCTTAATTTGTTCAATTTTAGCCCTCCGTTAGTGATCTGTTAAGAAACTTAACGGGAGTGTTGATTGGGCAGATTATTTGGCAATGTTAACTCTTAAATAGGTGCCATGTGGTAGGAGATTAATTAATTAACTAATAAATGTGTCATTTGAAAAAATAGATTTAATTAACTAATAAATTACCATTCAAAATATAACTTCTAAGAATGCAGAAACAAAAAAAACTAAATTGAAGCTTAAACCACCTCCCCCACCCCCCTAAACCCCTAACTACCCAATTTTTAAAAAGTCGAGGCGTAAGCCTCCCCCCCCCCCCCCCCCCCCCCCCCCCCCCCCCCCCCAAAAAAAAAAAAAAAGTGCAAAATAATATTAAAAAATACTGGTAAAACCATAAATAATAAAGTAACAAAAAAATATAAAATAAAACTGCAAAAAAAAAAAAACATGTTTGAGGACTTTCTCACATAGTTTAATATTTTTTTGTTTCCCCGGAGACGACTTTTTTTATTTTAAAAATAAGTTGATCAAATCAAATTTAACATATTGGTTATTTTTCTATATGACAATAAATTAATCAATGCAAAATCTTTTTTTTTTCATTTACATATTGTTAATTTTATAATATGACAAAAAACTAATCAATGCAAAATCTGTTTGAAAAAAATCATTTTTTTAGTTTCGTTCACATATTGATTATTTTATAATATGACAATAAATTAATCAATACAAAATCAAATTGACAAAATCATTTTTTTAGTTTCATTCACATATTGGTAATTTTATAATATGACATATTGGTTATTTTTAAAAAATTTCTTTTAGGTTAAAATAGTAAATATTATAAGTTAAGTGTGAAAATACTCTTACTAGATTATTTAACAAAAGTTAAATCCGTTAAGTAAGATCCGAGTTGCTTTCCTGAGGAAACTATTTTCTAAAACAATATGAGAACACAAGATGTGTTTGATTATTATGAATGAGTAATTTTTAGATTCTTGGAATAGTTTTTAAGTTTTAAAAACTACGTCTAGCTATACAGTAGTAGGCTTGAAGAAATTAAAAAGCACACATGCAAGAGATATTTTTAACGTGGTAGAACCCCACCCAATTGAGGAAACATCCACGGAGGTCTCTACACATCAAAACAAAAATCCACTATAAAAGAGTTTCGGTTACAAGCACTAAACGAATTGTACACACAAATACAGGCCTATTTTTACGTTCAGAAGTTATAGCAACTTCGTTAGGTTACTCTGATTTCTTTAAGGCTCTGACGTGGTCTTTAGCGTTCTTTGGCTTGGCTCCTTTCTCCTTCAGCTTTCAGTCGACTCAAATGGTCAGATCTCAGAATCAACAACACTATTTAAGTGAACAACACTATTTAAGTGAAGTTGTGTGATTGTGTAGTGAGTGTAGTGCCTAAACACATGAATGAACTCACTCATTCTTTATACAGACAATTGCTACGAATTACAAAAACCTTCTTAGTACGAAATGCAATATTTCACACTACTGAGATTAGGTTTGTTCTTGAAAACTTTCTATTTTTAGATCTGTGTGCTTAAGATTCTTTGAAAAATAAAAATCCTTCGAATCTTATTTATTTACAAGTTTTTCAAAATGAAAGACTCAGATCTAAAATATGCAAACCTTCTTTTCAGTTTTTGTAAAACAAAATAGAGAAATGTTGGATAAACGAGATAATACGAGCATAAAAACAAATCCAACATGAACAAATCAGCCTAGAAATCTATGTGACTGTATCACTTTTTATTAGATCTAAAGTTTGAAAATCAGAAACTTGATTGTATACCTGTGAGGCTGTTGGTTAAGAGATAAGAACCAAAGAGGGTTTTATAACTACGATTTAAAAACTCAGAAAACCTTAACTCTCTCTCACAAATTTTCTGAAATAATTTTGGCAGAGTTTGGTTTGGGTTTTGAATTTTCTCTCGATTTTTTTCTCTCCTCTTTTTTTTTTCTCTCAGATCTTAAGTCTCCCAAAGATTGTAAATGTGAGGACGATGGTCTCTATTTATAGGGAGGTTAGAAGGATCTAGAAACACGAACGAAATCAATGGATGAGATTTGTTTGACTGTTCGAATGATCAATCTAAGGGCTCACAAAGCAACACTCTTAAATGTGCGCTGATTGGCTCATTTGGATAGCATATGAATCGTCACAAACACATGCAGAGCGTTGATAACTTCTGATCCAACGATGGTAAATGAATATAAGATATATGAGTGTAAAGAAACACATATCATGTCGCTAAAGTCTCAACACTTGTACGGCTCAGATGCAACTACAAACGCGTGTTTTTGAACTTAATAAAATCCCATTTGCACCCACAATATTATCTGGTGCTTTCGCTTTCTATCCACGGCAGTTTTTAGGAAGATTTCATATTTCTAATTTAAGCCCAAACATTTTAAAACCTTAATTTTAATTCTTTAAAAAAATAGATTTTAAATGTTTAAAAATTCCAAATTTTTTTTAAAAAATTTAGAAAAATCATTTCAATCCAAATAAATTGACACACCTCATATATGGAAGGAAATATGATAAATACAATCCTACAGTGTGTAGTGTTGTTGATATTTTACCGTGGGGATCATTTTTTTCCTTGTTGATGTAGACTTGAAGGGTTTGAAGATGCAATGGTAATATGGGTGACTCAAATTTTGTCTTCTTTCCAAACTAGATGAGTCTATAATGTAGACTCAAGTGAGTCAAGAATATAGTGTGCTTCAAAGTGCAATTTAAAAAAAAAAGAAAAAGGATTAAAACAACATTTTTTTTAAGTTAAGTGCAATTTTAGAAAAATGAAGAAGTTAACCTTAAAAAAACAGTGAATTTTAAAGAAAAAACAAAGATCATTTATCCTTTAAAACAAAAACAGACTATGTAATTTAGTAAAATTTTAACAAAATTGTTGCACTATCTTCCAAGTATGTATATATATACCGACTGTCGACATACAATAAAATAACAAAAATAAAACAGGGTTCTTGATGGAAATAAACAACTATTTTTTTCTGGCTTCGGGACGTGAGGTGCATCAAGGCGTAAGCCTCAAATTCAACCCTGAGGCTTAAGCCTCAAGATGATTTTTTTGTGATTTGCCTCGAGGCGCGTACGCCTCGAGTGATTTTAGAACATTGCAACTACCGTCCCACCCCCGTAAACCAGTCGTCTCAGCCCTCCCCCACCTAAAAATCTATCAAAATCGCTCCCCCCAAATTCAGCCTCGTGAATCGCAACCCACCCCAAACCCCAAGCCCCAATATGAATTGCAACCCACCCTCCCCCTGTAACTTAATAATTTAGACCTGAAACCCATAAATCCATTAACCCAAATTGGAGAAGGAGATTTTGTTGAGGTCGAATTCGTTCTTCAGGGTGAAGGGCAATTGGAGGATCTGAATGTGAAGATTGTGGAGGGGTGTGGTCGGATCCGAGAGCTCAAGGAAATGATAACGCTATTAAATATCGGGTTTGGTTTTGATTTTGATTTTGATTTTTTTATTGAGTGAGAGAGAGGGTTGTTCGGGTGGGTTGTTTTAGGTCGGTTGTGGTGGGTGGCAGGAGGAGGTTGGGGGTGAGGGTAGGGGGAGTTGAGGACGGTTGACAATAATTGGTGGTGGGTTTTGGGGCTGACAGTGATTACCAGGTGGGTGGTGGCAGTGTTTGCTTGTTGTTATCGCTTATAATTGGTATGCTTATTATCTTAGTTAAAATATACTAATTACCAATAGATAACAATAAGAGATTGATTTACTGTTATTCTAACACATGAAATAACTATAGAGAGATGAGAGAAGGAGAATAAGAATTGAATTTACGTGGTTCGGCGTAAAATGGTGCCTACATCCACAGGTGCAGTGTTGATTGTATTGATTTTCTAGGCAAAAGCCATTAACAAGTACAAAGGGAAAACTCTGAAGTTCTGTCTACAGTTGGGTAGCATAACAGTAAGTATAATCTTCGATCCTTCATTTGTGGGTGGTGTGTGCTATTTATAAGCTGTTAGAGGAGAGAGAAAAAGAGCATGCCACATGACTCACCTTTATAGTTGAGGTGAGTACACGCCTTACATGCGTAGTGAGAGAATAATCACAAGTTAGTTATTGGCACGTGGGAGAGGATATTTGTATATCTCCTCCATGTGCACGTGCAATAAAGATTGTTGATGTCATCCAGTCATGAAGTAAATGCTTGTTGTAACAGAGTTAACTAACAGTGACTGACAATGTTAACTAACGGGGTTAATAGATCTGTCAAGTGTGGCCGAGCCGACCTCTATCTGGGTTGACCAGGTTTTTAGCTAAGGCCGACCTCATTCCCGCGGGCACGTGTGTCCAGGTGTCCTCTTTTAAGCGGTCCACGTAGTCATCCCATATTTATGGTATAGCAATAGCCCCGAAGGCTTTGCTCATGATTATAGCTTGTAGCAGTCCCCCTAGAGTGTTGCATCTTCTGGGTAGGTCTAGGCAAATCGAGTGAGTGTATTTTTAACAATAAAGTGTCGTCGGCTCGGGAGGTGATCAACTCGTCCTTTGCCGAGCACATTTGTGAATTTTTGGAATTGCCTGGACTTGAGGTTGCCGCTTGTCAAACACTGGCAATGGCAGTTAGGGGTGGCACTGGGCCAGGCTTGGGCGGCTTTAGTCGGGCTCGGGTCGTTGGATTTCACGTTATTTTAATATTTTTCCCTCTGTATTGGGCCTTATGTGTTTTGGGCTTTAGTTGTATAGTCTTAGTTTTGTAGTCTTTAGAAGCTTCAAAAATTGTAATTTTTTTTCAGTATAAATACAATTATTGGGCTCCCAATTGGGTAAGCCATCACATTACAAAAATCTTCTAATATTAAATGCGACTCATTTACGTATCATGCTACTCGCTCACCTCTCATAAGGTATAAGCTAGCTAGAAGTGTAACTATACTAGACATAACTGCCACGTATAAGCTTAAGTCTCAAAACTATAAAGTAAGCTACCCGACTTCACCCTAAGGCTACAACATAATAATGTAACTCTAAATATGTACCCCGAGTAACAGTCATGCATAGTACCCGTATACTACCTTGCATGGTTCAAAGTCTCGGTATCGGACTCCCGATTTTCAACTCGGTCGCGGTATCGGCGATATGCGAAGTTACGCTATTTAGAGAGCGCAAAAATTTTGGAAAAAATATAGAAAATTTTAAAAAAATAAGATTAACAATGTGGACTAATGAGATACATTCAAACCAATCATTCAATATGCATTGCATTGTAGAATTGGTTATACTGAAGCGCGACGAGTTGTCAGATTCAATATTGCACAGTAAACCAATAATAATATTGAAAAATAATCTAATGCCACATAAAACTTGATAAAAAATTTACATGGAAGATGATTAGAAATGATTGAAGATTCAATATTTCATTTGCCATTCTTCGTACACGTGCGGTCGTTTTTTACATTTTTACAAAAGAACATTTTTACAATTTTTAACATTTTTACAAAAACGTACAAAAGAACATTTTTACAAAAATGTACATAAAAATGTATATTTTTTTTTACTTTTTTACAAAAAAGTACAAAAGAACATTGTTACAAAAATGTACATTTTTTTTTACATTTTTAAAAAAACGTAGAAAAAAACATTTTTACGAAAAATGTAATTTTTTTTAAACAAAATGTATATATTTTTTTACCTAAATGAAAGTACATTTTCACAAAAATGTATATTTTTGTTAAAAATTTAAACAAAAACGTCCAAAATAACATTTTTACAAAAATGTAAATTTTTTACAAACATAAAGTCTTCAAAAGTAACAAAAAAAGTCTTCAAACCTTAGAAAAAGTCTTCAAGTAACCAAAAGTAACCTAAAAAAAATCTTCAAACCTTAGAAACGAGGGTTACCACCAGCCTTAAAAAAAAAGTCTTGAAAGCTTAAAACTAAAAGTACCAAAAACCAACTTACAAAAACGACCCGCCAAAAAAGAAAACGAGGGTTTTCAAAACAAATACCAGGGCTTGAGAGGGTTTCTCCATTCTTACCTAATTCAGTACCGACAACGGGGCTTGGAAATCGGAGGAAAAAGAGAGGGGTTTTCCGATAGAAATTTGCAAAGGCTTCAAGGAAGAGTTTGTGTTATGGAAAACAAAGGGATTCAACAAGTTGTATAGATTTTTTCAACCCCAATTCAAGTCCGTGACACATACGTTCAAACAACTGCTACATGTGAGATTCCCTTCAATTATTTCTGTTTTCCTGCCTTTTTCTCCTTTTTGGGGGTAAAATTTCATTATCTCGGGGAGATATGTTGTCTCGGCCGAGATCACCCCGAGATAACTCGGAATCGGCGATATTGCACCGTTACTATAAGATACTTGCCGTTTTCTATTTTTTTCGAATCGTGACTCGTAATCGGATCGGTTAGCTGCGATTCCGAGTCAACTCGGCCTATACCGAGTTGACTCGACCGATTCTTTGAACACGGCTACCTTGTAATTAGCCACGTAACACATCACAGTTAGCTTAGTAACACAAACCAAATTCATATTTGAATACGTCCTTCACCGGACTAGCTACAAAAATATAAAACCACAGGAAGGCTCTAACCTTCGGGACCTCTCTCCTGCCTCTATTGGGTCAATCTGTAGGAATCCCCACCCTAACGGATTACAAAAGTCCATACGTAAAGAAAAAAGGAAAATCACTATGCAATCACACCACCGTATAATCACATATTAAGATTCACACGATAAATCAAGCATCCTCTATCTCCCACTCAAGAGATGTTTGACCAATTGGACATAGTTATTGGGATATGAATCTATACACAACTTGCATAATCAGTCAGGGTGGTAGTATACGGTCTCGCGACACAATCCCACCAAACCCCCTCAGATAGATTCTCCACGAATACACACTTACCCATGGCATGTCCACAAATTATACACAAAGCATATATATACCAATACGCGTAACTGAATATAACATACGGTCCCAACTGCATATATCGTACCAAACGTACCCCAAATGTATCCTCATCTTGGAATCATAATCACCCAAAAATATATATATATAGGATCATCAACCTAGAGCCCAAACTAAGTGTTTACAAAAGTCCCTGTGTCCAAACTCCCTATGTCCAAACTAGCTTCCCAAGGCAAAACCTTAATCAAAACTAATCGCGCCTTGGGATGGGCACGGTCATGGTCTCGAGGATGTGGTCGTGAGCTATTTCCCCCGTGGTCGCGGGCTTCACCTCTCTCCCTTAAAACGACTTAGTATTATAAACAGCTCAGAAACAACCCAGTTCGATTTCTTAACACACCACATGGTCATTAATAGTTTCTAAACCTTCATAACAATCCCAAATTATCCCAGAATCATCTATAAAGGTTCCTAAATAAGTTTCTTACATATTAGGATCATAACCTAGATCAGATTCATCATAATATGGGTTAAACCCTTGATCCCGCATGTCTCCTATAGGCCTAAATTAGGACCTCTAAATAAGTCCAAAACAGTCCAAAAACTTAGTCTAAAGGGGTACCTACTCCTAGGCCAATCCGACATACGAAAAACACCTCTTCGGGCCTCTGGATCCCCCAGAGCCAGTCTAACGGTACTAACTTGCAACAAAAAATAAAACCCCACCTTATTATTAATTTACGAGTCGTCCACAAATAATTTATTTTCGCCGATTAAATATAATAATAACATACAATATAAATATTACAATAATTCACACAATTATTATGAACATACGACTACTATACACACAAGCAATAATTATTCAAATAAATAGTCAATAATAATAATATAAAAATACGGGGTAGTACATGCAACTCTTGAAATAAAAATAAAAAAGAACCGAACCAAACCGGCCACATGTAAACCTATATGCATGAACCCTTCTATGTTTGATTTCAGACTCGAATTTAATTGTTGAATTAATTTTGTGGATTTAGTTTTGAACACTCAAATTTGGGATTCATCTTCTCTTTGGTCTTAACCAAAATGGATAAAAAATGCTTCCGTCTGTGGCCCAACGGCCATGGTCTTGAAATTGAAAATTGACTATCGATCCCCCCCCCCCCCCCCCCCCCCCCCCCCCCCCCACAAAAAAAAAACACTTAAAATCGGATCAAACTTGACTAGGTATTTGTCCGACTAACCTCGATCATAGGGAAAAGCAATGATGAACCTCTTTGGGGTTTCCTTGGGCAAAGAGTAGTTTGGGGGCCTTCAGAGGCTAGTAGGCGGGAAGAATACTTATGCTACTTGTGGCTTACTTTCAGGGAAGCTTGTCAAGGTCAAGGATGAGTCAACTGACATATGAAGCACGGACACTCCCGGAGGCATCGAATCGGCTTTGACTCGAGTGGGACACGCGACACGCTCGGACATGCAAGGACACGCTGGGGACAAGAGTATCCAATTTTTTTTTTACAATTTTTAGGGGGGACACGTTATCGACACGCCATGGACATGTTTTTAGGACACACGAGGGTGAGTTTAGTATTTCAGAAACTTAAAATTTGGTCAAAATTTTAATAACTGAAAACATTTATTATAATAGATGAATAGAAAAAAAATATAGACAATGTTTATCGTCAAACAAAACCAAGCAGGCAATCAAAACCTCTCTTACGAACATCGCAGACCCTCATTTCCCACAAACCCTAGCTGCAAATGAGTTTCGGTCGGAGGGAGGGGAGAAAAAGAAAAGTCTCTGACTGGGAACACGAAAAGGGAAAGAGAGGGAGTTTGGATGTTTTATTTAGTTGTGAAATTACTAAATGGGAGGTTGAATCATACAGCTGTAACTGAAAAAGCCGTAGCTGTAAACCGGAAAAAACAGCTGTAAACCTTTCCTAACAGCTCTAAACACCTCTGCTAACGACTTTAAACTAACAGCAGTAAACCTCTTTAGAATAAACTATGCTAACAAACCAAAAGTACTCAATAAAATCACATAAAATGTTAAAAAGTTACTTTTAAAGGACATTGATATGTTACATTGAAATATTATTTATATTAGGTAGGGTACATTGAAAATCAAAATCTATTAAATCTAAGTAACAAATTCTCTTTTATTATATATATATATAATTAAAAAATATATATTATACATATCCCTAGCGTGTTGTATCCTACATTTTGAAAAAATTGCGTATCGCGTATCCTGAATCGTGTCGAGCCCCAAATCACGTATCGAGTCCGTGTTTCATAGCGACTGGCAGTTGCCATAAGTGCTGATTGAGTGGGCCAAAGTTTTGGAGATTATAATATGCTTTGGAGCAAGTCCTTGGAGGCTTGAACCATCCCCTAAATGACACCACGAGATTTTGAGTATTGGAGGGTGGTTAAGGAATGGTTCAGATTGTTGAGAATGTCCCTCAGGCGTAACCTGTTCAGGAGAGATCTTGGCCAGAGGGTTGGGGGTGCGGATGAGGATGAACAATTAACAATAATGCAACAACATAAACATGAAAAATAACAGTAATAAATGAGAAAAAAAGGACCTCAGTAGTATATGAGAAAAAAAGGACCTCTGTGATGGATGGTAAGAGAGAGCAAGCACCCCTTTAAGTGAGTAAACCCACGAGTTAGTCTAAACACCATTATATTGTATTGTGGTCATTATAATACTGGAAAGTTTATTATTGTCACTAGTGAGTAAAGGCTATGAATGTTAATATGGTGGGGTTACCGGAATGATTGATGATATAAATATTTTGTGGGAACTGAAAGGTAACCTAAGCACCATGGGGATTGTAATGTGGTCATTATGATACTGGAAAGTATATTCTTGTCACTAGTGAGTAAAGGCAATGGGTGTTAATGTGGTGGGTTTATGGAAATGGTTGGTGATATGAATATTTTGCGGGAACTGGAAGACTGTTGACTGGGAGTGAGGTTCTCAAGAAAGATACCTGGAGGTACAAGGTAGGTGGGATGAAAAGCCAACTAACTGAAGTAAGTGGGGCTAGGTGGTCTATATAGTGGGTATTGGGGATATTTCAACCCTTGGCTTTGATTTGACATAGGAAAGTGAACTTGCATTAAGGACACTTGGGTGGTATAAAATGGGATGATAACTTATCAAGCAACATGTCTGATAAAGGTAGTTTGTTGGTTGGCTTATATGGATAGTGTTTCAGGGTCCTTTTATAGATAATATTAGTTTGCATCGGAACACATCGGGAGTGTGTTGTGTCCAAAGATTGTATATGTGGGAAGAAAGGTTACAGAGGTTTAATGGTGCTCTTTACTTTATTATTAGGGTCGGTGGTATGTGAAAGCCCAAGAATCTTACTCTCCAGCCTCTCAGATTCCGTAAGGATCCCAAAGGGACTACTCTATGAATCTTCCGATTCCCAAAGCTCTGCCCAACTTAAGTCTCTAGTTAGAGATTCAATAGTTTAATTAGATAAGTGACATACCTTGGTCCTTATTTCGAGTGTGATTATCGATTTCTAGGTTTTGCCAATGGTGATTATGTTTCCATCGATCTATAGCTTTCCGAGTGCGACTGTTGGACATGTGAATTGTTGATTGTAACTCCCAAACTTGTGGGTTGTTTGTATAAATTTTGTGCAAGTGTTGTGATCAAGTCTATATTAAGTCAGATTCAAAACTTTGTTGAGTAGTTACAAGTTAGTTAAGAGAGGTTTACCCATTTAATAAATAGTTAGTGGTCAGTTAAAGGTTGTTAGGAATGCGTTAGATAGTCAAATGAGGGGAGATATATCCATCGTTTATGTGTAAATGATGTATATCATTGTATATGAGCCTATAAATTGCTTTGTCCTTGTAACATATAAGAGATTCATCAATCATACCAAATGATTGTTTGTTGCAAGCTCAATTCTCTCTCCATTCTCCAATTCGTTGCTATTTCTTTCAAAAAATTGTGATAATTTGGTATCGATGCCGATTCGAACCTAGAGGCCACCTGAGAGAATGGCAGCGGTATTCGGTATAAATATTATCAACAAACTATCAAGAATCATACCCAAGAAAAAAGGGATTGATTAGCAAGAACAAAGACAAATTTATAAAAAGTTGTCAACAAATTCAATCAAGATGTAAACATTTGGATACTATCTACAAGAAATGCGAAGGATGACGATATATGTTTGATGGCTGATGTAGATGAGGCAAATAACTCGTCAATTGTAGAACATGTATCTCATATGGAGCTCTAAGAAGAAGAGAGGGAAGAAGAGGAATGTACCGGATCAGATATAGAGGACATGACGGGGTCATCACTGCCAATCAAGAGGATCGGCCACGAAGAAGTCTCAGCATTTCTCAATAAAGAACTAGAGGAAAATGAAGTTCCCGATAATGATAATTAGCGGCTACTTATGCTAGATTTTGAGGAAGATGGAGTTAATGGAGCACAGATGGAGGCTTCGTCGGAGAATGTGACCGAGATTATCTCACAAGGCAGAGCAACTTCACCAACCATGGAAAATCCTGCTTCTGAAATTAGTCAAACACTTGTTGACAAGGCATCTATGGAGTTATTTACTCTCTCGTGGAGCGAATCTTGGACTGAGATGTCGCCGCCAGTCAACTGTGTGAATGCGAACGGTGAAGAGGTCAAATCTGCAAAACCGAATGTTGAATCGGACGTAATAATGATAGATTTGAGCAATGGCATGGCTTTATTCAAACAATGGCTCAGATTCAAAGTCATTTAAGATCTCGTTTACGAGGCCTGCCGCTACTCGATTCTAAAGCAATCTTCAATCGCTGTTGGGATTATACCCATCAAACAACCCGAATTGAGGCAAAGTTGAGGCTGTGGTAAACACAATGAAGGTGCTCATTGAAATGCAATTCTCCTTGGTTGTATTTGATCCAGGCGGAAGCAAACACGCTGTCCAAAAAAAACATCAATCCTTGAGGGCAAGGATTATTTTAAGGGGACGGAAAAGTTTGTTGAGTAGTTTCAAGTTAGTTGAGAGGGGTTAACCCATTTAATAAATAGTTAATGGTCAGTTAGAGGTTGTTAGGAATTGGTTAGATAGTCAAATGAGGACAGACATATCCATCGTAGATTTGTAACTGACCTGTAAATTGCTCATCCTTGTAACACAGAAGGGATTCATCAATACTATCTCATAATTGTTTGCTGTAAACTCAATTCTCTCTCAGTTCTCCAATACTTTGCTATTTCTTTCAGAAGATTGTGACACTATCATATATCAATCAAGAAAATATATTAATCATCTCTTCGTTAATTAGAGTCATTACATTATTAGGATTCTAGTAGTATTAATTCAAATAAGGACATTATCCATCTCTTGTAAACTTGGGGATAAATATTATGAGTGAGAACTGGGATTGATTGTGAGAGCATTTTGAGTATTGTGAGTGTGTGTCTTCCGCGTTATTCCTTGGTTCGACGCCTGTTACAACACAGTGGGTCATATTTAGAATATGGAGGAAAAACCCAACATGACGATGGTTTAAAGAACACGAGATACTTTGCGGGTGCAGCAAGTTCTTTAAACTATTGCCTATGAGCATAGGCTGTGGGAAACCAGGAACTCAGTTACCTTATTTTGCCATTTGGAGGACTGATATGCACTGATCTAGGGCACAGAAGCACTTTAGCTCGAAGTCAACGATTTTTACTCAATCAGAAACTAATACTATTATTTATGTATCGAAAGATTACATCTCAATTAAAGAGATTGAAAGTATTATGAGATTATTTCTCAATCTATTACTCCCTCTTAATTGCATGCATGACAACAGAATATCACTAAATGAAGCTGTAGTTGATGCCTAAAACAACGCTGTAAATTTGATTTTCTCCCAAAGGATGTCCCTTCATCTTTTTTATCAAAATTCAGGGAGTTTCGTTCTGTATACTGGCAAAAATAAGGCAAGGACCATACATTCTATAGAGAGATCCTTTTTCTTTGTGTTCGCAAAACCTTATGTTTGCCAGATGTCTTAGTGAGATTACAACTTATTTCCATATTTATGGTTCCTTAACGGTGTTGCTCAGTTGACATCTATGGTTTATTTTCTCTTCTTGATATCTCGTTTATATAAAAAGTAATAGAACTATAAGATCAAAGTTGAAATTAAATCTGAGGTATACAGTTTGACCATCAAGTGCGTTATATATCAACTATCAACTGACTGTATTAGGCATATTCAGATATTAGGGTTATGTTTGAATTCTAATAATTTGCCCCCTTTCATTTTTTTTTCCTTTTGACAAGTGAATTTGGTGGTTTGGATACCATACATAAATTAATTGTCACATTTCTTTACAAATATTATTACTAAAAAAATAAATAGATCAGGTAGCTATCTTTTCCATATTTTTTTTTGTAGTGGATCATTCATAATGACATTATTTTCACTATAACAATAACTATCTTTTTATAATTGATAACAAATCCTCTTTTGTGCTATGTTATCTTCATTATGACGCGTTGATGATGCAATTAAATTAGTGAACTGATTTTCTCCATACTGACAGATGGCTTGGGAAGTAAAATGAACGATGAAGGGATTGCACACTACAATAATGTTATTAATGCTCTTATCGAGAAGGGTATGAAAGGATTTCTTCTTGAGTTTCTTCTACTTGCATCCATATTAAAACTCGCAACTGTATTACTGCAGGTATTGAGCCTTACGTGACTTTATACCATTGGGATCTTCCTTTACATCTTCATGATTCAATGGGAGGGTGGGTAAACGAGTCAATTGTGTAAGTTTTATGCCCTCAGTGCCCCTTGTGATATACTTAAATAATCCAATGCTCTGATATAGTATTTGATCGCTTCAAAAAGTGTCAATAAAAAATTGCAAGTGTCGTTAAAAAGGTTTCAGAGGAATTCTGTCACAGAACATATGCTGTGGTGTTTTTCACCGTTCGTACCGTTCATCTTGCATTGAGATTATAAATCCACAACACGTGCTGTGATAGAAGAGGATCCAAATTCATTTTGGTGTGCTAAGATATCACTATATTTAATTATACACAATGGAAAAGGAACTGAAAATATTACATAAAAATGTTGCAATTGTGATACCCCCGCCTATTCTAATAACGGGTGATCAGTCCTCTACTAAAATAAAGCAGTCTTCTACTAAAATAAAGCAGGAATCTTAGTCTGGTTCATTCTTAGCATCACTGTCGAAAATCACTTTAATTACTAATAACCTATTAACCCTGGTGTCAAAATTTTAAAAACTTATTAACAACGTAAGTTGCTTTTAAAACTTCCAATCAATGTAACAAACCATCCCATCTAACTAGTATACACATTCATCACAAAAATAAAATGAATACTGAACGAGATGAAATAAATAAGTTAACCGATGACTCTCGGTAAATATCCCATACAATAGTCTCACTGAAACTGAAAGCATATTGTCTGAATAATACAATACTGTCTAACTGGGTGACATGCCCGAATTAAAACTTGAAGAAACATCCTATCTAGATCACAAAAAAAGAAGCGTCTAAACAATCCCTGCAGGCATTCACAATTGTTGCAACATCGTCTGACCGGAAGAATAGCTAAGACCGGCGTCCTTGTGGCTGAGTACCTAAAAGGTTTTGAAAATTTTTTGATACTGGTCAGAGCCCAAAAAACATTTGAAAATATTTTGCAAGTGTTTAAAATACAATAATAAATATACAATGTAATTGTCTATATTTAAACTGATGTCGCACTCCCATGAGATAATCCTCGCCCCTCATATATTGTGCGCACCTAACACATGTATTTTAAGCATCCTAGTTATGCTACCCTGCCTAACTAGTACCATCACTTAACTTAGTTCCACACACTAATCTTCTAGCCCAACCGTGCTACTCGTAGTATTATTTTGCTTCATTTATCATTTAGCTAACACACGAGCTTTATCATTAGAATTCTCAATTATAATCTTTTCGTTAACTGTTTCACATAACTTTACAGTAGTTATAATTTCAATGTTCACACATTCATTTAATTCACCTGTATATATTTAACATGCATATATACGTATATACATATCACTTCTCGTACACATACATATATGTCCCTCACTATATACGTGTAACCGCATCCCCAGAGCTTAACCTCGTGGATGCATTGTCTAGCATGCTATCCGGCTCCATGTACAACACGTACCACTCCTGGACCACCGGGTCGGAATCTCACCACCGAACCCAAATCGTAAACACATAATCGGAGACGGCCATAGACATACATAAGTGGGTCATAACCGTACCGCATTACCCCACTAGACTCTAAACTCACATACAGTGGTCATGCAACAATCCTATGACCTGGGGAACCGACCCAGCACCTACTGGTCCACGCCAGGGTGGGCCGCCCACTACGCGTAACATCCAACGATAACATTCATAGAGTATGTATGTTCACATATATCAATCATACAGATATATATATAAACTGTTTCACTCAGTACATATATATATATATATATATATATATATACATAATCGGTTAATCGTGCATATATCGCTCGTAGCACTAGCCCACAAATCCCGAGTCTACCCCTACTCCCGATTTATCAAGAATTTCTTTAATTCCATGTTTTTGGCCACCATGCTATTCTACCCGAGCACTTAACCTAGCCATCCCGAAATCCTATCCTGATTTCTCAATTTCCACCCGTGATCATTTACTCGCTTAGTCACATATTTCTTTACACAGAATCCATCGTCGGTTAGCCTACGACACGACACTTCCTAAGTCTCTTGGTACTAAGTTAGTATGAATTTTAAAAAGTCCTCTCACGAGCTCCCTTTAAATAGGTATAAATATTAGAGTCCTTATTCTATTAGAACTCTTAAAATCACAAGTTTGCACAAATTTAATATTCTGACCGATCAAACACCTAATACGGTTATTTCTCCCTCTCGCCCCCCGCCATTGCCTTTGCATCGAAAAGAGGAAGAAGGGTCTATGCCGAAAAATACAAGGGTGCTGCATGTATAAGTCCAAAAGAGTTATTATCCACTGGTCGAGGAAGAAAGCTGGGATTCTTGCCTTCCTACCCCGAATGGACTGTTTTGACTACTTTGACCCCCGCCCCTAAACAAATCTATCTGCAAGTCGGTTTCCTCGGTCATTCAAGCTCTTCTTTTCGTCTTCCTTTTCAGTATGGGAGGAAGATTGGGGAAGCCCAAACGACTTGATTCAAATCTCATTGGAAAGCTAAGATCCATACATTTCTTTACATAAATCTATGGCTCATAGTCTAATTCAAAGGACATATAAAATGGCATGCATTTGAAGTGACGTCAAAATTCGCGAAACTCAGATATTCTGACAGATTAAACACTTTTTATTAAAACCGCTATTACTCCCTCCACAGAAGTCCAAATGACCTGATTCAAATCTCATTAGAAAGCTAAGATCCGTACTTTTCTTTTCATTAATGGATCATAGCGTAATTCAAAGTAAAAATAAAATGGCATGCGTTTGAAGTGACGTCAAATTTTTTGTCAGATTCATAAATTTTTTTTAATTAAATTTCAAGGTTTCTTTAATTCTCACAAGAACCATTCAAAATCACATCTTTTCTATGAATCAATCTCAGATATTATTCAAGATCACGTCTTTTATATATGAATCAATCTTAGATCTTATATGGAATTACAATCAAATTAACTTTTTATAATTTCATTCCTGAAATCCTATTTTGACATGTGAATCCCACCCCAAAAATCCATACTTTTACACCAACTCTAATATGAATTATAAACACAACATAAAATAGCAAAGTAAGTTAAACACTTACCTTTAATCGTAGAGAATTCTGATTCTTCCTCTTGTGATCCTCTTTACGTGTTGGTTCTAGTCCGGAAATTGGTCCAATTCTTTCCCGGATTGAATTTCTTGGCGTCCTCTTGAGTTTTATCTTCTTCTTTCTCTTCACTCTCAAGTTTAGATCTCTTGGGATGGTGGAATGGCTGCCCATTCCATCCACCTTCCCCACTTATATCACAAATCCCGAAATTAGGTTATAGGTTAAGTGTAAAATGACCTGAACACCCTTATACGGGCCTAATTACTTTAAAAGCCCCCGAAACCCGATTACAACCCCCGTGTACCCAATTTTGAATATCTCGACCTATCCCGGATCATCGGTGCACTCGAAATCACTTTCCGAGTCACCCAACATACATTTCCCATTTCATTCCCAGCACGACTCCACACGCGCGTCCCGAATGAGATACTGTCAAGCCCGTTGGTTTTACTCACGACGTAATGTAAAATAACACATTTTCATTTACTTATCCCATAAGTATATATAATATCACATAAATATTAATCCAGTATTCACTAAATAACATATTCAATTCACTTTGTAAGATGTGGGTTCTTGGAATACGGTTAGTATCAAATGAGGCGTAGCCCCTTATCAAGATCGGGATTAATGCACAAAACAGTATTCAATATTGACAGTAAATATAGGTGAGGGACAATAACATTCAACACTCAAACTAGTGTTAGAAAAGATCTTTATACCATAAATGCACTGTAAATACAATAAATAGATGGAACCGGCTGGTAACTTGGTTGGAGGGAGAAAGAGCAAGCACTCTAGACATAATAAAGGCAAGGTAAGAACTTCAAGCTCAGTGAACGCTCAATGATGTGGGTGATAATGGGGACGAAGAGAATGTTCGGGCAATAAATGTTCTCTCAAAAACTCTCGTGTATGAAGAGAATTCAACAACAATTCTGTATCAAGATTCTCGTGCTCGTAAACTATTTGGTCGAGCTATTTATATGGAGATAGAGTTACTCGAGTAACCTCGTCGGTATTGACTGTGATTGATCAGCATTAAATGCTAAGGTACCGTGCATTAAATATCCAAGATACAACATTAAATGCATGAGATATTATGTTTTGGCGGGAAACTGTTTATTCAGATGGAAGCTTGATGACATTAATGAGGGCGTGATGTGGTAACTCGATGGTTTTCCTTTGGACGGCTATGAAATAAGATTTGGTGGCCTAGGTTTGCCATCCTAAGGATAATCTCAATCGAGTGCTGTAACTTCGACTTTCCTAAGGTCAGACATTCATGACGTCATAAAGTGGGTGAACAGTGACCCCACTAGGCGTGTGGTCACATCAATCAAACGGATGGTGTTTGGTTTGAGATTGCTCGGTTGCTAGGTAGCTCGAGTGTTCAGTGCCAAGAACTTTAGGCCAAGGCTGCAAGATTGAAGTACCTCGAGGAGGTTCCTTCGAACGAGTTGAAGTAATGGTAGCTCGACTGTAGGTAGCTCGAGCAACCATGTAAACTGAATGAAGTTTTACCCACGTGTGCCAAGAAGGTTGGTTATTGTATTCCCAACGTTGCCTTGCTCCCAAGGTACCGAACAACCTTGCTCATATTACAAAATAAGATAAAGTACATGATAAAATACATTCTATTTCATATTACAAGCTATCGTCATTCAAGTGACTTTGGCCTTCGAGGGGGAGCCTTCGAAGCACGTCTGTGGAGGGTATTCGTGGGAACTCCATCTGCTAAGTATAGGATTAACTTAGTTAATCATTCTCTGGTGGGGACTCCCCCCTACATTTGCCCATTCGTAGAGATATTTGTTTATTGTATGAAGAAAATATCTGTACGAAATATTTTGTTGGTCTTCAAACCTTTTCTGCAAGAATAAGCATTATTTATAGGCAAATAATCATATCATAATAAATACCAGGCTGTATATTTAAAGGAAAGTGTGTACGAAGAACTCATCTGGTCCCTCTTTCGAACTACTTTCTTCTTTGAAATGCCTGTGATCTTTTTCTAAGAGTGCCATTCTTTGATGGGACTTTATGATTGCGTGTGCCAGATGCCTTGGGGGGATTTTATTTATATTTCCCCAGAGCACTTCATCTCCCCCAAGTTTGGAAAGACTTTAAGCATGCCTCATTTAATGAGGTTGTCGCTTGTACTTCTGCGTTTTATACGTGGCGGCAATAGGGTGAGCGCGTTTTCCTCACGTGAGGTTATTGGCGCGTCGCTTCCCGAAGCGTCATCATTACAACCTTTGAATCCTGCTCCTACGCGCGCGTGCTGGCCATGCAAGCCAATTTAATCGTCGTTGCACTTCCCAAAGCGCTACCATTTGCCGCCTGTTGGGGTTTGTATTACCCCGATAAAAGGGTGCACTTACGTTTATTAAACCTTCACCCTTGGGTTTGTTTTTGAGAGAAAATATTCAGTGTTTGCTTTCTTCTTTCCCTTCTTTAGCCTATTCATTTTCCTTCTCTTTCTAACTTCTCCCATGGCGTCCATTGTGAAAGGACCCAATCTGCTCGGGGTGCCTCCCCCCGTTCTTAGGCGCGCCAGAACCAGTGGACACGCTATCGCCGTGCCTCATACTTTGGTGAGCTTGATCGTTTTTGGTCGGCGGCTGAAAATTTGCCCTGTGATCTGGTGCCGGTGGCGCAGACGAGATTGCTGATGGAAGAAAGTGATGATGCTAAGGATTTCACATATATCCCCACTGCCATTGTCACTAGGTTCCGTATTGAGCGTGGTGACTACCCGTTTTCAAAGGTAGAGTTTGAATCCACCTTCAGCACTTGTGAAGGTTTGGGTCTTTGGACCGATTATATACACTCTAAGTATCCTGTGCAACTAACTCTGGTTGGGTTATCATGTACTAGTTGGTTGGGTGATCTCACCCTTGTGAAGAACAACATCCTCCAGCTGCTTGTATCTCGCAGGTCACACGCCTTTGTGGTCTCTTGGGGTGAGTTCACCATTACCCTTGAGGATGTTTGTGAGTTGTTGGGTTTGGAGGCGGTAGGTTTCGACATCTTTTTTGAGGAGGCTGTTTCTGGAGCCGAGAAAGCTGCTCGAGCGGCGCTGGAGGCGGTTGTGAAAGATTGTATGGTGACATACAATAAATGCACTTACTCAGAGGTGATTAGGTATTTTTATTTCATCGAAGACAAAGCTGTGATTAAGGCACGCGAAGCAGTCAGGGAGAACCAGCGAGGAAAGCAAGTATTTGAGTACCCACCAGTTGGAAAAGGGGTTTAATTCAAGAATTGAGCTTGCGGGCTACATGTGGGTTGTGCTATCAAAGATCTTTCTCCCAGGCAAACCCCACGACACCCCAAGGAAGGATCTGATCAACATGGCCATTCGCATAGCTAACGGTGTGAAGCTTCCTCTTGCTGCTATTACTCTTGGTTTGTTATATACTTGGCTGGATCCGGTACAGACTAACTCGGCTAGGAGCATCGGCAGGTTTGATGTTTCCAATAATGCGAATCATGTGTTGCTGACAGCTTTGTTATACCCCCACTTTCCGGAGTATGTCCTGGCCGGTAACTATCCCAGCTCTCATCTTATCAGAGTCCCTCGCATTTGTTGTTGGAATCGTAAGAGTTCCAAGAAGCTGTTTCTGTCTTTAATAGACAAAGTTGAAAAGTTTGTACCTCGCCCCTACGTTGGGTAAGACCAGTTTTTTCTGAATCAGTTCTTTGCGGACGAGAAACGTCCCATCATATCCCTATCGACGAAGCACTGGTTAGAAACTTTCCAGCAAACGATGTTCCATCATTGTTGATATCCTCTTACTTGCCTTCTTATACAAAATGGTCATCTTTTTACTCCGTTTATAGTCCACACCGCGTAGCTATGCAATTTGGCTACGATCAAGGCAATCCCATGTTAAGCCATTTTACTAGAGAGAAACCCACCAACTTCTCTTTTGCATGTAGCAATTTCCTCACTTCAGCCGTTGTTAATCTTTGCGCAAATTACCCAGCGAAACCTTGTATCCCGAGCGAGGAAGCTCGAGGGGGTAGGTCGGCGATGTATTTGACAGTATTCTGGCAGAATCAGCTTGGTCGTTTCCAGAGTTATCTTCTAAGGGGCCTCGGTACCCTGAGGTTGAAAGGTATCCTCCCACGGAGTTGGGTTCGAGGAATTGCACAACTTCAACTCTCTGTTCCCTCTCAGCACCGTTAACAATTCTATTCCCTCTGAGTTGCCTCTACTTGCCCCTGTAGATTAAGCTGTGATTAAGAAGAAGAAGACAACTCAATCTTCTCTTCTAGTCGAAGCAGTTGCTGTTGCCCTTAGTCCTTCGAGGCCGTCGAAGGGAGTGACGCCTCCCATGTTGCTTCAACTGGAGTGGCTGTGGGGGCCACTAGGAAAGGCCCAACATAGAAGCTTAAGGTTTCCCAGCAAGTCTCTCCAATCCAAACTCCTGATCCCAAAGTTACCTAACAAGTTAGCTTGATGTTTGATCAACTCAGGTAGACTTGGGAGAATTTTTTCGAGGAGGATAGGGCTTTATATCAGCCTAGATGGCCTCTCGCGGGTTTTCCTATGCTCCCCCAGCTGCTGAAGGTAGCAATGAAAGGAAGTTGGTTAGCCCAGTCAAGATTGTCCTGGAGGAATCAGGTGAGACAAGCCAGGAAGAACAATCTAATGAAGATGTATCTGATGGTGGGGAGTTAGCAGTTGATGAAGGTGATGATGATGACGATGAGGAAGGAGGAGAAGAGGAAGGAGTGGAGGGAGAAGAGGAGGAGGAAGAAGAAGAGGAGGAAGAGTCTCTTGTTCGAAGACGTAGGTTGAGAAAAATGTTTATTCTTTAAAGCCTGCTTCACCTCCTCGAGATTATGAGGTTTTAGAGGATGTTTTGGACGAAGTTTTGGAAGAAGAGGATTATTCTCCTTCCAAGTCTCTAACTTTTCCTCTTTTCCCCTATAATGTTGACTCATGTTTCTCTTTTTCAGGTTGATGTGCGAGGTGGTGCGTACGATGATGTTGAAGAAAGTGGGCTGTTGGAAAAGTCAGTTGAAGTTTCACCAGCTTTGAAGGAAGTTGCACCGAAGGAGATAGCTGCCCCTACAGCCTCGCAGGTAACTACAAACTTCCCTTAAGGGCAAATATATCTTTTGGTTCTATTGAATCTAGTCATGGCTGTTCGCATGACTCTGCCTTCTTGTGTGAGCACGCTGGTCTCGAGGTAGGTGCTCCTGATGCAAGTATTATTGAGTCTGTGCACAAGTCCCCTATCTTGGGCCAATAACGCACCAATAGATCATTCAGTAGATGTGAGGTATATGCGTAAAGGGATACCTGCCTTTGGGGGAATCATCGTATGAGGAGAAGTAAGGAGCGTTTTCAGCTTGTCCATAGCGTCCTGGTGCGTCGGTTCCCGTGGTGCCTTTTCTCAGCAGCTCCATCAGTGGATGCGTCACCTCAGCCAGAGCTGGTACAAACCTCCTCAAGTAAGAAACTTTTCCTAGGAAGCCCTTCGACTCCCTCGCTGATTTTGGCCTTGGCATATCGAGAATGGCCCGTTGTTTGTCCAAGTCCATCTAAACTCCTTGCCTGTTTACCACAAACCCCAGGAACTTCCCACTTGTTAACCCGAATACGCATTTGAGGGGGTTCATCTTCAGCTTGTACTTCCTGCATCGAGTGAACACCTTCCTCAAGTCGTCTAAGTGAGACATCTCCTTTTTTGATTTAATTACCAGATCATCGACGTAAAATTCCACGATCTTGTGGAAGAGGTCGTGGAAAATAGCCATCATGGTCCTTTGGTAGGTGGCCCCCATGTTCTTCAAACCAAAGGGCATAACCGTGTACATGAAGTTACCCAAAGGCATTCAGAAGGCAGTTTTCTATGCATCAGCTGGATCCATCTTTATCTGATTAAACCCTACATAGTCATCCATGAAGCTATCTTGTGGCCCGCAGTTGCATCGATCCGGCTATCTATGGAAGGTAATGGGAACTCATCTTTTGGGTACGCTCGATTCAGGTCCCTGAAATCCATGCAAATTCTGATCTGTTTCTTGTCTTTCTTTCCCACAGGCACAATACTAGAAAGCTAAATCGGATGCTGGATAGGGACAATGAAGCCGGTTGTGAGTAGCCTTTGGACCTCTTTTTTGATCTTTAGATCTAACTCTGCCTTGTACGTTCGGGTGGCCTGCTCTACTGGGATGGTTGATGGCAATACATTCAACTTATGACAACTCACCTCCTTGGCAACCCCAGGCATCTCGGTGTACTTCCACGCGAAGACGTCTTTGAACTCTTGGAGCAACTTGATCAGATCCTCTCAAGGTGCCCCTTCTAGGTCCTTCGAGATGAAAACAGGATTAGGGTCATCACCTTCTTTAGCTAGTTCTCTTTTCCCCAACTCGTGGATTTGCGGCCTGGGTCTGTCCTTCATGTACTCAGGCTCCTCTTCTATTTCTTCTACAAACTCTTGGACCCCAGAGTAATTAATCACCAAGCATTGCCCTTGGTTGTCCACCAAGAAACATTCGTAAATCGGGTCAGCCTCATCATCCAAACCTTTGGCTGCCCGCTCAAACCTTCATAGCTTATAGATAATTCTGCCGCTAGGCAAAACCACTCTTTTGCACTGTCGGGGAACCTCCTCTTTATAGGGCCTCTTCCGACGATTTTCTTCCAACTCTCTCGCAGTATGCCTGCTGAGGATGCTCTGAGTCTGGATTTGGTGTTCAATTGGGTCAATGCGTGGCGTCATTCGATCGCGCAGTTGTCTTGACAGATTGGGGCCCTTACTAGCTCTTGCTCCCGTTCTTCTTCATAGGCCACCACCGTTCGAGTAGGTGCCCGCACCCTCTCTCGAGTATTTGGAATCCTTACTCCCCCAGTGTACCTTATTACCACCGTAGCCTCCTCGGACAACTCCGTATAGAAGGCAGCGTCCACCAGGTGCGCTTTTTCCTTCGCAAAAGGCTTCTTGGATGCTTGAATCACCACCTCTTTGCCTTTTACATTTGCCTTGACACATTGGTGATAATTGGAGGGCACCAGCCCGTGGTTGTGCATCCATACCCTTCCTACTAGCAACTAATATGATGGCTCACAGTCCATGATGTGGAACTTGATGTAGAAAGTGATATCCCACATTATAATACCCACGCCAACATATCCCACCGATTTAGATGACTGGTTGCCGTACCCCGAAATTACCAAGGAGTGTGGTACTATTCTTGTTTCAGACAAGCAGTTGCATAAAAGGATCCAATGGACATTATGTTAATGGACTCCCCTCCATCCAATAATACACGAGAGAAAATACAATCATTTATAGATGCCGTGACGTAAAGTGGCCTATTGTGAGGGTACCTGACCGATCTATCTGCTTCCGAGAACTTGACCTCAGAAAGATACCTCCTCACCAGTTTGGCCATGGGTCCCTTCCACTTCAGGTGCGGCGCCATGTTTTTCTTAGCGATCTCCAAAATGGCTTGCGTGACCTCCAATCTTGAGTTCTCAGGGAGCCCAATTTGATCGAAGAACCAATCGAACTTCTGCGATCGTGCAACCGCCGATCCAGGGTTCTGTTTGTTCGTCTCCAAGTTTATCGACTTCTTCTACGTCTTTGTAGGCAACCTCATCGTAGGCTATCATTGCGTTCACCGCCCTAAGGAGCAGGCCTCCATCTGTCTACTCAAGCTCTCGATGGGGTTGTCTTCATCTTCCTCGTTTGTCTCATCTTCCAATCGTAATTGGGCCACCTCAAAAATACATTCCTCCATATTTTCTTCAGAGTGTCTCTCGAGGAGCCACTGCTCTCTCACTAGTTGCTCTGCTTCCCCGTTGAAAGCACTAGCCATGTGGGCCCCGTGAGCTGGTAGAGGGTTGTCATTTACATTGCCTTGGGGCAATTGGATATCTCCGTTCTT
The DNA here is from genome assembly GCA_949130495.1 of Sambucus nigra. Classification (NCBI taxonomy): domain Eukaryota; kingdom Viridiplantae; phylum Streptophyta; class Magnoliopsida; order Dipsacales; family Adoxaceae; genus Sambucus; species Sambucus nigra. The sequence goes on along the minus strand of OX422207.1, from coordinate 128,420,914 downwards.
CAAATGATGGTCGATTAACCGCCTCAGTGAGAAACATACCTTGGTTGGATGCTTCACTCTGTTGTGGAGGGCACAATTGTGCGGCTTCTCTCTCTCCTCTCGAGAGAGTTGCGTCGTACTAACATTGACTGGTTTACAGAATTTGTCCTGAACCATGAGATCGTATAGGTTTAGAGCTTGCTCCACCGTGCATGGTAACTCGGGGGATCCTCTTCGCCTTCGAACCTCCTCTTGTTGCCTTTACCTCTTCTTCCTCGGCTGCCACTACTTTCCCCCCTTCCTCCGTCGTCTGCTTAATTTACCCTCGAGGGTACTCCCCTCCCCGAGACAATTGATGACCTTAGCGGCAAACTTGACAAAGGCAGGTGGGGGCAATGCGGGCTTAACTTAACCACCAAGGCAATATTCCTCGCTGCTTTCAAAAACGCTGCGAATGTACCCTCTCGCATTTCATTGATTAGGTGACAGATATATTCGGGCAACAACCATTCTGCACAAACTTGCAAAAGTTTATCTTCTCACTTCTCCTCTCTCAAATCTAGAGAGCACTCACGGAACCTTCTGATATAGGCCACAACATCTTCTCCTGACTTTTGTTTCTCGCTCGTCAGTTGCGTTAGTGTAAATTCGTCCTCAGCTAGAAAGAACTTTCGTACGAACAAAACATGCAACTCTTTCCAAGAGGCTATGCTACCTGGGGTCAAGTGGGAACACCACGTGTAGGCTTTCTCTATCAGGGACTTTGAAAATTCCCTCGGCCTTAGTCTTTTGTCGTTGCAATGGCCCCCAAGGCTTTCAATGAACCTTTTCACATTACGGTTTGTGCCCTTTCCCTTGTACTTCTCAAAGATTGGTGGAATATACCCTGCTGGGTAGAGTTCATTGTTGTATTCCTCCGGGTACGGAGTACGAAAGTCATCATACAGTGAAGAACTATCTCCCACCCTGGACATTGCTATAAACTTCAGCAGCTCCTTCTTCATTTCCTCCAAGATGGATGGTGGAGAGCTGGTTGACGACACTACTACCACAATTGGCGTCGGCGGAGTAGCTAGTGTGCTTTTCCCTATGCCATCGGTTGTGGCCTGCGATGTTGAAGTCATTCCCCGGTCTTGTGCCGTTAGCCCTGTCGCCACAGGCGGGATAGTAGTGGGAGGAACGTTACCCAAGGTTGGTGGAGCAGTGGGAGGAACACCATTAAAGGTAGGTATAGCAACCCCTCATGTAACAGTAGGAGCAGGTATCCCTGTTGGTGGCATCATGAAAGAGTTCACTGTAATACCCCGTAATTTCATTGATATTTATTTATGGGATTAATTAAATTAAATGAGAATTAATTGGAAATTAATCCGGATATAAATACTAGCGAGATGTGAGTTGGTATTTGATTATGATTCGTATATATATGGTAATATATGAATATTGAAAATATTAAAATTAATTGTCGCGAAACTGAAATACGACAATTTGGGAAATTTAGTTGGGACGCGCGTGTCAGTCGCGTCAGGAATGTAATTATTTGAATTAAAAAGTGAATTTTATTTTTATCAACCGAATGGTCATTTTGAGTGCGCCAATGTGTCCGAAAGAGTCGAAATAGTCCGAAAACACTAGCCTGGAGTTTAGTTTGGGTCCCGGGGCATTTTGGGCCATACCGGCAACTTAAAAGGGTATTTTGGTAATTTTAAAAATATGAGAATTAAAACCCACGAAAATTAGAGTTAATATTTATTATTCTAAAGGGGCCACTAACGCCATTACCAGCAAAAAGTTTTAGAAGTGGGCTACGGGAGTTAGAGAGGAGTTACCATAGGGTTCCAAACCTAAAACACTCACCACCATCAAATTGGAGAGGATTTGTGACTGATTAAAGGAGAGAAACAACCTCGAATCATCAACAACACATCTGGAGAACGAATCTAAGGCAAGTGATTTGATATTTTTAGTGCATTGAATATTTCTTCCATGTTTAGTGTAGGAATTATCTTATCTTGAGAGTTTTGAAGAAAACCTATGAAATTGTGGGAGAAACTTTGAATTTGGGTTAGGATTTGCATGTAGAATGATGATGGACTGATTTAATATTCGAAAAGTTATATATGATGATTTAAAAACGGATTTATGATGAGTAATTGGGCATAATAAAATTTTGGGTTCATGTTCATAGGGTCTTGGGAAATATCTGGAGATTTATATTAATTCCTTGATGATTTGTAAGATTTGACCCCTAAAATATGTTAAGGGATGATCTAGGATGATTAGAAATGGTTTATATACGTTAAAACATAACTTGGATGGTCTTAGGGTGGATTTAGAGAGGAGAAGAATTGAGAAAATCGGACTTGGGAATTTCTGGGTTGAAACTGCCATCTCGTTAGAAGACCTACCCAGGTCGTTCGAACGAACTTCTAACGAGATGACAGTGTCCCTTCTAACGAGTTGGTAGTTCGTTCGAAGCCTTTCGTTCGAACGACCTCGTTCGAACGAGATTTCTAATGAGTTGACATAATGGCCTTTTTGGCCTGAATTTATATCTAGTATCCCGTAGACTTATTTAAATGGTGAGATAACCTTCCCTTATTAACTAGTGGGTATAATTGGGAGATTGGGGTACGTTGAGGAGTAAAACTTAGAATCGTGTAGTAAACCGGATGACATTTGTGGATTGGGAAGCGAGTAACTAATCACGACGTGAGAAGAGTTAATAACTCAAATACATATAAACCGGGGACTTGTGAGTTGTGTAACACTAAGTTGTAATACCCCGTATTTTTATGCTATATTTAATTTGAGGATTTATTAAATTTAATGTGATTGTTAATTAATAAAAATTCGAAAATTAATTATGTTATAATTATTAACGTGACTAGAGTTAGTAATTATGGGAAACTTGTTGAATATTACTAATGAGCATAGTAATATATTATATTGGTTATATTGAATGTCATAAGTGAATTAAATGACTATTTCGGAAATTTAAGTCGGGACGTGCCCGTGGACTAATTGTGTTAAATAAAAAGTGAATATTTTATAAGTTGTCCGTATGGTCGTTTTGAGTGCGCCGATGCGTCCGGAAGGGTTGAGATAGTCAGAAAAGTGTACCCGGGGGTTTGGTTCGGGTCTCGGGGTGTTTTTAGGTCTAATTAGTGACCCGGGAGGGCATTTTGGTCTTTTTCCAAAATAGGGTAATTAAACCCACGAATTTTAGCAACCTTTATCAGCTGGTTAGGTTAGCCATTTAGGGTTAGAACATACATAACCCTAGGACGGCCATTGGAGAAGAGAGGAGAGACCTTTCTAGGAGATTCAAGGCCAAAACACCTCCGTTTGCACCGCCGTCACCACCAACGCATAGATCGCGAGGAGGAGAACGCAACCACACCATAATCCACAGGAAATCAGACTTCTGAAAATCCCAGGCAAGTGTTTAACTTGCGTATTTCGTTAGTGCAATGTTCATATTAGTTTAGGATTAATTAGGAATGTAATCCATGTAAGAAAACCCCAAATTTTGATAGGAAATTGCATGTAGAGAAGATTAAAACCTTATGCTGGAAACTCTTGATGTTATAGATGTATTACCCACGAATTTTGATGTTATATGAGGAAGAAATTCTGGAGAAAAACTGAATTGAATCATAGTTATGAAAACTGTAGGGTTCTTGATGTTTAGATTAGATATTGGGTTGTTTAACCATGATTAATGATGTATACACGCATGCTGAACGTTAAAAACGTCTGGAATTATGTTAGTATGTTAGTAGCAGAATTTATGGGACGATTAGTGTTGGAAATTATGGAAATTGATGAAGAATTTTGATGAATCCCGTAACTGCAATTCTGCAGAATTTTTGCCCAGACCTGCTTGATCGATCGATCGAGCATAGAGCATCGATCGATCGAAGGTTCGATCGATCGAGCCCAAGCTTCGATCGATCGACCCCTCCTGTCTGACTCCCATTTCCCTTGTTTAATTAGTTAACGTAAGTTATCGTGAAATTATCTTTGGGCATTCTAAATAAAATGAATTGGGAGACATTGAGGACCAGTAGGGTATATGGATAAATGTTAGAACCTTTAATCTTCAACGAAAATGGTATTTATGGGATATTTACTTTAGGTTGGTAGATTTATGAATTTAAAGGGTGAGGTACGTAAGAGAGTTACGTTGGAATCTAATAAAGTCACTTACTAAATTCCAGAATTTTGAGGATGTAATCCATGAGTGTTAGGTAATAATTGAGAAAACCCTTCGAGTTAAGGTTAGGAATAAAACCTTATATGTAATTCCATAACTGTGTAATTAAGGATAAAGGGTATAATTACGGGTGATGAGAAGAACCTATATTAATTCGATAAAGTGGTATATTTATATGATTGTGTGTACATATATTATATGCATGTGAAAATCATACCCACGCTGCTTGCTATCCCTGAGGTTCCCGCGCTGGGACAAGTCTTATCTCGATGGGACCTTTATGGGGGATATTGACTTGTACCCTAGAAGATAGATGTCCTTGGTACAGGCTATCGATGTGATAGTTCAGACGGTCCTAAGAGACGCCGGTATGTGCCACCCTCTTAGAGACTTGGAATCTATGCTTCGCCTCAATATTGTTTGTGTATTTATGTTAATACAATTCGAGAGTGATTCCGAATGTATTCCCCTTAAAATGAGTGATATGGGGCTTTGGATAGTGGAAGTATGCACGCACCATTGTTTTATTCGGGGTGCTGTTATATATATATATAATACGAGTAGTTAATATATATATATATGAGATTATGATATTTGAAACTGTCTACTGAGATTTGATAAGTAGAACATGGTTGTTGACTCAAATTATTAAATACTTGTTTTGAGAAAGTATAAAATGTCACGGGAACTTTATTATTGTTATGAAGTTAAAAATAGAGAATTTTGGGCTACTTGTTGGAACATCTTTTAAAGTGGATATCGTGTATTATAAATCTTACGAGTAATTTAAGTTAAGTTAAAGCTGTTAGAAAGACTAGTATGTTAGATGCTAAAACAAACCGTTGGGAAGGTTAGTGCGATAGGTGTGCACATTAGAAGAGAGGTGAGTATTTCTCAAGAGAGAGACGCACTAATATGTTGTTGCATTGGCCTGTATCAATTTAAATACTTGCTTAACGTATTTTAAAATCAAACACACTTTCGGGCTCTGACCCGTTTCTTTTCTCTCTCTCTCTCTCTCTCTCTCTCTCTTGTATATATATGTATATATTTCAGGTGCCCAGCCACATGGGCGTCTTGCTTAGGACCCTTTGAGAAGAACGAGCTGCAGCTTAGGTGGGAGTTGCAGGTCACTTGAGTAGACGGCTTCTGTTATTGACTCCACTCTTAGTACTCTCATTTATTGGGCACGTGTCGCCCTTTTTATCATCTCATTTGTTGTTGGGACATTTATATTTTAGTCATTTCCAGTATTGTTCTTTGGGATTTATTTCAGTATGGACTTGTGATTTTAGTTTTATTATGTTGACATTCGATTGACGAATGTGTGTTATTATTTAGTTCATCGTGGTGTGATTCTTAATTGTAGGAATGTTGTTTTAATTAAATAAATCTTTTCTTTAATTAAAATTTGGAAAGCTTGTATGAAAAATGTTTTTGACACTTAGCTTAATTATTTAGGGTGTTAAATTGGAAAAATTTATTTCTATCGACAGTGATGCTGAGAATGAACCAACTGTTAACCTTGATTTAATTTAATAAAGGAGTGATCGCCCGGTATTTAATTAGGCGGGGTGTCACAGGTGGTATCAGAGCATCAGGTTCTAGTGTCCATAGGATCTGTACGGTTTATTTCGCTTTCAGCTTAACGTTATTGCTATAGAGCCCTATTTTTAGGACTGTTGTATTCTTACTTTTACGTTTAAGTCTTCAGCTATTCGAGATTTGTTGATAACTGTAGACTAATAAACTTGTTCACGTTTCAGATGCCTCCGAGGCGTGCTCCGAAAGATATGCGTGCCCAAGCCGAGCAGCCAGCAGCTCAGGCACCAGGCACAATGAATGCGAATGAAGTAGCCGCCATTGTTGCTCAGGCGGTAAATGCTGCAATAGCGGTGATTCAGCAGGCTCCACCCCAGGTTCAGGCAGTGGCGCCAGCACAGCTTCCATCCGCATGGGAGAGGGTTCGGGATGCTTTTCAGAAAGCGCATCCCCCTGAGTTTTCTGGTAGCTCCGATATTGTTACAGTCAGCCAATGGAAGAAAGACATCCGGCGGCACCTCCGTATGTATGAGTGCACTGACGTGCAAAAGCAGTTATTGGCTTCCTTTAAATTGGTGGGAGCCGCATTACAGTGGTGGGAGTCCACTACTACTTTGGAGGAGAGGGACACGATCCCTATTCAGTTGTTCTGGGAGCGATTTGACCGCAAGTATTTTCCACCCGCAGTGCAGACTGAGATGAGGCGGAAATTACTAAATCTGAAGCAGGAGAACCTTACTGTAGCTGAGTATGAGGAGGAGTTCACGAGACTTCTCACTATTGTGCCGGATGAGGCACCCACTGAGGGCAAGAAGATTTTGCTGTTCGTCGACGGGTTATCTTGGAGGATCCGTCAGCACCTCATTGGAAATCTATCCCTGAGCACTTTCACTGACGTACTCAATGCAGCGTTACTACATTGCCAGGATCACCGCTTCCATCTTCAGGGAAGCAAGAGAGCAGGAGAGTCCAGCCAGCAGGGCAGGACCGGGGGTAATAGTGCCGGTGGGGCACCAACTCATGGACAGACTCGTCAGCACGAGCAGAGTTCCCATCAGGGGGACCCTGCTAAGCGATTCCGTTCAGGTGATTCTAGGCAGGGATTCGGGGGTTTCAGGCAGGGCCATCAGGGCCAGCCTAATCAGCAGGGCCAACACCGACCACAGGGACAGCAACAGGGCCAGCAAGGCCAACAGCGTGCACATCAGGGCCAGTGGCGTGGAGGTAACGGCCAGCAGGGCCGTGGACAGGAGGGTCAGAGGGGCGGTAACTTCAAAGGCAGATGCTTTGGGTGCGGCAAACATGGCCATAGGCGCTAGGATTGCCCAGAGGGCGATAGGGCCCCACAGCAGCAGGGAGCCCGTAATGAGCCGCAGAGACCACTTTTCCCACCTGCCTTCCCAGCTCCAGCCCAGGTGCCAGCCCTACCAGCCATTCCAGTAGCTCCAGTGCAGCAGGGGCAATTGCAGTATGGACGTGTCTATAACGTCCACCAGGCAGCAGCTCCACAGGCACCACCCGCGATTGAGGGTATGTTTCCTATCCATGGTACTGTGGGTAAAGTTTTGTTTGATACGGGGGCAACGCATTGTTTTATAGCTACGCATTTTGCGAAGTCCTTAGGGTTGTTAGCCACAGCAGAGAGCACCGTGACGTGTGTCGACTCACCAGTGGGAAGTGGGTCACTTATATTCTTTATATGCCGGGGAGTAGGGGTAGAGATTGGTAGCTTGGTATTGCCTGCAGACATGCTAGTCTTAGACATGCACGAGCATGATGTGATTATTGGTATGGATTGGCTCGCAGCTTATAGAGCCATGATTGATTGCTTCGGTGGGAGCATTGTTTTTGCCACTCCGGGGCAAGAGATGTTTATAGTGGCGATGCCTCGCCCAGAGGGAGGTTCGACCGCTCATTTATATTACATAGAGGAGGATACCTCTAAGGAGGTTGTGATTCCTTTGGATTGGATCCCAGTTGTTAGGGAGTATTCCGATGTGTTTCAGGAGATACCAGGCCTACCGCCCAGTCGTGAGATAGACTTCGTTATAGATTTATTGCCGGATACGAGACTTATAGCACGCGCACCGTACCGTTTGGCTCCGGCAGAGATGCGAGAGCTACGAGATCAGATAGAGCAGCTATTAGGTCAGGGATTCATTCGTAGGAGTACCTCACCTTGGGGCGCTCCAGCCTTGTTTGTAAAGAAGAGAGATGGTTCACTAAGATTGTGTGTGGACTACCGAGAATTGAACAAGGTCACGATACGGAATAAGTATCCGTTGCCTCGAATCGATGATCTGTTCGACCAGTTGAGGGGAGCAACTTTCTTTTCGAAGATAGATCTGAGGTCGGGGTACCATCAGTTACGTATTAGAGAGCAGGATGTTTCAAAGACTGCTTTCTTGTCGAGATATGGGTCCTATGAGTTCAGGGTGATGCCGTTCGGACTCACAAATGCCCCAGCCGTTTTCATGGACTTGATGAACCGAGTATTCAGAGAGTTCTTGGATCAGTTCGTCATCGTCTTTATCCACCCTGGCTTGGTCCAGTGGTAAGGATGGGCTTCACTCTGATCATAGGTCATGAGTTCGATCCCTCCCCACGGATACCTACCCCTGTTGGAGGGCTTCCTCAGGGCTGTGTGGTTAGGCGCACGGTCGTGGGTTCGATCCCCCGCAGGGTTTACCAGTATTTAAGCGGGGCTCGTGTGTGAGGTGGACATGCGCAGTGCCCCCCCTGTTTAGCTTGCACGAGGGAGTCCTAAGGGCTCGTTCGTGTGGAGGTTCAGGGTTATCAAAAAAAAAAAAAAAAAAAAAAAAGAAGATATATTCACACTCCGAGGAGGAGCATGCCGAACACCTGAGGCAGGTTCTTCAGACTCTATGAGAGCATTAGTTGTATGCTAAGTATGAGAAGTGTGGATTCTGGCTGCGAGAAGTACAGTTCTTGGGCCATGTCGTTACTGAACAGGGGATTGCAGTTGATCCGAGCAAAGTGTCGGCTGTAAGGGAGTGGGGACAACCCACGACACCGACAGAAGTGCGTAGTTTCTTGGGATTAGCCGGATACTACAGGAGATTCATTCGGGGATTCTCCAAAATAGCGGGTCCATTGACGAATCTGACTCGCAAAGGGGTACCATATGTTTGGGATGACGCTTGTCAGCTGGCTTTCGACGAGCTGAAAGACAAGCTTACTTCGGCACCAGTCCTTGCTTTACCGAAGCCGGGTGTAGAGTACCTGGTTTACACCGATGCGTCCTTACGGGGACTTGGGGGAGTACTTCAGCAGGAAGAGAAGGCTATAGCTTTTGCTTCCCGCAAGCTTAAACCGCATGAGAAGAATTACCCCACCCACGACCTGGAGTTAACAGCGGTCGTCTTTGCATTGAGAATTTGGAGGCACTACTTATTGGGCGAGAAATTCCGTTTGTTCACAGACCATAAGTCACTGCAGTACCTGTTCACTCAGTGAGAGCTGAATATGCGTCAGCGCAGGTGGTTAGAGTTTGTGAAAGATTACCAGTTCGATATACGGTATCATCCGGGGAAGGCCAACGTAGTTGCTGATGCGTTGAGCCGTAGACCGGTAGACGATGTAGCGGACATCTGGAAAGCAAAGTGGAAGGAGTTGGGTCACCAGGACGCAGTAGCACGTTCTTTCATATCCGTGATGACAGTCACACCCGAGATTGTTACGAGGGTGATACAGGCACAGACCACAGATCCGTTTTGTCAGGAGCAGATTGTGCGACTTCTAGCCGAGGGTGCTGAGTCCTATTCTGTTAGTTCTGATGGAGGTTTGCGGTTTAATGGGAGATTAGTAATTCCAGAAGGAGCGGAGTTACGTCATGAAGTGATGACTCATTCTCACGGGTCCCGATTTGCAGTACATCCGGGAGGTGATAAGATGTACCAGGACATGAGACGACAGTACTGGTGGAGTGGAATGAAGGACATTGCTGAGTTTGTGTCCAAGTGTTCTACCTGCCAGCTGGTGAAGGTGGACCACCAGAAACCATCAGGATTACTTCAGCCGTTGGAAGTACCCGCGTGGAAGTGGGAAAGTATTTCCATGGATTTCATTACAGGGTTGCCTACATCACAGCGGGGCCACGATTCCATCTGGGTGATTGTAGACCGTTTGACCAAGGTGGCTCATTTTCTGCCAGTGAGGACAGATTATACCACGGGTCAGTATGCCCATTTGTTCATCGCTGAGATTGTCAGATTACATGGGGTGCCCCTGAATATTGTGTCAGATAGAGACAAGATTTTTGTGTCACGTTTCTGGGAAAGCTTTCAGGAGGCTATGGGTACAGAGTTGAGACTGAGTGCAGCTTACCACCCACAGACAGATGGACAGACAGAGCGTACTAATCAGATGTTTGAAGATATGCTACGCATGTGTGTTCTCGATTTCGGAGGAGGTTGGGAGCCCCACCTTCCACTGGTAGAGTTTGCTTATAATAACTCCTATCAGTTTACGATTGGCATGGCTCCATTTGAGGCTTTGTATGGCAGGCCTTGTCGTTCTCCAACTTGTTGGCTCGAGGTGAGGGACAACAAGTTGCTAGGACCAGAAGTGATTCAGGAGACCTCCGCGAGGATTGAGATAATAAGGAGTCGTATTCGGGTAGCCCAAGACAGGCAGAAGAGCTACGCCGATGCGAAACGGTTCTTCCGGGAGTTTAATGTGGGAGATCAAGTGTTGTTGCGTGTATCTCCTATGAAGGGAGTGATGAGGTTCGGGAAGAAGGGGAAGTTGGCTCCGAGGTACGTAGGACCATTTCCCATCATCGAGAGGATTGGGCCAGTAGCATACAGGTTGGGATTGCCAGATCATTTACATCGCATCCACGATGTATTCCACATCTCGTCATTGAGACGATATCTTCGGGATGATATGGCCCATACTCACATTGCGATAGATGAGATAGATTTACAGTCTGATAGCTCTTACGAGGAGAGACCAGTGGCTATTCTAGACTATAGTGAGAGGAGATTGAGGTCGAAAGTAGTTCCACTTGTGCGAGTCCAGTGGGAGCATCATAATGTGAAGGAATCTACTTGGGAGCGTGAGGCAGATATGCGCGAGAGATACCCAGAGTTGTTTTTACCAGGTATGCCTTATTTTCCGAATTTCGGGACGAAATTCCATTATTAGGGGGGAAGTATGTAATACCCCGTATTTTTATGCTATATTTAATTTGAGGATTTATTAAATTTAATGTGACTGTTAATTAATAAAAATCCGGAAATTAATTATGTTATAATTATTAACGTGACTAGAGTTAGTAATTATGGGATACTTGTTGAATATTACTAATGAGCATAGTAATATATTATATTGGTTATATTGAATGTCATAAGTGAATTAAATGACTATTTCGGAAATTTAAATCGGGACGTGCCCGTGGACTAATTGTGTTAAATAAAAAGTGAATATTTTATAAGTTGTCCGTATGGTCGTTTTGAGTGCGCCGACGCGTCCGGAAGGGTTGAAATAGTCAGAAAAGTGTACCCGGGGGTTTGGTTCGGGTCTCGGGGTGTTTTTAGGCCTAATTAGTGACCCGGGAGGGCATTTTGGTCTTTTTCCAAAATAGGGTAATTAAACCCACAAATTTTAGCAACCTTTATCAGCTGGTTAGGTTAGCCATTTAGGGTTAGAACATACATAACCCTAGGACGGCCATTGGAGAAGAGAGGAGAGACCTTTCTAGGAGATTCAAGGCCAAAACACCTCCGTTTGCACCGCCGTTACCACCAATGCATAGATCGCGAGGAGGAGAACGCAACCACACCATAATCCACAGGAAATCAGACTTCTGAAAATCCCAGGCAAGTGTTTAACTTGCGTATTTCGTTAGTGCAATGTTCATATTAGTTTAGGATTAATTAGGAATGTAATCCATGTAGGGCTGGCAATTTTTGACACGATAACCCGTTTATGGTAATAACCCGAAAATGACACGAACGTGACACGATTAGCTTGTGTAGATTTAAAAGTACCCAAAACTTATACTTAAATTAAAATCAACGCGACCCGAAAATGACACGACTAACCCGAATTGCCACCCCTAAATCCATGTAAGAAAACCCCAAATTTTGATAGGAAATTGCATGTAGAGAAGATTAAAACCTTATGCTGGAAACTCTTGATGTTATAGATGTATTACCCACGAATTTTGATGTTATATGAGGAAGAAATTCTGGAGAAAAACTGAATTGAATCATAGTTATGAAAACTGTAGGGTTCTTGATGTTTAGATTAGATATTGGGTTGTTTAACCATGATTAATGATGTATACACGCATGCTGAACGTTAAAAACGTCTGGAATTATGTTAGTATGTTAGTAGCAGAATTTATGGGACGATTAGTGTTGGAAATTATGGAAATTGATGAAGAATTTTGATGAATCCCGTAACTGCAATTCTGCAGAATTTTTGCCCAGACCTGCTTGATCGATCGATCGAGCATAGAGCATCGATCGATCGAAGGTTCGATCGATCGAGCCCAAGCTTCGATCGATCGACCCCTCCTGGCAGACTCCCATTTCCCTTGTTTAATTAGTTAACGTAAGTTATCGTGAAATTATCTTTGGGCATTCTAAATAAAATGAATTGGGAGACATTGAGGACCAGTAGGGTATATGGATAAATGTTAGAACCTTTAATCTTCAACGAAAATGGTATTTATGGGATATTTACTTTAGGTTGGTAGATTTATGAATTTAAAGGGTGAGGTACGTAAGAGAGTTACGTTGGAATCTAATAAAGTCACTTACTAAATTCCAGAATTTTGAGGATGTAATCCATGAGTGTTAGGTAATAATTGAGAAAACCCTTCGAGTTAAGGTTAGGAATAAAACGTTATATGTAATTCCATAACTGTGTAATTAAGGATAAAGGGTATAATTACGGGTGATGAGAAGATCCTATATTAATTCGATAAAGTGGTATATTTATATGATTGTGTGTACATATATTATATGCATGTGAAAATCATACCCACGCTGCTTGCTATCCCTGAGGTTCCCGCACTGGGACAAGTCTTATCTCGATGGGACCTTTATGGGGGATATTGACTTGTACCCTAGAAGATAGATGTCCTTGGTACAGGCTATCGATGTGATAGTTCAGACGGTCCTAAGAGACGCCGGTATGTGCCACCCTCTTAGAGACTTGGAATCTATGCTTCGCCTCAATATTGTTTGTGTATTTATGTTAATACAATTCGAGAGTGATTCCGAATGTATTCCCCTTAAAATGAGTGATATGGGGCTTTGGATAGTGGAAGTATGCACGCACCATTGTTTTATTCGGGGTGCTGTTATATATATATATAATACGAGTAGTTAATATATATATATATGAGATTATGATATTTGAAACTGTCTACTGAGATTTGATAAGTAGATAATGGTTGTTGACTCAAATTATTAAATACTTGTTTTGAGAAAGTATAAAATGTCACGGGAACTTTATTATTGTTATGAAGTTAAAAATAGAGAATTTTGGGCTACTTGTTGGAACATCTTTTAAAGTGGATATCGTGTATTATAAATCTTACGAGTAATTTAAGTTAAGTTAAAGCTGTTAGAAAGACTAGTATGTTAGATGCTAAAACAAACCGTTGGGAAGGTTAGTGCGATAGGTGTGCACATTAGAAGAGAGGTGAGTATTTCTCAAGAGAGAGACGCACTAATATGTTGTTGCATTGGCCTGTATCAATTTAAATACTTGCTTAACGTATTTTAAAATCAAACACACTTTCGGGCTCTGACCCGTTTCTTTTCTCTCTCTCTCTCTTGTATATATATGTATATATTTCAGGTGCCCAGCCACATGGGCGTCTTGCTTAGGACCCTTTGAGAAGAACGAGCTGCAGCTTAGGTGGGAGTTGCAGGTCACTTGAGTAGACGGCTTCTGTTATTGACTCCACTCTTAGTACTCTCATTTATTGGGCACGTGTCGCCCTTTTTATCATCTCATTTGTTGTTGGGACATTTATATTTTAGTCATTTCCAGTATTGTTCTTTGGGATTTATTTCAGTATGGACTTGTGATTTTAGTTTTATTATGTTGACATTCGATTGACGAATGTGTGTTATTATTTAGTTCATCGTGGTGTGATTCTTAATTGTAGGAATGTTGTTTTAATTAAATAAATCTTTTCTTTAATTAAAATTTGGAAAGCTTGTATGAAAAATGTTTTTGACACTTAGCTTAATTATTTAGGGTGTTAAATTGGAAAAATTTATTTCTATCGACAGTGATGCTGAGAATGAACCAACTGTTAACCTTGATTTAATTTAATAAAGGAGTGATCGCCTGGTATTTAATTAGGTGGGGTGTCACATAAGTGTTGGTATAAGAACGAGAAGTATACCACAAATGAAATAATGTGATATCTAAGATGTGTGAATGCTTAGTATATGTAGTATTCTGTGTATAACATACCTACCGTACTTGCTATCATGGGAGGTCGGCGTTCGATCAGGGCCATCTAATCTTTGTGTGCCTACGGGGGGGATTTAGAGTGGTACCTCGAGGACATAGGTCAGAGAAGGACTTGTTGAGAAGTTAATAAGTCTGTTGATCATGGGAGCGTAGGTATGTGCGTGACCCATGTGATGTGAACTATGTTCGCCTCCATTGTTTGTGACTGTTGATTAACGAAACGATTCCTGAGAGATTCGGAATACGTGGCCCTTATGTACGTGATGTACCGGGATTGGATAGCAGAATATGTGTGCACCGCAGCTTAGTCTCGGGGTGCTAGTATTGTATATTTATGATGAGAATAATATGCTGTTAATTGAAATGAATTGTCATGAATAAATGTGAGTATAAATAATAGCAACAGTTTGTAAAGTGAAAATGGAAGATCTCAATAATTAGTAGTACTAACGTGGGAAATTGTGTAGCAAGTTATAACATTCTATTAAATAAAAGTTATTGGGAATTGAATTGGATATCGTATAGTAATGTTAGAATTTGGTATCAGGATTAGTTAGATATGGGAACAACTAGAATGGGTACGGGTATGATAGGAGTGCACAATTAGTTGAGAGGTGAGGAACTCATGTGAGTGCACACACTATCATGTGCTTTATATTCATTGTTTAATGATATTAAACACTTGCAAATTTTTAAATTATTTTCACAATCGGGCTCTGACCCGTTTGCTTTCAAATCTATTTTTGTAAAAACTTTTTAGGTGCCCAGCCATAAGGACACCATGCATAGGAGTTCTATTCAGGTGACGTGCTGTAGCTGCTGTGGAAGTTACAGGACATTGACAGTAGACGCCTCAATTTCCGATCTTGGCTCCATTATTAGATTTTCTTATTTGTTGGGCATGTCGCCCCATTTCCTTTTAGAGACATCTTACTTATCAGTTATTTCAGACTTTGGGTTGTAATTAATTTAGTGATGTATACTTGGTATATATTTATTTCAGTATTCGGATTGTTGTGATGAGTATTTCCTCTAGACTCATTATTATTTGATGGTTATTCTATTGTGACTATGTTGTGGTGGTTATGTTAGCATTTCATAATTTACTTATTGTATGTTAATCGGATTTAATTAAAATTGATAACTCACTTTTTAAATATTAGGTGGCTAGTAATTGTTAAAACGTTTTCGACAGTGATGCTATGAACTGAACCAACTTGGCATTTTGCATTAATTTAATAAAGGAGTAGCTACCCGGTATTTAATTAGTCGGGGTGTCACATTCACTCCCCAGTGACTCTCAACATCGCCTGGGCCGACGGAGTCTTGATGAACTCCGCGAACAAACCTATGAGCCCCGTCATTTGCAGTGGGCCCTTTCCTGCTTGCACCCCTGTCGTTTCCGTCACACCAGTAATGGACGCGCTAGGCTCCATTCGTGCTATCCTTACTCGTCCAGGCAACATAGTGAGGTCTGCCTACTCCTCACGCTGTATGGCGTCAAAATCAATAGTCCTGGCAGTGTTATTCTCTGACATCTTTTCAAAAGAGAATACCTCCCCCGCGGAGTCACCTAATGTAAGATGTGGGTTCTTGGAATACGGTTAGTATCAAGTGAGGCGTAACCCCTTCTCAAGATCGGGATTAATGCACATAACAATATTCAATATTGACAATAAATATAGGTGAGAGAAACAATAACATTCAACACTTAAACTAGTGTTAGAAAAGATCTTTATACTATAAATGCATTGTAAATACAATAAATAGATGGGACCAACAGGTAACTTGGTCGGAGGGAGAAAGCACTCTAGACACAATAAAGGCAAGGCGGGAACTTCAAGCTCAGTTAACGCTCTATGATGTGGGGACAAAGAGAATGTCTGAGCAATAAATACTTTCACAGAAACTCTCGTGTATGAGGAGAATCCAACAACAATTCGGTATCAAGATTCCCGTGCCGGTAAACTATTTGGTCGCGCTATTTATATGGAGACAAAGTTACTCGAGTAACGTCGTCGGTATTGACTGTGATTGATCAACATTAAATGCTGAAGTACCGTGCATTAAATGTCCAAGATACAACATTAAATGCATGAGATACTATGTTTTGGCGGGAAATTGTTTATTCAGATGGAAGCGTGGTGACATTATTGAGGGCATGATGTGCCAGCTTAATGGTTTTCCTTAGGACGGCTATGAAATTAGATTTGGTGGCCACTGGCCTAAGTTTGCCATCCTAAGGATAATCTCAATTGAGTGTTGTAACTTCGACTTCCATAATGTCAGACGTTCATGACATCATAAAGTGGGTGAACAGTGACACCACTAGGCGTGTGGTCACATCAATCAAACGGAGGGTGTTTTGTTTGAGGTTGCTCGGCTGATAGGTAGCTCGAGTGTTTAGCACATTGTTTGTTGGCCAAAAATTATCTTTAGGCCTAGGCTGCAAGATTGAGGTACCTTGAGGAGGTTCCGTCGAACGAGTTGAAGTAATGGTAGCTCGGTTGTAGGTAGCTCGAGCAACTATATATACTGAATGAAGTTTTGCCCAAGTGTGCCAAGAAGGTTGGTTATTGTATTCCCAACGTTGCCTTGCTCCCAATCCTCCAAACCACGTCCCTGCGAGGTTCCCAGGAGGAGGTCGTTCGATAGAGCATGTAAGCTCTCCCACGCCCTGCCAAGCATGGTTCCTTATGGGTTCCGAAGAACCTTGCTCATATTACAAAATAGGATAAAGTACATGATAAAATACATTCTGTTTCATATTAGAAGCTATCGTCATTCGAGTGACTTTGGCCTTCGAAGCACGTATGTGGAGCGTATTCGTGGGAACTCCATCTGCTAAGTATAGGATTAACTTAGTTAATCATTCTCTAGTGGGGACTCCCCCCTACACATATAATTTAAAATATTCCCGAAAATACGAGTTGTTACAACAATGTCACTACAAAATCCTATTGTCTAGAGATCAATGCACAATAGCCTAAGTGCCTAACTTTCTACCAATTCCACTTGCAAGCTCTGCTAAGAATCAAGTCATGGAACCTACCCAGTAACCACAACCAATTTGGTCAACCAAATACCAACAAACAAAACAATATACTCCTTTCATCCCAAATTAAAAGTCTTTGTGTTTGGTCCGTCTCAAATTAAGAGTCCACTTTCCTTTATTGGATTAATGAACCAAATTTCATAACGGTGAACAAATTTTGATCTTGACCATTGATTAAGTATATTTGAGATCCTCATTTTGGTGACCTGCTGTAGAAGCTTTTACTCGAGGGTGTACTCTTGGTCCAGTGAATATCCACTTATATCACAAATCTCGAAATTAGGTTATAGGTTAAGTGTAAAATGACCCGAACACCCATATACGGGTCCTAATTACTTTAAAAAGCCCCTGAAACCCCATTACAACCTCCGGGTATCCAGTTTTGACTATCTCGACCCATCCCGGATCATCGGTGCACTCGAAATCACCGTCCGAGTTACCCAACATACATTTCCCATCTCATTCCTAACATGACTTTACACGCGCGTCTCAAATGAGATACCGTCAAACCCGTTGGTTTTACTCAATTACGACGTAATGTAAAATAACACGTTTTCATTTATTTATCCCTTAAGTATATATTATAACCTATGTAGCACGGACACGGACACGGGTGTCGTGTCCGACACGACACGGACACGCCGACACGGCAAATCTAAAAAAATCAGGACACGACACGGCGGGGACACGGTATTAAATAATATTTTTTATAATTATTTTTATGTATAAAAAATATGAAATATCACATTAATACTAATCTCATACTAAGAACAACATTAAACATACAAGCATTAAGAGTATTAAATCCATTCTACACATCAAACATCACAATGATACTAAATCCCATACTAATAATAACAATCAAAATGCATATGGTTAATGCAATTTATTAAACAGAGATTAAAAAAAAAGAATAAATAGGTGAGAAAAAGTGAAAAAAAAACATATGTGTGACACCCCGCCTAATTAAATACCGGGCGATCACTCCTTTATTAAATTAAATCAAGGTAAACAGTTGGTTCATTCTCAGCATCACTGTCGATAAAAATAAATTTTCCAATTTAACACCCTAAATAATTAAGCTAAGTGTCAAAACCATTTTCATACATACTTTCCAAATTTTAATTAAAGAAAAAGATTTATTTATTTAAAAACAGCATTTCTATAATTAAGAATCACACCACAATAAACCGAATAATATAATACATTCGTCAATCGAATGTCAACATATGAAAACTAAAACCACAAATCCAAATATAAATGTCCCAACAACAATGAAGTAATGGAAAGGGCGACACATGCCCAATAAATGAGAATGCTAGAAGTGGAGTCAATAAAGGAAGCCGTCTACGCAAGTGACCTGCAACTCCCACCTAAGCTGCAGCACGTTCCTCTCAAGGGATCCTAAGCAAGACGCCCCTGTGGCTGGGCACCTGAAATATATACATATATATACAAGAGAGAGAGAGAAAAAAAAACGGGTCAGAGCCCGAAAGTGTGTTTGATTTTAAAATACGTTTAGCAAGTATTTAAATTGATACAGGCCAATGCAACAACATATTAATGCGTCACTCTCTTGAGAAATACTCACCTCTCTTCTAAGGTGCACACCTATCGCACTAACCTTCCCAACGGTTATTCTTAACAATTATATCATACTAACCTTTCCCATAATTTAGCATATCTTAACTTACTCATAAGATTTCAAAACTGAACAATATTTTTGTTTAAAAAGAATACTTCCAGTTAGCAGCACAACTCTCGTTTTAGCTTTTATTAATTCATAAAGTTTCTCACTAACATATTATACTTTCACAAAACAAGTATTTACTATCTGAGTCATCAACCATGTCCTACTTATCAAATCACAGTAGGCAGTTTCAAATTTCCAAATCTCATATATATATATTAACTACTCGTATAATATATATAAAATAACAGCACCCCACATAAAACTATGTGCGTGCATACTTCTACTATCCAAAGCCCCATATCACTCATATTAAGGGGAATACATTCGGAATCACTCTCGAATTGTATTAACATAAATACACAAACAATATTGAGGCGAAGAATAGATTCCAAGTCTCTAAGAGGATGGCACATGCCTGCGTCTCTTAGGACCGTCTGAACTATCACATCGATAGCCTGTACCAAGGATATCTATCTTCTAAGGTACAAGTCAATATCCCCCATAAAGGTCCCATCGAGATAAGACTTGTCCCAGCGCGGTAACCTCAGGGATAGCAAGTAGCGTGGGCATGATTTTCACAAGTATATAATATATGTACACACAATCATATAAATATACCACTTTATCATATTAATATAGGTTCTTCTCGTCACCCATAATTATAACATTTATCCTACATTTCACATTATTAGTGTTACGTATAAGGTTTCATCTCTAACCTTAACTCGAAGGGTTTTCTCACTTAATACGTGACATTCGTGCACTCTATCCTTCCATGTAGGAAATTCAGTGGGTATACCTCTATTTACTATCGTAGCTATTCGCCACAATCTCTCACTTGAAATACGTAGTTTCATCGTTCATTATATAATTATCCCAAAAACAAGATTCTCGTCTTATAATAAAGTTCCCAACACTCATTCATATGTCTTACTGGTCTTTCCTATCTCCCAAAACATTTCATTAAGAATACCCAAGAATTATTTCACGATAAATTTGATTTAACTAATTAAACAAGGGAAATAAGAGTCTGCCAGGAGGGGTCGATCGATCGAACCTTCGATCGATCGAAGCTTTAGGCTCGATCGATCGATCAAGCAGGTCTGCGAAAATTCTGCAGAAATGCAGTTACGGGTTCTACCAAATTTCTTCATCCAAAACCATGTTTTTCCATTCTAATCGTCCCAAAAATCCTACTACTATCATTATAACAATATACCAGATGTTTTCAACGTAAAACATGTGTATATCTAACATTAAACATGGATAATTAACCCAAAATCCCATCTAATCATCAAGAACCCTAAAGTTTTTTTTAATGAAGGTTCTAATCTGTTTTTACCAGAATTTCCTTCTAATATATCATCAAAATTTCGTGGGTTATATTCCTCTACATGGCAAGGATTCTAGAATTTCATTATAATCAATACTACATGCATTTTCCTAACACAAATTGGGTTTTCTTCCATAGTTTTCATCTCTAATCAATCCTAAACTAATATGAAGATTGCACTAACGAAAATACGCAAGTTAAATACTTGCCTGGGATTTTCAGAAGTCCGGTTTGCAGATGAATCCGGTGTGGTTGCGTTCCCCTTCTCGCGATCTACGCGTTGGTGGTAGTGGCGGTGCAAACCGGTGACTTTTTGACCTAGAATTGCCTTGAAGCTCTCTCCTCTCTTCTCCAATGGCCGTCACTTGTTTTGTGAATATTCTAACCTTAAAAGACTAACCTAAATGGCTGATATAGGTTGCTGAATTTCGTGGGTTTAATTACCCAAAAAGGTGAAATGACTAAATTGCCCTCCCGGGGTTCCAATTAGGCCTAAAAACGCCCCGAGACCCAAACTAAACCCCCGGGTACACTTTTCTGACTATCTCGACCCTTCCGGACGCGTTGGTGCACTCAAAACGACCATACGGACAACTTATAAAATATTCACTTTTTATTTAACAAAATTAATCCTGACGTGACACGGGCACGTCCCGACTTAAATTTCCGAAATAGTCATTTAATTCACTCATGACATTCAATATAACCAATATAATATATTACTTTGCTCATTAGTAATATTCAACAAGTTTCCCATAATTACTAACTCTCGTCACGTTAATAATTATAACATAATTAATTTCCGGATTTTTATTAAATAAATCATTCACGTTAAATTTAATAAATCCCCAAATTAATATACCATAAAAATACGGGGTATTACATACTTCCCCCCTAATAATGGAATTTCGTCCCGAAATTCGGAAAATAAGGCATACCTGGTAAAAACAACTTTGGATATCTCTCGCGCATATCTGCCTCACGCTCCCAAGTGGATTTTTCCACATTATGATGTTCCCACTGGACTCGTACAAGTGGAACTATCTTCGACCTCAATCTCCTCTCACTAAAGTCTAGAATAGCCACTGGTCTCTCCTCGTAAGAGCTATCAGACTGTAAGTCTATCTCATCTATCGCAATGTGAGTATGGGCCATATCATCCCGAAGATATCGTCTCAACGACGAGATGTGGAATACATCGTGGATGCGATGTAAATGTTCTGGCAATCCCAACCTGTATGTGTGACACCCCGACTAATTAAATACCGGGTAGCTACTCCTTTATAAAATTAATTCAAAATGCCAAGTTGGCTCAGTTAATAGCATCACTGTCGAAAACATTTTATTATTACTAACCACCTAGTATTTAAAAAAACAAGTTGCCAAATTTTAATTTAAGTCTGATTAACATGCAAGAAGTAAAATGAAGAAATAGATAACACCATTCACCATGCTGAAGTAAAATGAATAACCATCACAATAGTGTAAATAAAGTCTGGAGGAAACCCCTCACTATAATCCCATAACTGAAATAAATAAACTGAAACAATACATGCTAAAGTCTGAAAACTGAAATGTAAAAGATGTCTCTAAAGAAATGGGCAACATGCCCTACAACTGATAGATAGTGACTATGGAATCCAAAGAGATAGAAGCGTCTACATGCAAATCCCTGTAGCTTCCACAAGCAGCTACAGCTCGTCACCTGAATGAGTACCTATGCTTGGTGTCCTTGTGGCTGGGCACCTAAAATGGTTTTACAAAGAAAAAGATTTGAAAAGCAAACGGGTCAGAGCCCGAATGTGGAGTTATATTTTAAAAACCTGCAAGTGCTTTAAAAACATTTAAAACATTAAATGCAAAGTACATGTTAGGACGTGCACTCACATTATATTCTCACCCCTCGTCTAACTGTGCACTCCTAACGCAAGTACCCATCTATATCTAACCATACAACTAGCTAAGTGACTACATAACTAGCTAGACTGCCAAAGGTTCTACCCATATTACTCAGTTCCATTTAACATAACAACGCTCGTAATTAAATAGGGGTTTAACGTGAACTCAGTTACTAAATATACCATTGATATAACTATCAGTTAACTCATTATATAACTCGAAATAATACCGTAATATTTTTACAACATTAACATGAGGATTCCCATTAATTTAATGTATATTATTCACATCATAAATATACGATACAAGCACCCCGCAATCTAAGCTATGGTGCACACATACTCTGCTATCAATCCCGGTACATCACGTACATAAGGATTACATATTCCGAATCTCTCAGGAATAGTTTACCGATAACAACATCACAAATAATGGAGGCGAACACAGTCACCATCACATGGGTCACGCACATACCTACGCTCCCATGGTCAGCGGACTTATTAATATCACAATAAGTCTTTCTATGACCTATGTTCATCGAGGTACCAGTCTATATCCCCCCCGTAGGCACACAAGGATTAGAGGGTCCTAAGCGAACGCAAACCTCCCGTGATAGCAAGTATGGTAGGTATGTCATACACACAATCCATATACCAATACTAAGTAAACACACATCTTAGTAATACCATATTTTAATCGTAGTACATATCGCATTCTTGTACTAACTATAATTATCACAATTCGTACTATTCCGGTTTGTAATTATACGCGCCATAATTCATCCTCACATCGTAGTAGACACTCACGTCTCAACCCAAATGGTTCATTGAATATAACTCTAGTGTATAATACTCCTCTCAATAACCCAAAAGTCCCAAATCTATCCTCACATCAATAAAGGAAGGTCTTCTATATCCTCGAACAAGTTTACGGGACTCTAAAAATCAAAACAGTCCAAAAAGGATCAAACTGTCAACTCGTTAGAAGTCTCGTTCGAACGAGACTTCGAACGAGTTTGGACTGTCAGGTCGTTAGAAGTCTCGTTCGAACGAGGCTGTTCGAACGAGATCCCAGTTCGTTCGAACGAACTGACCCTTCTAACGATATCTCGTTCGAACGAGATATCGAACGAAAATCCCTACTCGTTAATAACGACTGGTCAACTCGTTAGAAGCTCGTTCGAACGAGTTCGTTCGAACGACGGCTGCTTCTAACGAGCTACCAGTTTCGGCCCAGATTTTTCCCCAATTCGTTTTTCACCATTTTTACTCCTCAAACCTCTTCTAAAATTCGTTCCTACAATATATTGAGTTCTCTAATCATCCTCAAACATGCCAAGGTGCTATACTAACATCATTAAAGGGGTTTAATACCTTCTAAACATCCTTAAATCACAAGGTTTCTACATAAATTCCCAATTTTCTTCAAGAACATAAACCCTAGATTCTTCTCATCAAAATTTCCCAGATTTTAATCCGTTTATACATCACATAGATATGAAATCTCTGAATTAAATCTTCAAACAATGTTTCTACATGCAAACCTATCCCAAAATTTAAACAACAATCTTCCAATTTCATGGGTTTTCTTTTAACTCTTATATAAGATTGATTAACAATGTTTCTAACATGGAAAAAGCATTCACTGCATAAAGAATGTAATTTAAATCACTTGCCTTGGTTTGATTCCGGATTTGATGTTGATTTGATGAAGAATTTCTGCAGAATTTCTTCTCTCCAAGCTTCCTCTCTAATGGTGGCTTAAGGTGGCTAGGGTTTGATTTGGGGAAACTTAGAAAACCTAAATGACAACCTACGTAGCCTTCTAGGTTAATATGGGTTGGTTAATGGGCTTAATGAGTTTAATCCACATCAGATTTTCATCTCTAATTTTCGTCACTTTTAATTCCTAAAAATGTAAAATTACCAAAATACCCTTTAAGTTACCGGTATGGCCTAAAAATACCCCGGGACCCAAACTATACCCCCGGCTAGTGTTTTCTGACTATCTCGACTCTTCCGGACGCGTTGGCGCACTCAAAACGACCATACGGATTATAGATTTAAAATTCACTTTTTTTATCATCAAAATATAATACCGTGACGCGGCGGTCCCACGCGTCTCAACAAAATTTCTAAAATGCCGTATATAAATCCCACGACAAATTTTATAATACCAAGTACATATATAATCATATATGCACATAATCAAATACTAACTCGTATCACATTAGTATTTTTATCCCGGATTAATTTCCAATTAATACGCATTTAATTAATTAATCCTCAAAATAAATATAGTCAAAAGTAAGGGGTATTACATACTTCCCACCTAATAACTGAATTTCGTCCCGAAATTCGAAACTAGAAAGTACCTGCTAAAAATAGCTCTGGATAACGTTCGCGCATCTCATCCTCGCGCTCCCATGTGGACTCCTCGACATTGTGATGTCGCCACTGAACACGCACTAACGGGACTATCTTTGACCGCAGTTTCCTCTCGCTTCGGTCCAAAATAGCAATTGGCCCCTCCTCGTAGGAGCTATCCGGCTGGAGATCGATGTCCTCCACAGCAATGTGAGAATGAGCCAAATCATCTCTAAGGTATTTCCTCTGCGAGGAAATATGGAACACGTCGTGAATCCGATGCAAGTGCTCCGGTAGTCCAAGTCTATACGCAACCGGTCCGATCCGCTCAATAATAGGAAACGGCCCCACATACCTCGGTGCCAACTTCCCCTTCTTCCCGAATCGCATAATCCCCTTCATTGGAGATACCCTGAGCAAAACCTGGTCCCCTACTTGGAACTCCCTGAAAAACCTCTTCGCATCAGCATAACTCTTCTGCCTGTCTTGAGCTACCCGAATGCGACTCCGAATCAACTCAATCCTTGCCGAAGTATCCTGAATCACTTCCGGCCCAAGCAGTTTGTTGTCCCCCACCTCCAACCAACATGCTGGGGAACGACAAGGCCTACCGTACAACGCCTCGAACGGAGCCATGCCAATCGTGAACTGATAGGAGTTGTTGTAAGCAAACTCCACCAGTGGAAGGTACTGCTCCCATCCACCCCCGAAGTCAATAATGCACATGCGTAGCATGTCCTCCAACATCTGATTTGTGCGCTCTGTCTGCCCATCGGTCTGCGGATGATAAGCCGTACTCAATCGCAATTCCGTGCCCATTGCCTCCTGGAAACTTTCCCAAAACCTCGAAACAAATATCTTGTCTCTGTCAGACACGATATTCAGGGGCACACCGTGAAGTCTCACAATCTCGGAAATGAAGAGCTGGGCATACTGTCCCGTAGTGTAGTCAGTCCTTACGGGTAAGAAGTGAGCGACCTTGGACAACCTGTCCACAATTACCCATACGGAGTCGTGACCCCTCTGCGACGTAGACAATCCCGTGACAAAATCCATGGATATGCTCTCCCACATCCACACCGGAACCTCCAACGGCTGTAGCAATCCTGTTGGTCTCTGATGATCCACTTTTACAAGCTGACAAGTGGCGCATTTCGAGACAAACTCAGCGATATCTCTTTTCATACCGCTCCACCAATATTGCCGTCTCATGTCTTGGTACATTTTGTCCCCTCCGGGATGTACCGCGAACCGTGAGCCGTGCGACTCTGCCATAACATCGTGCCGCAATTCTTCCCCTTCCGGAACTACCAATCTCCCATTGAAGCGCAATCCCCCGTCTGAGCTAACGGTATAGGATTCGGCTCCCTCTGCTAGCAATCGAACTATCTGCTCCTGACAGAACGAGTCATTAGCCTGTGCCCGTACTATCCTCGTGACAATTTGTGGGATAACGGTCATCACAGACATGAAAGATCGGGCCACTGCATCCTGGTGTCCCAATTCCTTCCACTTAGCTTTCCACACCTCTGCCACCTCATCTGCTGGCCTGCGGCTCAACGCGTCTGCTACCACGTTAGCCTTACCCGGGTGGTACTGGATGTCGAACTGGTAGTCCTTCACAAATTCAAGCCACCTACGCTGCCGCATATTCAATTCCTTCTGCGTGAATAGATACTGTAGTGACTTGTGGTCTGTGAACAGCTGAAACTTCTCCCCCAAAAGATAGTGCCTCCAAATTCGTAAGGCAAATACTACCGCTGCCAACTCCAAATCATGCGTGGGGTAATTCTTCTCATGAGGCTTAAGCTTACGGGAAGCATAAGCTATGGCCTGTCTCTCCTGCTGCAATACACCTCCCAGTCCTTGCAACGACGCATCGGTGTAAACCAAATACTCAACTCCCGGTCTCGGCAATGCTAACACAGGTGCTGAGGTCAACTTGTCTTTCAATTCATCGAATGCCAACTGACAGGCATCACTCCAAATGAACGGCACACCTTTACGAGTAAGATGTGTCAAGGGACCTGCTATCTCTGAGAAACCCCGAATAAACCTCCTGTAGTATCCTGCTAGACCCAAGAAACTACGAATCTCTGTTGGTGTCGTGGGCTGTCCCCACTCCCTCACCGCTGATACCTTCCCTGGATCAACTGATATTCCCTGGTCGGAAATAATGTGACCCAAGAACTGGACTTCCTTCAACCAAAACTCGCACTTCTCGTATTTTGCATACAACTCGTTCTGACGAAGTGTCTGCAAAACCTGCCTCAAATGCTCGGCGTGCTCCTCCTCTGTCTGAGAGTAAACCAGAATGTCATCAATGAAGACAATGACAAACTGATCTAGGAAATCTCTGAACACCCTGTTCATCAAGTCCATAAACACTGCTGGAGCGTTGGTCAAGCCGAAAGGCATAACCCGAAATTCATAAGAACCATATCTCGACAAGAACGCGGTCTTCGAAACATCCTCCTCCCTGATACGCAACTGATGGTATCCCGACCTCAAGTCAATCTTCGAGAAGGAAGAAGCTCCTCTCAACTGGTCGAACAAGTCATCGATTCGAGGCAACGGATACTTATTCCGTATCGTGACCTTATTCAACTCTCGGTAGTCCACACACAACCTCAGTGAACCGTCCCTCTTCTTCACAAACAAAACCGGAGCGCCCCAAGGTGAGGTACTCCTGCGAATAAAGCCTTGTCCCAATAGCTGCTCTATCGGATCCCGTAGCTCTCTCATCTCAGCTGGAGCCATACGGTACGGTGCGCGTGCGCGTGCTATAGGTCTCGTACCTGGTAGCAAATCTATAACGAAGTCTATCTCCCGACTGGGCGGTAAGCCTGGTATCTCCTGAAACACATCTGAATACTCCCTGACAACCGGGATCGAATCCAAAGGAATCACAACCTCCTTAGAGGTATCCTCCTCTATGTAATACAGATGAGCGGTCGATCCTCCCTCTGGGCGAGGCATCGCCACTATAAACATCTCTTGCCCCGGAATGGCAAAAACAATGCTCCCGCTGAAGCAATCAATCATGGCCCTGTATGCTACGAGCCAATCCATACCGATGATCACATCGTGAACATGCATATCTAACACTAACATGTCTGCAGGCAATACCAAACCACCGATCTCTACCCCCACTCCCCGGCATATAAAGAAAATAAGTGACCCACTCCCTAATGGTGAGTCGACACACGTCACTGTGCTCTCTGCCGTAGCTAACAATCCTAAAGCTTTCGCGAAGTGTGTAGCTATGAAACAATGTGTAGCACCCGTATCAAATAACACCCGACCCATAGTGCCATGGATAGGAAACGTACCCTCGATCGCGGGCGGTGCCTGTGGAACTGCAGCCTGGTGAACGTTGTAGACACGTCCATACTGTAGCTACCCCTGCTGAGCTGGGACTGCTGGAATGGGTGGCAATGCTGCCATCTGTGGCGGTGCGGGAAGAGCGGCGGGAAACATAGGTCTCTGTGGCTCCTGGCGAGCACCCTGCTGCTGCTGCTGCTGCTGTGGGGCCCTGCCCCTATCAGGACAATCCTGCTTCTTATGGCCAGTCTTGCCACAAGTAAAGCACTTCCCTGGGAAGTTCCCTCCCCTCTGCCCCTGCTGTCCCCGGTCCTGGTGGCCGTTACCATTCCTCCCTTGGCCCTGCTGGCCCTGATAAAACTGTTGCCCATTCTGCCCCTGCTGGCCCTGATGGCCCTGACGGAAACCTCCCTGTCCCTGCCTGTAGTTCCCTGACCGGAACCTCTTATTATCCCCCTGCTGGGTACCCTGCTCATTCTGTTTCTGCCCCTGACCCGATTGTGCCCCGCTGGCACTGTCCTCCAGTCCTGCCCTGATGGCTAGACTCCCCCGACCGCTTGCCCTCGGCCATATGAAAACGGTGGTCCTGGCAGTGCAATAATGCAGCGTTAACCACATCAGAATACGTGGCCAACGATAGGTTCCCTAGCAGATGTTGACGGATCCTCCAATTCAACCCATTGGTGAACTTCTCTATCTTCTTGTTCTCTGTTGGAATCTCGTCTGGAACGATATTCAACAGGTTAGTGAACTCGGCCTCATAGTCGGCCACTGTCTTGCTCTCCTGCTTCAAACTCATCAGCTTCCTCCTCATCTCTGTATGAACTGCGGACGAAAAGTACTTGCGGTCGAACCGCACCCAGAACTCCTGAATCGTGAGGGTATATCCCTCTCCTCCGCGGTGGTGATAGACTCCCACCACGGTAGCGCAGATCCTACTAGCTTGAAAGTAGCTAGTACCTGTTTCTGAACATCAGTGCACTCATGCATCCTCAAATGCCTCTGTATGTCCTTCCTCCATTGGCTCGAGACTACCACGTCTGAGCTCCCTGCAAACTCTGGCGGATGCGCTTTCTGAAAAGCGTCACGTACACGCTCCCAAGCAGACGGGAATGCATTAACCTGTACTGGCGCGGCAACCGGCGCCTGAGGTGGTGCCTGCTGAATCACGGCAATCGCGGCATTTACCGCTTGGGTTACTATAGCAGCAACCTCAGTGGCGTTCATCATGCCCTGAACTGGAGCGGGCTGGGGTTCGGGTATTGCATTCCTGGGAACTCATCGTGCACGTCGTGGAGGCATCTGAAATAAGAACAAAGTTTATAAGTCCGCAGTTTATAAACTTAAAATAGCTGAAGAACGAAGCATACACAAAAGAGTACAACAGTCCTAAAATATAGGGCTCTATATCAAAGAAACGTAGCAGAAACATAATAGCCGTACAGATCCTAAAGGACACTAGAACCTGATGCTCTGATACCACCTGTGACACCCCGACTAATTAAATACCGGGTAGCTACTCCTTTATAAAATTAATTCAAAATGCCAAGTTGGCTCAGTTAATAGCATCACTGTCGAAAACATTTTATTATTACTAACCACCTAGTATTTAAAAAAACAAGTTGCCAAATTTTAATTTAAGTCTGATTAACATGCAAGAAGTAAAATGAAGAAATAGATAACACCATTCACCATGCTGAAGTAAAATGAATAACCATCACAATAGTGTAAATAAAGTCTGGAGGAAACCCCTCACTATAATCCCATAACTGAAATAAATAAACTGAAACAATACATGCTAAAGTCTGAAAACTGAAATGTAAAAGATGTCTCTAAAGAAATGGGCAACATGCCCTACAACTGATAGATAGTGACTATGGAATCCAAAGAGATAGAAGCGTCTACATGCAAATCCCTGTAGCTTCCACAAGCAGCTACAGCTCGTCACCTGAATGAGTACCTATGCTTGGTGTCCTTGTGGCTGGGCACCTAAAATGGTTTTACAAAGAAAAAGATTTGAAAAGCAAACGGGTCAGAGCCCGAATGTGGAGTTATATTTTAAAAACCTGCAAGTGCTTTAAAAACATTTAAAACATTAAATGCAAAGTACATGTTAGGACGTGCACTCACATTATATTCTCACCCCTCGTCTAACTGTGCACTCCTAACGCAAGTACCCATCTATATCTAACCATACAACTAGCTAAGTGACTACATAACTAGCTAGACTGCCAAAGGTTCTACCCATATTACTCAGTTCCATTTAACATAACAACGCTCGTAATTAAATAGGGGTTTAACGTGAACTCAGTTACTAAATATACCATTGATATAACTATCAGTTAACTCATTATATAACTCGAAATAATACCGTAATATTTTTACAACATTAACATGAGGATTCCCATTAATTTAATGTATATTATTCACATCATAAATATACGATACAAGCACCCCGCAATCTAAGCTATGGTGCACACATACTCTGCTATCAATCCCGGTACATCACGTACATAAGGATTACATATTCCGAATCTCTCAGGAATAGTTTACCGATAACATCACAAATAATGGAGGCGAACACAGTCACCATCACATGGGTCACGCACATACCTACGCTCCCATGGTCAGCGGACTTATTAATATCACAATAAGTCTTTCTATGACCTATGTTCATCGAGGTACCAGTCTATATCCCCCCCGTAGGCACACAAGGATTAGAGGGTCCTAAGCGAACGCAAACCTCCCGTGATAGCAAGTATGGTAGGTATGTCATACACACAATCCATATACCAATACTAAGTAAACACACATCTTAGTAATACCATATTTTAATCGTAGTACATATCGCATTCTTGTACTAACTATAATTATCACAATTCGTACTATTCCGGTTTGTAATTATACGCGCCATAATTCATCCTCACATCGTAGTAGACACTCACGTCTCAACCCAAATGGTTCATTGAATATAACTCTAGTGTATAATACTCCTCTCAATAACCTAAAAGTCCCAAATCTATCCTCACATCAATAAAGGAAGGTCTTCTATATCCTCGAACAAGTTTACGGGACTCTAAAAATCAAAACAGTCCAAAAAGGATCAAACTGTCAACTCGTTAGAAGTCTCGTTAGAAGTCTCGTTCGAACGAGGCTGTTCGAACGAGATCCCAGTTCGTTCGAACGAACTGACCCTTCTAACGATATCTCGTTCGAACGAGATATCGAACGAAAATCCCTACTCGTTAATAACGACTGGTCAACTCGTTAGAAGCTCGTTCGAACGAGTTCGTTCGAACGACGGCTGCTTCTAACGAGCTACCAGTTTCGGCCCAGATTTTTCCCCAATTCGTTTTTCACCATTTTTACTCCTCAAACCTCTTCTAAAATTCGTTCCTACAATATATTGAGTTCTCTAATCATCCTCAAACATGCCAAGGTGCTATACTAACATCATTAAAGGGGTTTAATACCTTCTAAACATCCTTAAATCACAAGGTTTCTACATAAATTCCCAATTTTCTTCAAGAACATAAACCCTAGATTCTTCTCATCAAAATTTCCCAGATTTTAATCCGTTTATACATCACATAGATATGAAATCTCTGAATTAAATCTTCAAACAATGTTTCTACATGCAAACCTATCCCAAAATTTAAACAACAATCTTCCAATTTCATGGGTTTTCTTTTAACTCTTATATAAGATTGATTAACAATGTTTCTAACATGGAAAAAGCATTCACTGCATAAAGAATGTAATTTAAATCACTTGCCTTGGTTTGATTCCGGATTTGATGTTGATTTGATGAAGAATTTCTGCAGAATTTCTTCTCTCCAAGCTTCCTCTCTAATGGTGGCTTAAGGTGGCTAGGGTTTGATTTGGGGAAACTTAGAAAACCTAAATGACAACCTACGTAGCCTTCTAGGTTAATATGGGTTGGTTAATGGGCTTAATGGGTTTAATCCACATCAGATTTTCATCTCTAATTTTCGTCACTTTTAATTCCTAAAAATGTAAAATTACCAAAATACCCTTTAAGTTACCGGTATGGCCTAAAAATACCCCGGGACCCAAACTATACCCCCGGCTAGTGTTTTCTGACTATCTCGACTCTTCCGGACGCGTTGGCGCACTCAAAACGACCATACGGATTATAGATTTAAAATTCACTTTTTTTATCATCAAAATATAATACCGTGACGCGGCGGTCCCACGCGTCTCAACAAAATTTCTAAAATGCCGTCTATAAATCCCACGACAAATTTTATAATACCAAGTACATATATAATCATATATGCACATAATCAAATACTAACTCGTATCACATTAGTATTTTTATCCCGGATTAATTTCCAATTAATACGCATTTAATTAATTAATCCTCAAAATAAATATAGTCAAAAGTACGGGGTATTACAGTATGCAACCGGCCCAATCCTCTCGATGATGGGAAATGGTCCCATGTACCTCGGAGCCAATTTCCCTTTCTTCCCGAACCTCATCACCCCCTTCATAGGAGATACACGCAATAACACTTGGTCTCCCACATTAAACTCCCGGAAGAACCGTTTCGCATCGGCGTAGCTCTTCTGCCTGCCCTGGGCTACCCGAATACGACTCCTGATCATCTCAATCCTCGCGGAGGTCTCCTGAATCACTTCTGGTCCTAGCAACTTGTTATCCCCCACCTCGAGCCAACAAGTTGGAGAACGACAAGGCCTGCCATACAAAGCCTCAAATGGAGCCATGCCAATCGTGAACTGATAAGAGTTATTATAAGCAAACTCTACCAATGGAAGATGTGGCTCCCAACCTCCTCCAAAATTGAGAACACACATGCGTAGCATATCCTCTAACATCTGATTAGTACGCTCTGTCTGTCCATCTGTCTGTGGGTGATAAGCTGAACTCAATCTCAACTCAGTACCCATAGCCTCTTGAAAGCTTTCCCAGAAACGTGACACGAAGATCTTGTCTCTATCTGACACAATATTCAGGGGCACCCCGTGTAATCTGACAATCTCAGCGATGAATAACTGAGCATACTGACCCGTGGTGTAGTCTGTCCGCACCGGTAGAAAATGAGCCACCTTGGTCAAACGGTCTACAATCACCCAGATAGAATCGTGGCCCCGCTGTGATGTAGGCAACCCTGTAATAAAGTCCATGGAAATACTCTCCCACTTCCACGCGGGTACTTTCAATGGCTGAAGCAATCCTGACGGTTTCTGATTGTCTACCTCTACCAGCTGGCAGGTAGAACACTTGGACACGAACTCAGCAATGTCCTTCTTCATCCCACTCCACCAGTATTGCCTCCTCATATCCTGGTACATCTTATCTCCTCCAGGATGTACTGCAAATCGGGACCCATGAGAATGAATCATCACTGCATGACGTAATTCTGCTCCTTCTGGAACCACCAATCTCCCATTAAACCGCAAACCTCCATCAGAACTAACAGAATAGGACTCAGCACCCTCGGCTAGAAGTCGCACAATCTGCTCCTGGCAAAACGGGTCTGTGGTCTGTGCCTGTATCACCCTCGTAACAATCTCGGGTGTGACTGACATCACGGATATGAAAGATCGTGCTACTGCGTCCTGGTGACCTAACTCCTTCCACTTTGCTTTCCAGACATCCGCTACCTCGTCTACCGGTCTACGACTCAACGCATCAGCAACTACGTTGGCCTTTCCCGGATGATACTGTATATCGAACTAGTAGTCCTTCATAAACTCTAGCCATCTGCGCTGACGCATATTCAGCTCTCGCTGAGTGAACAGGTACTGCAACGACTTGTAGTTTGTGAACAAACAGAATCTCTCTCCCAACAAATAGTGCCTCCATATCCTCAATGCAAAGACGACCGCTGCTAACTCCAGGTCGTGGGTGGGGTAATTCTTCTCATGCGGCTTAAGCTTGCGGGTAGCAAAAGCTATAGCCTTCTCTTCCTGCTGAAGTACTCCCCCAAGTCCCCGTAAGGACGCATCGGTGTAAACCAGGTACTCTACACCCGGCTTCGGTAACGCAAGGACTGGCGCTGAAGTAAGCTTGTCTTTCAGCTCGTCGAAAGCCAACTGACAAGCGTCATCCCAAACATATGGTACCCCCTTGCGAGTCAGATTCGTCAATGGGCCCGCTATTTTGGAGAGTCCCCGAATGAATCTCCTGTAGTATCCGGCTAATCCCAAGAAACTACGCACTTCCGTCGGTGTCGTGGGCTGTCCCCACTCCCTCACCGCTGATGCTTTACTCGGGTCAACTGCAATCCCCTGCTCAGAAACAACATGGCCCAAGAACTGTACGTCTTGCAACAAGAATCCACACTTCTCGTACTTAGCATACAACTGATGCTCTCGTAGAGTCTGAAGAACCTGCCTCAAGTGCTCGGCATGCTCCTCCTCAGAGTGTGAATATATCAAGATGTCATCTATGAAGACGATGACAAACTGATCCAAGAACTCTCTGAATACTCGGTTCATCAAGTCCATGAAAACGGCTGGGGCATTTGCGAGTCCGAACGGCATTACCCTGAACTCATAGGACCCATATCTCGACAAAAAGGCAATCTTTGAAACATCCTGCTCTCTAATACGTAACTGATGGTACCCCGACCTCAGATCTATCTTCGAAAAGAAAGTTGCTCCCCTCAGCTGGTCGAACAGATCATCGATTCGAGGTAACGGGTATTTATTCCGTATCGTGACCTTGTTCAACTCCCTGTAGTCCACACACAATCTCAGTGAACCATCTCTCTTCTTCACAAACATAACTGGAGCGTCCCAAGGTGAGGTACTCCTACGAATAAAGCCCTGACCTAACAACTGCTCTATCTGATCTCGTAGCTCTCGCATCTCTGCCGGAGCCATACGGTACGGTGCACGTGTTATAGGTCTCGTATCTGGCAATAAATTTATAACAAAGTCTATCTCTCGACTGGGGGGTAAGCCTGGTATCTCCTGAAACACATCGGAATACTCCTTGACAACTGGGATCGAATCTAAGGGAATCACAACCTCCTTAGAGGTATCCTCCTCTATGTAATACAAATGAGCGGTCGAACCTCCCTCTGGGCGAGGCATCGCCACTACAAACATCTCTTGCCCCGAAATGGCAAAAACAATGCTCCCACCGAAGCAATCAATCATGGCTCTATAAGCTGCGAGCCAATCCATACCAATAATCACATCATGCTCCTGCATGTCTAAGACTAACATGTCTGCAGGTAATACCAAGCTACCAATCTCTACCCCCACTCCCCGGCATATAAAGAAAATAAGGGACCCACTCCCCAGTGGTGAGTCTACACACGTCATTGTGCTATCTGCTGTGGCTAACAACCCTAAGGCCTTCGCAAAATGCGTAGCTATAAGACAATGTGTTGCCCCCGTATCAAACAAAACCCGACCCATAGTACCATGGATAGGAAACATACCCTCAATCGCGGGTGGTGCCTGTGGAGCTGCTGCCTGGTGGACGTTATAGACACGTCCATACTGTAATTGCCCCTGCTGCACTGGAGCTGCTGGAATGGCTGGTAGGGCTGGCACCTGGGCTGGCGCTGGGAGGGCAGGTGGAAATAGTGGCCTCTGCGGCTCATTACGGGCTCCCAGCTGCTGTGGGGCCCTATCGCCCTCTGGGCAATCCTGGCGCCTATGGCCATGTTTACCGCACCCAAAGCATCGGCCTTTGAAGTTACCTCCCCTCTGACCCTGCTGTCCACGGCCCTGTTGGCCGTTACCTCCACGCCACTGGCCCTGATGTGCACGCTGCTGGCCCTGCTGCTGTCCCTGCGGTCGGTGTTGGCCCTGCTGGCCCTGCTGATTAGGCTGGCCCTGATGGCCCTGCCTGAAACCCCCGAATCCCTGCCTAGAATCACCTGAACGGAATCGCTTAGCAGGATCCCCCTGATGGGAACTCTACTCGTGCTGACGAGTCTGTCCATGAGTTGGTGCCCCACTGGCACTATTACCCCCGGTCCTGCCCTGTTGGCTGGACTCCCCTGCTCTCTTGCTTCCCTGCAGATGGAAGCGGTGATCCTAGCAATGTAGTAACGCTGCATTGAGTACATCAGTGAAAGTACTTAGGGATAGATTTCCAATAAGGTGCTGACGGATCCTCCAAGCTAACCCGTCGACAAACAGCATAATCTTCTTGCTCTCAGTAGGTGCCTCGTCTGGCACAATTGTGAGAAGTCTCGTGAACTCCTCCTCATACTCAGCTACAGTAAGGTTCTCCTGCTTCAGATTTAGTAATTTCCGCCTCATCTCAGTCTGCACTGCGGGTGGAAAATACTTGCGGTCAAATCGCTCCCAGAACAACTGAATAGGGATCGTGTCCCTCTCCTCCAAAGTAGTAGTGGACTCCCACAACTGTAATGCGGCTCCCACCAGCTTAAAGGAAGCCAATAACTGCTTTTGCACGTTAGTGCACTCATACATACGGAGGTTCCGCTGGATGTCTTTCTTCCATTGTCTAACTGTAACAATATCAGAGCTACCAGAAAACTCAGGGGGATGTGCTTTCTGAAAAGCATCCCGAACCCTCTCCCATGCCGATGGAAGCTGTGCTGGTACTGGCGCCATTGCCTGAACCTGGGGTGGAGCCTGCTCAATCACCGCTATTGCGGCATTCACCGCCTGAGCAATAATGGCGGCTACTTCGTTTGCATTCATTGTGCCTGGTGCCAGAGCTGCTGGCTGCTCGGCTTGGGCACGCCTATCTTTCGGAGCACGTCTCGGAGGCATCTGAAACGTGAACAAGTTTATTAGTCTACAGTTATTTTCAAATCTCAAATAGCTGAAGACTTAAACGTAAAAGCAAGAGTACAACAATCCTAAAATAGGGCTCTATAGTAATAACGTTAAGCTGAAAGCGAAATAAGCCGTACAGATCCTATGGACACTAGAACCTGATGCTCTGATACCACCTGTGACACCCCGCTTAATTAAATACCGGGCGATCACTCCTTTATTAAATTAAATCAAGGTAAACAGTTGGTTCATTCTCAGCATCACTGTCGATAAAAATAAATTTTCCAATTTAACACCCTAAATAATTAAGCTAAGTGTCAAAACCATTTTCATACATACTTTCCAAATTTTAATTAAAGAAAAAGATTTATTTATTTAAAAACAACATTTCTACAATTAAGAATCACACCACAATAAACCGAATAATATAATACATTCGTCAATCGAATGTCAACATATGAAAACTAAAACCACAAATCCAAATATAAATGTCCCAACAACAATGAAGTAATGGAAAGGGCGACACATGCCCAATAAATGAGAATGCTAGAAGTGGAGTCAATAAAGGAAGCCGTCTACGCAAGTGACCTGCAACTCCCACCTAAGCTGCAGCACGTTCCTCTCAAGGGATCCTAAGCAAGACGCCCCTGTGGCTGGGCACCTGAAATATATACATATATATACAAGAGAGAGAGAGAGAAAAAGAAACGGGTCAGAGCCCGAAAGTGTGTTTGATTTTAAAATACGTTTAGCAAGTATTTAAATTGATACAGGCCAATGCAACAACATATTAATGCGTCACTCTCTTGAGAAATACTCACCTCTCTTCTAATGTGCACACCTATCGCACTAACCTTCCAAACGGTTATTCTTAACAATTATATCATACTAACCTTTCCAATAATTTAGCATATCTTAACTTACTCATAAGATTTCAAAACCGAACAATATTTTTGTTTAAAAAGAATACTTCCAGTTAGCAGCACAACTCTCGTTTTAGCTTTAACATATTATACTTTCACAAAACAAGTATTTACTATCTGAGTCATCAACCATGTCCTACTTATCAAATCACAGTAGGCAGTTTCAAATTTTCAAATCTCATATATATATATTAACTACTCGTATAATATATATAAAATAACAGCACCCCACATAAAACTATGGTGCGTTCATACTTCTACTATCCAAAGCCCCATATCACTCATATTAAGGGGAATACATTCGGAATCACTCTCGAATTGTATTAACATAAATACACAAACAATATTGAGGCGAAGAATAGATTCCAAGTCTCTAAGAGGATGGCACATGCCTGCGTCTCTTTGGACCGTCTGAACTATCACATCGATAGCCTGTACCAAGGATATCTATCTTATAGGGTACAAGTCAATATCCCCCATAAAGGTCCCATCGAGATAAGACTTGTCCCAGCGCGGTAACCTCAGGGATAGCAAGTAGCGTGGGCATGATTTTCACAAGTATATAATTATGTACACACAATCATATAAATATACCACTTTATCATATTAATATAGGTTCTTCTCGTCACCCATAATTATAACATTTATCCTACATTTCACATTATTAGTATTACGTATAAGGTTTCATCTCTA
Source organism: Sambucus nigra (assembly GCA_949130495.1). NCBI lineage: Eukaryota > Viridiplantae > Streptophyta > Magnoliopsida > Dipsacales > Adoxaceae > Sambucus > Sambucus nigra. Next base: position 128,382,663 of record OX422207.1, on the reverse strand, counting down.
ACCTTAACTCGAAGGGTTTTCTCACTTAATACGTGACATTCATGGACTCTATCCTTCCTTGTAGGAAATTCAGTGGGTATACCTCTATTTACTATCGTAGCTATTCGCCACAATCTCTCACTTGAAATACGTAGTTTCATCGTTCATTATATAATTATCCCAAAAACAAGATGCTCGTCTTATAATAAAGTTCCCAACACTTATTCATATGTCTTACTGGTCTTTCCTATCTCCCAAAACATTTCATTAAGAATACCCAAGAATTATTTCACGATAAATTTAATTTAACTAATTAAACAAGGGAAATAAGAGTCTGCCAGGAGGGGTCGATCGATCGAACCTTCGATCGATCGAAGCTTTAGGCTCGATCGATCGATCAAGCAGGTCTGCGAAAATTCTGCAGAAATGCAGTTACGGGTTCTACCAAATTTCTTCATCCAAAACCATGTTTTTCAATTCTAATCGTCCCAAAAATCCTACTACTATCATTATAACAATATACCAGATGTTTTCAACGGAAAGCATGTGTATATCTAACATTAAACATGGATAATTAACCCAAAATCCCATCTAATCATCAAGAACCCTAGAGTTTTTCTTAATCAAGGTTCTAATCTGTTTTTACCAGAATTTCCTTCTAATATATCATCAAAATTTCGTGGGTTATATTCCTCGCAAGGATTCCAGAATTTCATTATAATCAATACTACATGCATTTTCCTAACACAAATTGGGTTTTCTTCCATAGTTTTCATCTCTAATCAATCCTAAACTAATATGAAGATTGCACTAACGAAAATACGCAAGTTAAATACTTGCCTGGGATTTTCAGAAGTCCGGTTTGCAGATGAATCCGGTGTGGTTGCGTTCCCCTTCTCGCGATCTACGCGTTGGTGGTGGCGGCGGTGCAAACCGGTGACTTTTTGGCCTAGAATTGCCTTGGAGCTCTCTCCTCTCTTCTCCAATGGCCGTCACTTGTTTTCTGAATATTCTAACCCTAAAAGACTAACCTAAATGGCTGATATAGGTTGCTGAATTTCGTGGGTTTAATTACCCAAAAAGGTGAAATGACTAAATTGCCTTCCCGGGGTACCAATTAGGCCTAAAAACGCCCCGAGACCCAAACTAAACCCCCGGGTACACTTTTCTGACTATCTCGACCCTTCCGGACGCGTTGGCGCACTCAAAACGACCATACGAACAACTTATAAAATATTCACTTTTTATCTAACAAAATTAATCCTGACGTGACACGGGCACGTCCCGACTTAAATTTCCGAAATAGTCATTTAATTCACTCATGACATTCAATATAACCAATATAATATATTACTTTGCTCATTAGTAATATTCAACAAGTTTCCCATAATTACTAACTCTCGTCACGTTAATAATTATAACATAATTAATTTCCGGATTTTTATTAAATAAATCATTCGCGTTAAATTTAATAAATCCCCAAATTAATATACCATAAAAATACGGGGTATTACAATATGTTTCCTGCCCCCTTTTTTTTAAAGTTATTATATATTTATGACAGCCGTGTCCCTTGCGTGTCCAACTATTTTTAAATGCCTTTTAAGCCCGACACGCCACGTGGCGTGTCGGACACGTGTCCAAGCCGTGTCCCTTGCGTGTCCGTGTCCTTTGAGTGTCCGACACTCGTACGCGGCCTTCGGAGAATTGTCCGTGCTTCATAGATTATAACACATAAATATTAATCCTGTATTCACTAAATAACATATTCAATTCACTTTGTTTCTCAATTTAATTAAATTACGAGCACACATGTAATTAAAAATATTCCCTAAAATACGGGGTATTACAGTAGTGTCACTACAAAATCCTAGTGTCTAGAGATCAATGCATAGTAGCCTAAGTACCTAACTTTCTACCAATTCGACATGCAAGCTCTGCTAAGAATCAAGTCATGGAACCTACCCAACAACCACCACCAATTTGGTCCACCAAATACCAACAAACAAAACAATATACTCCCTTCATCCCAAATTAAGAGTCTTACTTTGTTCTTGGTCCGTCTCAAATTAAGAGTCCACTTTCCTTTATTAGACATAATTAATGAACTAAATTTTATAATGGTGAAGAAATTTTGATTTTGACCATTGATTAAGTGTATCCTTAATATATGAAATTAAAAGAGGGACTTTTAATATGGGATGAAGTGAGTAGTATTCTAAAATAAATCATATACCTATTTTTAACCCATGCAAAAAGATAAAAAAATCAATACCACACCAACTCAACTCAACTCTACTCAGCCTTTTCCCAATTATTTGAAGTCGGTTACATGAATTCTATTTTTCCGTTCCATTCTGTTCAGTGCAATATTTTCGGTTAAACCATATGATATCATGTCTTTTTTTACAATATCCCACCAAGACAATTTAGGCCTACCTCTATGCCTTGCGTTACCATTAATACTAACTAAATTACTCTTCCTTACGGGGGCATCCATTGGTCTACGCTTCACGTGTCCAAATCATCTAAGTCAATTTTCTCTTAATTTATCCTCAATAGGAGCTGCTTTTATCATTTCACGAATTTGTTCATTTCTAATTTTATCCTTTCGAGTTTTACCAAAAATACATCTTAGCATTCACATATCCGCCGCACTCATTTTCTTCACATTTTATTTTTTGGTTGTCCAACACTCTGTCCCATATAACATGGTGGGTATAATGGTCATCTTAAAAAAATTTCCTTTTAACTTCAAAGTATACGCCTATTACATAATACGCTGGTAGCACTTCTCCACTTAACCCACCCTGCTTTAATCATGTGAGTAACATCGTCACTAATATCTCCATCTTTTTGGATAATCGAGCGTAAATAACAAAAATGATCATTTCTAGGTATCTCTTTGACCCATCAATTTCACCACATCCCCATTTGTCCTCCTTCTAAAATTGCACTTTTAGTCATGCTTATTTAAATTCTCTTGTTTTTAGAGTTTATCTCCACAATTCCAAACTAGCATTAATTCTCGTCTTAGTCTCATCTACCAAAATAATATAATCTGCAAATAGCATGCACCACGACACCTCATCTTGTATTTGTCCAGTCAACTTATCCATAACAAGAGTAAAGAAATAAGGACTTAGTGCTGAATCTTGGTGCAAACCTACAGTAATTGAGATTTCACTACTCTCTCTAGCTGATATTCTTATAGTCATAGCTCCATTATACATATCCTTGATCACATCAATATATCTACGAGTCACTCTTTTTTTTTTATATAGAATTCACTATATTATATCTCTTGGTATCCTATAATATGCCTTCTCCAAATATATAAAAACCATATGAAGGTCCTTCTTTTTCTCCCTATACCTCTCCATTAATCTCCTCAATAAATAAATCGCTTTCATTGTTGATCTCCCTAGCATAAACCCAAATTGATTCTCAGATATTGTTGTTTTTAACCTCGATCTATATTCAATCACTCTCTCCCACAGTTTCATTGTATGACTTATTAACTTAATACCACGATAATTTGAACAACTTTGTATGGCCCCTTTATTTTTATAAATAGGTACTAAACACTCTTTCTCCATTCATCGGGGGGCATCCTACCAGTCATTATTATTTTATTAAATAATTTGGTAAGCCAAGACACTCCTTCCTCCCTTAAAACTCCTTCAAACCTCAATAGGGATACCATCCGGTCCTAAAGCCATCCCTGTTTTCATCTTTTTTAGAGCAATCGTAACCTCTGTTGTCCTAATCCCTAAGTTCCTTTATATCTAATCTACTCCCATTATCTCCATTCAATAACCCCTCGAAGTAGTTTTTCCATCTTTTCAAAATCTCGTCATCCTTAATTACGACTCTCGAATCATCACTTTAATACACTCATGGACGGCCCTGGCCATGTGCCAAATGGGCAATGGCACATGGCCCATTTTAGAGTATGCACCTATGTATGTATATTATAGGGTCCAAAAATATTTTATGCATATTAAAAATATCAATTTTTAAAATGAGTTTAATTTTTTAGGGGACCATTTTTTTAACTATCCAAAAACAATCTGTACATAGGATGATTTAACTACCCAAAGATCTCACCCAACTAAAATGGGCCCCAAAAAAATAATAATTTTTTAGGGGCCCATTTTAGGTATTTAATATCTTTGCACAATATTTTTTTAGGAGGGCCCTAAATTAATTTTTGTGCAGGGCACTCCCAATCTTAGGACCGACCCTGAATACACTTAAAGTTATTAAAATCTTTTGTTTTTCTGTCCCTAAGTTTAGCAAGCTTAAAAATACTTTTTTCCGCTTCTTGTATTATTAATTTTCTATAAAGATCATCATACGCCTTTAACTTAGCATCTCTTACCATTTTCTTAACTTCCTTTTTAGCCCATTTATATTTCTCAAAATTCTTTCGTTTCTCATTGTTTGCCATGTTTTAATGCACTCCTTTTTTATTTTTATTATATTTTGTACTTCTTCATTCCGCTACCAAGTTTCTTTAGATTGTGGCCCCTTGCCTTTTGATTCTCCAAGAATTTTTTCCCATATTCTCTTAATGCATGTGACCATCTTATCCCATATTATGCTAGTCTCATATTCGATATTTAATGACGCTTCATTTAATATTTTATCTTTAAGTAATTCTAATTCCTTTCCTTTTAAGTTCCATTACTCAGTTCGTGAGTTAATCTTCTCTTTTCGCACTCATGATTGATTTTTAATATTTATATTCAACACCATTATCCTATGTTGTGAGGTTAAACTCTCTTTCGAGATAATCTTACAGTCTTTACATGTTAATCGGTCTCCTTTTCTAGTAATGAAAAAGTATATTTGTTTCTTATGCGTTCCGTTCCACTTTATAAGTTATTAAGTGTTCAAGTCTCTTTTTATAACATGTAATTACTAATACAAAATCACAAGTCATTGCAAAATCTAAAATAGACTCTCCACCATCGTTCCCATTTTCAATACCATATCCTCCATTCACTACCTCATATCCTACACGATTTTCTCTTACGTGGCCATTAAAATCTCCCCCTGTATTGATTTTCTCACCTACGAGTATTTCTTGAATTAGTTCATCCATTTGTTCCCCAAATTGTACTTTAGTGTGTTCATCTAATCCTTGGGTTACATATGCACTAACAATATTAATTATATTTTTACCTAATACCAGTTTTACAAGTATAAGTCTATCATCTTTCCTACTAATAGTAACGATAGCATCCTTAAGGTAGCATCCTTAAGGTTTTTATCTGCTATTATTCCGACCCCTTTACTAATTCTATGTTTTCCAGTATAATATAATGTAAACCCTGTATTTTATATTTCTCTAGCTTTCTCACAAACCTATTTAGTTTCTTGTAAACAAGCTATGCTAACTTTTCTTCTTATCATGGTATCCACTGACTCCATCCCTTGTCATAGTCTCTATGCTCCAAGTCGCTAACTTAAGTTTACTATCCTAAACTAGCTTCTTTACCCTCACACGTCTAGATTGTTGCAGGATTCCTTGCCCATTTCTCATCGTACCCGGGCGCCGATGCGACGCTCTTTGCCTATTTTTCGAGACACGGGCAGACGTAGCGTATCGCTTAAGGGCAATGCCCTAGTATTAGTGTGTATATTCATAGGATTAATGTTCATAAGGACCTGACAGTTTTACGTTGGCTGTCAGCTACCTAACGGAAGTCTGCCCCTTCATGAAATCTACAAACTCTGAAAATGTGGAGGAAATTAAGGTTCCATGATATATTTCAGATGGAGGTAGGGAGGGAGAGAGAACATTTTGTGTACATGTGTATAACTGGATATATATATATACAATACTGCTCATGTGCAGACTTACCCGCACATTAACAGTCCGGATTGGACATGTGGCACCTGGCGGTAAGCCACCTCATCATTACCTTCCATTGTCGGTCTGTTGCTACCTCATTACTGGATCTGTAAGCCTTGACATAATTTCAATATACAATGTCTCTCTCCCTTCTCAATTTGGTAAGATGGGTTACACTTTTTACTGATTGATTTATGTGATTTGGTCATGGTGCGCATCCGAGTTATGAGAAGAGGAAGAGAGGTCTCAAAGGTGGTCTTGTGCGGGAAAGAGTTGTTGGTTGCTAATCGATATGAAGAAAGAGGACATGGTAGTGGTGTCCCAACAAAACCAACACCAAAATGGAGGTTGTAGAGATAGAGAGGATACTGATGCTGGAGTCGTGGAGGTGGAGATAGATAGAGAGGAGAAATATTGATGGGGTGGTGCAAGGAGGCACGATGCGACACTGCTGTCTGCGTGGAGTCTGACGATTCGCGGTGATGGGTTGTCATGATTGGGTTCAAGACAAAGAAAGAGGAACAAAGAGCTGGGACAGAGCGAGGGGGTTTTAAATTTTGAAGTGAACTCGGGGGAGAGAGATTGAGAGAGAGAGAAGGCCTCGAAAATTTATAGGATATGTTTATCTCAAAATTCATATGGAATAACTCTCATCTATGGTGTTACGTTTGTCTGAATTCAATTGTCAATTTTGTTGGTTGCCCCCACATGGTTGTAGCTTATAGTATGGATACTAATGTTGACCTCATTGGTAATAAGACCAAAAAGGACATTTGAGATAGTCTAGAAAAATGACACTTACCATTACCAGAGACTCTATAAGGTCAATATATGACCCAATATGACAAATAAAAAAAGGCCCAAAATAGAAAAATAGACCCGAATACATATACTATATGCATACGCATCACATATACTGATGTAGATAGGTTTTATTGTTTTGTTTTGTTAATTGTTAGTATTAAATGTAATAAAAGGGGTTTAGTCCTCTTTAGTAAATATTTTAGAAAGTGAAGGGTATCTTTGTCTTTTAATGCTTTTCTAGTTTGGGTAAGATTACTAGTAGTATAAATAGGTAATGATGTACTAGAAAACTATTATTTTTTGGCTTGTTAATACAATTTTCAGATTTGTGCTTGTGTATTTCTCTCTTCTTTGGATCCAATTGGTGTTGTTTGCATCAAATTGGTATTAGAGTGAGGTGAGCTATTTGGTGTATGTGTCCTCCCATTGCATCTCCATTAGTAACTCCTAAGAAGAGGAATTAGAACATAGATTCTGAAAATCAAATGGCAACCCTAGAATAAGCTACGATTCTTTTCATGAAACAACGAACCCTAATTTTATCAAAATTAGAGGGCTTTGTTTCTTCTCGACCTTCTTCTCAAACCCTAACCCCAATCTGGACGAGGCATAAGTGGCCGAAGGGTAAAATATTCGTTATAATGAGGAGAGGTCATATGTGGAATCATCAATTTCCCCCTAGGCTTCAATCTTCTGAGATGTCTTCAATAATGATAGGAGATTGGAAGCCATGAACTTTTGAATGCATATTGGTCGACCCCTTGAGGGATGAGGCAAAATAGGCCAAAGCATAAATGGCCGAGGCATAAGAATGAGTCTAGAATGACTGGTGTTGTACCCTTGATGGCCGAGGCGTGAATAACCGAGGCATAAGTGGGTGTCCACAATGACTGAGGCCGAACCCTTGATGGCCGAGGTGTGAATGGCCAAGGCATAATTGGGTGTCCACAATGACTGAAGCCGAACCCTTGATGGTCGAGGCATACCTAGGTGCCAACAATGGCCGAGGCATACCTAGGTGCTAACAATGACTGAGGCCGAATTCTTGATGGACGAGGCATAAATGGCCGAGGTGTGAATGACCGAGGCATAAGTGGATGTCCACAATGACCGAGTCTGAGCCCCTGATGGCCGAGCCATAATTGGGTGTCCACAATGACTGGGCCAAACCCTTGATGGCCCAGGCATAAATGGAGGAGGCGTGAATGGCCGAGGCATAAGTGGATGCCCACAATGATTGATATTACACAAAAATGGTAAGTCAAACAATATGAAGATAACTCGGTGAGTCATGCTAGGAACTCGTTCTGGGCAAGGGTTATATTCTTCTTCGAGATTTTAATAGGTATCACCTGTTTTTTCCCCTTCATGTTCTTGTTTTCTTTATATAAATTGATAAATGTACATTTTCAAGACGTGTCCCCGTATCTTAAATATTTTTGATTTTATGTGTCAGCGAGTCCATGTCGTGTCAGACACGGCACCTGTGGTGTCTGTGTCCGTGCTGCTTAGCTTTGAATGCATAATTGTTTTATTAGTCATACAGATTTGAAATTGTTTTATGGCACGTGCCCTCACCCAGGCTACGGTTGTGTGACACCCCGACTAATTAAATACCGGGTAGCTACTCCTTTATTAAATTAATTCAAAATGCCAAGTTGGCTCAGTTAATAGCATCACTGTCGAAAACATTTTAATATTACTAACCCCCTAGTATTTAAAAATCAAGTTACCAAATTTTAATTTAAGTCTGATTAACATGCAATAAGTGTAAAGAAGAAATAAATAACACCATTCACCATACTGAAGTAAAATGAATAACCATCACAATAGAGTAAATAAAGTCTGGAGGAAAACTCCTCACTACAATCCCATAACTGAAATAAATAAACTGAAACAATACATGCTAAAGTCTGAAAACTGAAATGTAAAAGATGTCTCTAAAGAAATGGGCAACATGCCCTACAACTGATAGATGGTGACTCTGGAATCCAAAAGATAGAAGCGTCTACATGCAAATCCCTGTAGCTTCCACAAGCAGCTACAGCTCGTCACCTGAATGAGTATCCTATGCTTGGTGTCCTTGTGGCTGGGCACCTAAAAATGGTTTTACAAGAAAAAGATTTGAAAAGCAAACGGGTCAGAGCCCGAATGTGGAGTTATATTTTAAAAACCTGCAAGTGCTTTAAAAACATTTAAAACATTAAATGCAAAGTACATGTTAGGACGTGCACTCACATTATATTCTCACCTCTCGTCTAACTGTGCACTCCTAACGCAAGTACCCATCTATATCTACCCATACCACTAGCTAAGTGACTACGTATTTAGCTAGACTGCCAAAGGTTCTACCCATAATACTTGGTTCCATTAACATAATAACGCTCTTAATTAAATAGGGTTTAATGTAACTTAGATACTCAATATGCAATATATATATCACTATTAGTTAACTCACTATATATCTCGAAACAACACCTTAATATATATCTACAACATTAACATGAGGATTCCCATTAATTAAATGTATATTATTCACATCATAATTATACAATACAAGCACCCCGCAATCTAAGCTGTAGTGCACACATACTCTGCTATCCATCCCGGTACATCACGTACATAAGGATTACATATTCCGAAACTCTCAGGAATAGTTTACCGATAACATCACAAATAATGGAGGCGAACACAGTCACCATCACATGGGTCACGCACATACCTACGCTCCCATGATCAGCGGAGTTATTAATATCACAATAAGTCTTTCTATGACCTATGTTCATCGAGGTACCAGTCTATATCCCCCCCGTAGGCACACAAGGATTAGAGGGTCCTAAGCGAACGCAACCTCCCGTGATAGCAAGTATGGTAGGTATGTCATACACACAATCCATATACCAATACTAAGTAAACACACATCTTAGTAATACCGTATTTTAATCGTAGTACATATTGTACTCTTGTACTAACTATAATTATCACAATTCGTACTATTCCGGTTTGTAATTATACGCGCCATAATTCATCCTCACATCGTAGTAGACACTCACGTCTCAACCCAAACGGTTCATTGAATATAACTCTAGTATATAATTTACTCCTCTCAATAACCCAAAAGTCCCAATCTATCCTCACATCAATATAGGAAGGTCATCTATATCCTCGAATAAGTTTACGGGACTCCAAAAATAAAAACAGTCCAAAAAGGACCAAACTGTCAACTCGTTAGAAGTTTCGTTCGAACGAGGATGTTCGAACGAGATCCTGCTGTCAACTCGTTAGAAGCCTCGTTCGAACGAGGCTGTTCGAACGAGATCCCAGTTCGTTCGAACGAACTGTTCCTTCTAACGATATCTCGTTCGAACGAGATATCGAACGAGATCCCTTCTCGTTAGTAACGACTGGTCAGCTTCGTTAGAAGCTCGTTCGAACGAGTTCGTTCAAACGACCTGGGGGCTACTTCTAACGAGCTACCAGTTTCGGCCCAGATTTTTCCCATCTCGTTTTTCACCATATTTATCACTACAATCCTTCTCCAAAATTCGTTCTAACAATGATTTAAGTCCTCTAATCATACTAAAACATGCTTAGGTCATAAACTAACGTCTTTTAAGGCAATAAGGCATCCTAAACATCATTAAATCCCAAGATTTTATACTTTTCCCCAATATCATCAAGAACATGAACTCTAGATATATATCAAAATCAAATTCCCGAATTTAATTCGTTTTTCTTTCACCCAATCATGTATTAACATCAGATTAATTGTCTCCAAACTATTCTACATGCAATTTTCTTCATAATTTCTCAAGTTCTATGATCTAAACTACATGGGTTTTCATATTTATCAAGAACAAACCATAAATCCGAATTTTCTAACATGGAAAGAACATTTGCTGAAATTAAACATAATTAAACTACTTGCCTTGGTTTGATTTCTTATTTGGTGTAGGTTTGGTGAAGATTCTGCAGAGTTTCCTCTCTCTCTAAGTTCCTTCTCCAATGGTGGCTCAAGGTGGCTAGGGTTTGATTTGGGGAAACTTAGAAAACCTAAATGACAACCTACGTAGCCTTCTAGGTTAATATGGGTTGGTTAATGGGCTTAATGGGTTTAATCCACATCAGATTTACATCTCTAATTTTCGTCACTTTTAATTCCTAAAAATGTAAAATTACCAAAATACCCTTTAAGTTACCGGTATGGCCTAAAAATACCCCGGGACCCAAACTATACCCCCGGCTAGTGTTTTCTGACTATCTCGACCCTTCCGGACGCGTTGGCGCACTCAAAACGACCATACGGATTACAGATTTTAAATTCACTTTTATTATCAAAATATTACCCCGTGACGCGGCGGTCCCACGCGTCTCGACAAAATTTTCAAATTGCCTTATATAAATCTCACGACAAATTTTATAATACCAAATACATATATAATCATATATGCACATAATCAAATACCAATTCGCATCTCATTAGTATTTTTATCCTGGATTAATTATCAATTAATACGCATTTAATTAATTAATCCCAAAAATAAATATAGCCAAAAGTACGGGGTATTACAGGTTGGTTTCGGGTTCGAGACATGGGAGCAACCTCTCCATATATGGGGGTAAGGCCAGTCGACATCCGCCTCTCTCAGACTCTGCAGTTAAGCGGGAGCCTTGTGCACTGGGTACGACCTTTTTTATAATTAGATGATCTTTAAAAAATCTGGTATAAAAATTGAGCAAGTCCTATGCACCCCCACCAAGACTTCTTTTCGTCGTTCTTATATTTATTGACTTCTTGTTGATGTTATTGGGAAGCTTTTTCTTTTGAGTATCGTTTGTCAACAAGTCCACATTGACATTAAGTCTGATAAACTCATTAGTTAGCCAACACTTTGCATACCACTCGCCTTTAATTTATTCTTCTATATGCTGTCCTGTTAAAATATATGATTTTTATCCAGTCTCCAGAAGTTATATTTCTACATGCATAATAATGGTGAATCTGTCTTATGCTTGTGGGAAATATACAGAAAATACTTCGCAATCTTTGCAGAAACTTGCTTTGCCAGCTTTGGTGACAGAGTGAAAAATTGGATTACAATTAATGAGCCTCTCCAAACTGCGGTGAATGGATATTGTACCGGTATATATGCCCCTGGAAGACGTGAGCGTGCATCAACTGAACCATATTTGGTTGCACACCACCAGCTCCTGGCACATGCTGAAGCTGTTTCCATATACCGAGAAAAATTTAAGGTATGCTATTTACTTGTTTAAGTTATTTGCTAATCGTCTTCAGTATGCGGGTAATCTTAATATAAATTTAGTTCTGATTAGGATCTGAAAGCAAATTTATGGTTTTGTTAATGATGGATTATTCTATGTAATGAGACTAAAGGCGTATTGTTTATGTATTGACTGTAATCAGAGGACCAGTTGCATAATATGGTCTTGTGCCTATAATTCTTTGGCAACCCTACAAGAAATCAAAATGAACAACGCCTCTTACATCTCTTGGTTGTTCTATGCAAAGAGTCTAAACCAAAGAAACTTATCCTCTTACATCCTTTCGGACCTTCACATTAGAAATTTCTTGACTAAGATATTGAATTATCGAAGCACGGGGGTACGTCTAAATTTGGCATTAAAATTGGGCTTAAAATTTCAGCTTGTGAGATGCTTGGACTGTGAGTTTTTAGTGGAACATCTAATAGTTGCAATTATTTCTGTTAAATCACCTTCTCACCTACTGGCTTAAGCTTCCAAGAAACTAAGGGGGTTGGTTTAGTTGTCAATTATGAACTACAGGGAGTTTATATGCAACTTGTTCAAAAGCAGTGGGATAAAGTGCAGTTAACCCTAATTATTTCATTTGTTCATCTTGAAAAGTGACCACCGCTTAGGTGGATTTGCGAGTTTGATTTCCAGCACTGCTGGAGCTTGAAGTCAAGCTCGTCTTGGTTATACAATTTATCCTTCCCCGACTCGATGCCTGATAAGTTTTTAACATGCTGAGCATGTGTGGACAAGTTCAACCAACCTCAGAAAAGCTTGATATGGCATTGTTTGTCTTAGGCTGAAAACCAACAATGCAGGTTAAACTCAACTTGGTTTCACTTCTACTGTTTCCTAATCTTCATTACACGTGTTTAACATAAGGTCAGTTGATACCTATGAAGCACCGACACTCTCCCGGAAGCCACGAGTCAGCTTTGACACGAGTCCGACACGCGACACGCCCCGACACGTTGCCGACACGCTGGGACATGTTGGCCGACACGTAAAAAGGACACTTTATTTATTTATTTATTTATTTATTTTAATGTGATTATGATTCTGTGTTAAAGTGTGTTTGAATTTTGTTTTATATGGTCCATTTTCTTAATTTCATGTTACGAATGCTCTAATAATGTATTTTATGGAAAAAAATCTGTTTTATTTCATTAATATATATATGTAAATATATATTATATAGTTGAAAATATATTATATATTATACGTATCCTAGCGTGTTGTATCCTAGTTTTAGGAAAAGTCACGTGTTGCGTGTCGTGTCGAAACACGTATTACGTGTCGAGTCCGTGCTTCATAGGTTGATACTCATTCTCAAGTAAATTCTGCATCACCTTGTATTTCTACTGCCCACTAGTATGCTGCATGAATCTTACCTCATATCTGATTCTCCTTTATTTTTAAAAGGACGGTCTAAGTCTCTTCCCCTTTACAAATTTGTTACATATTTATGCTACTTAAGCATCCAATTGCCTCCATGTCACCATTATGATGACTCGTTTTTGCTCGGGATCTCCCAAGTAGTCAGGTCTGCATCTACACTGGTCCCTGTTGTAGAGAATGTTTGCCCCGAAGGGAGTTAGGAAGGAGTAAACTCCTTTTTTAAATTACACGGTAAAACTCCCCACTTGTTGGTTCGAATCCGCAGCCACTCACTTGTGATAGGGGTGCACTAACCATTGAACTATGAGCCCATGTGCTCTTTATATGTGACTCTACCTGAGGTTATATCTTTTGAATTCCCTAGCACAATATTGCAAGTTTTACTTTGTTAGTATAGCTCGATAATATGCTTCAGAACTTTTTTAGACTTACGCCCCCGTTTTATTTTGAAATTAGAGTTAGCTCTCCGCTTTGATAAAAAATACCTATGTTTTATGCTGACTTGTCTACATTAAGAAACCCTCACCTCTCTGCAGGATTGAGATTGACCTACCCGACATATCTCGACTCGAGATATGTCGAGCATGTGCCATGATTATGATAGTACTTTGACTCATCTTTGTTGTTACTCTTTCCTTTTTGGGGGTTATAATTGCATGATGTAATTATGCTCAGTGTTTTAATCAATCTAGATTCTGTGGTTGACCATTAAAATTTTGTATGAAATACTATATGATATTGCTGGTGCTATGTTGGTAAACATTTTGGCTGTTGGGGAATATGTACTTGACTTTGTGACAGCTAAGAGTATCTTGTTGTTCCTGTTTTGAAAATTTACCCTAGGACAAGCAAGGTGGACAAATAGGCTTGGTGGTGGATTGTGAATGGGCTGAGCCATTAACAGATAGAATAGAGGATCAAAGGGCTGCTGCAAGGCGTCTTGATTTTCAGCTTGGATGGTACTACCATTTTCAGCTGATTACGTAATTCTTGTATTGCTTAACTGTTGAAAATTCCCCAGATTATCTGTTCATATATAAGCTTACAAAAAAGAGCAGTTTTTTTTCTTTTCTTTTTGGAAAGACTGATACCTTCAATTGCTAATTCCTAGTAGATTGAAAGATTTTTTTGTCATGTTTATGAACATATAGTATATACTAAACGCCTCTGGTAGATGTAACTCTACGCATCTGTTGTATCAAGAGCCAGATTAAAATTTGATACAAGCATCTCCTGAAAGAAGTCAAAATCAAGAATAAATTATTTTTTGTGGAAGTTAATGGAGAGTTGTTTGGAAAAAAATCAGGATCATGGAGCGAAGTACATATTAGTCCTTCAATTTAAAGATCGATTTAGGAGGTGTTTCATGGCTGGTTCAAGGATTTGTGAAAAGAGTGTAATGAAAGTAATATTTTTTTATAGTAAACATTAGGAGTAACATCGTTTATCGTTGAAGGACTAATATCCAAGGTTCTAAAAGGCGCAAGGTGTGGAGGTGTGGAGGTCAAGCCTTAGGAGCCTGGGCATAAAAAGGCGTTTTCCCCTTTTTAAATATTTTTTAATTATACTAAGGCTAATAAAACAATAAAATAATACATACCTTGAAATTTGAAAATATATCCGTATACCCTTTTTCCTATATGCATGTTCCACAAGTCCATATCAACCTAATACATGCAATTAAAATTCAAAATAAGTTAGTAAACAATATATTTAAATATAATGTAAATGCAATAAAATATAATATAATATATTTCAATATAATATATTTCAAATATAATATAATATAATATAATACAGTAAACAGTATATTTCAAATATAATAGAATCAATATTATACCAATTTGGTTGGAGGGTTTTGTTTTGTTTGTTTAAAGGCTTTTGATAAGGAAAAAAAAACTTTAAAAAAAAGGCGCGCCTAGTCACGCCTTACTGCGCTTAGGCGCACCTTTTTACGCCTTACCGTGCCTAGGCGCGCGTGGGCCGTTGACCACGCCTTTTGCCACGCCTAGGCCCGCCTTTTAGAACATTGCTAATATCACAAGCCAAATTAAGCGGGTACACCTATAGGTAGTGGAATGGTTGTCTTCATCTGATGCCAGAAAATTCACCCCATGATTAAGGAATTGCTGCTCAGGAATTTATCTAATTATATCACATGTTGCATATTGTATTGATTTTTAATTTTGTCATAAAAGGATGTTCAAACTAATTTTATGCTGCAAAAGTTCTTATGTATATATACGTGCCAAGCTACTTGGTCACTAACAAAGTAATCTTGAGGGCATAGAGTACTACTTTAACCTAATTAATGGTCTATACGCGATATTCTTTTTATTCTTCTAATAACAAGGAAACCCTAATAAGAACAAAATGACTAGAAGAACACTAGTCGAACTAGAATATTCCTTATTCTATTGGACCGTAGAATACTCATAATTGCTATCACATCATGGATGATATCTTGCCATTATTTATGAAAGAATTAGTAAATTGAATTTCCTTGTCTTTTTTCTCCAATTGGAGGCCTTTATATATCTCTCTTACAATGTGTATAAATGGAATATGCAGTCATGATTTATACCTAAGATTAAGCCTAAGATAGTCAAATATTTACACCAATGATTCCCATAAAATATGACATGCTTTAAGGAACGTGTTTTCATGTTTTAAGGAACATGTTTTATAGACCTTTAACACTCCCCTGCAAACTCGACTATCCTGGAGAGACAAGGTTGGAACTTAGCAGAGTAAAACGAAGCTTGTGGAGCCCTTTAGTAAAAATATTTGCAAGTTGATCTGGAGAGGGGACAAAATGAACTCGATGAGAGTCGGCCAGGAGATGTTCTCGAATGAAGTGATAGTCCAGCTCAATGTGTATGGTGCGGGCAAGAAAAACAGGGTTGGAGGCCATATATATGGTGCTTAGATTATCACAGTAGAGGGTGTTAGGCTTAGGAGAGGGAACTGGAAGCTTAGTGAGGAGATGAAAATCCAAGTCGTTTCAGCACAGACATGGGCTAGGGAGCGGTACTCAGCTTCGGCATTGGAGTGTAAAATGGTGGGTTGTTTCTTGGCAGTTCAAGAGATAAGGTTGG
This sequence comes from Sambucus nigra, assembly GCA_949130495.1. Classification (NCBI taxonomy): domain Eukaryota; kingdom Viridiplantae; phylum Streptophyta; class Magnoliopsida; order Dipsacales; family Adoxaceae; genus Sambucus; species Sambucus nigra. The sequence continues at coordinate 128,366,244 of OX422207.1, read as the reverse complement.
AGTCCAAGAAGACGCAGAGGCCAGTAGTGGAACTGCAGGAGTCAGGGCACCTAACCCAGTTAGCATCGAAGTAGGTAGTGATGATAAAGGGGTTGGAGGAAGGGTGGAAGAGAAGACCATGATTAGGAGAACTTTTGAGGTAGCGAAGGATTTTCTTGGCAGCTATGAGGTAAGGGTGACGGTGTTGTCTCATGAATTGAGCCACATGATGGACAACATAGGTTATGTCAGGGCAGGTGAATGTGAGGCACTGAAGAGTTGGCGATACTCGGTGAGATCAGAAATGAGGTCATCGATGTTGGCTGAGAGCTAGGTTTTGGCACAAACGGGTGTAGAGAAAGGCTTGCAGTCAGTCATGCCAAAGCAATGGAGAAGGTCGATAGTGGATAGTGCATTTGGTTTGGTAGAGGTGAAGACAGTTATAGGGTTAGGTCGCTTCAAGGTCAAGGAAGTAGGAAAGCGGGCCGAGGCCACTTAGCTCAAATTCTTTACCCAAGGTGGTAATGAATGAAGTGAGGAGGTGTGGAGTGTTGCTAGTAAGAATGATATCATCCACGTATAGTAGAAGGTAGAGAACTGCATACTCAAATTTATCGATGAACAAAGAGTTATCGACATAACTCTGAGTGAACCTGTACTGGAGAAGAAAACTGTTGAGCCTTTGGAACCAGGCACGGGGGCTTGTTTGAACCCATAGATGGTCTTTTTGAATAGGCAGACATGATCAGAATGTGCAGAATTAGTGAAGCCAGGAGGTTGATTCATGTAGACAGTCTTGGCAAGGAGATGAAAAAAAGGCATTTTTCACATAAAGTTGATGAAGAGACCAGTCCTGTGAGATAGCAAGGCTGAGAACTGTGCAAACTGTAGTAGGCTTGATGGCCAAAATGAAAGTTTCCTCGAAATTAATACCGTCCTGTTGGTGGAAGCCCTTTGCAACCAGGCGAGCCTTGTGGCGCTCAATGGAACCATCAACACCATGCTTTAGTTTAAGCACCCATTTGCAACCAACTACAATGTTGAGCAGGATCTGGAGGAACAAGAATCTAAGTAGAGTTTTTAAGTAAGGCATTGAACTCCGTAGTCATGACCTGATGTCATTCAGGAACACCGGAGGCTTAAGAGTAAAAGGTGGGTTCGGAGGTAGGGGAAGGTAGGTTAGCCAGAAGGGCTTTGGGAATGGGATATCTAATGGTGCCATTTGTTCGGTGGAGGGGCTTATGGGTAACGTCTTGATGTCGGGTGATCATGGGATGTAGAGGGAATGTCTGCGGCGTTGGAGGGAGGGGTAAGGGTGTTTGGAGGTGGTTGGGCGGAGCGACAGTGATAGTGTAGAGGATATGGTTCATGAGGAGAAGGTTGAGGAGTGGGTGGGGGTAAGGAGGGGGAAGGTGCGGAAGGGGCAGGAGGGATAAGGGGTACAAATATTCATGGAGAATGGGTGGAGGTGGGGGTAGCAGTAAGAGAAAGGAAAATGGTGTTTATTGAAACGAACATGGCGGAATATGTAAACATGACCTGTCGAGCGATCCAAGCAATGATATCCTTTGTGTTGTGAGCTGTAACCTAAAAACACACATTCGACAATTCTTGGCAATAATTTGTTAGTGAAATAAGCACTTAAATGTGGATAACAGGTACAACCAAAAACACGGAGGTCGGAGTATGAAGGGGAATGCCTATAGAAACGGAAGAAGGGGGAAGCCCAATTAAGAACGGGAGAGGGGAGACGATTGATAAGATGAACAGAGGTGGAGACAACTTCAGGCCAGTGGTAGAGGGAAACATGACTAGAGAGAAGTAGAATGTGGGACATATCCGCAATATGACGATGTTTTCGTTCAGCAGGACCGTTCGGTGCAGGTGTGAGAGGGCAAGAAAGACGGAGGTGAATGCCGATGGACGTGCAAAATTCCTCAAAAGGGGCCCTCATATTCTCCCCCGCCATCACTTTGAAATTGTTTAATAGAGGCAGAGAATTGTGTCTATGTGTAGGTGACAAAATTCTTAAAAAGGCATAAGAACCTTTGATTTATATTTCATAAAATCTAACCAGGAATCATCGGTAAAAAGCATATAAAGCATGTAGTATTTGTAATCAGAGATAGAGATTGCTAAACATCAGAATGTATTAAAGAAAAAGGAGCAACATTTTTTATTTCATTTGATTGGGGAAAGGAGAGGTGTGTGAATTTTTTCAAGGCACACTCTTGATAAATGGAAGAATCAGTCTCAAAAGGTAGGAGGTAAAAATTTGTGCGAACCTACATAAGAGATGACTTTGGCAGAGGGGTGGCCAAGTCTGTGATGCCACAATGTAAAGGAACTGTAGGAGGTAGAGAGAGCTTAAATATGGGATGGAAGAGCTGGAAGCTTGTAGAGGCCATATTTACATAGCACCTGATAGAGAAGAGACCCAATAGTGAGATCAAAGATATATAAATGATGGGTATTAAAAGCACAAATAAATTTATTATCTTTACAGAATTGAGAAATAGATAATAAATTCTTGCGCATAGAAGGAACAATGTAGACATTGTTAAGATGAAAAGAGGAACCAAGAGGAAGTGCCATGTTACCTGTATAAGTGACGGGGAGATGATCACCAATGCCAAGTTGAACGGTGTCTGGTCCAGAATAAGGATGACGTTGCTGAAGGAGCATAAAATTACCGATCATGTGGGTGGAGGCTCTGGTGTTAGGATACCAGTTAGGGTCATAGGATGGCTCTGGAGGTTGGGCTATTTGAAGTCCAACAAAGGGAGAGTTAAGGGAGCGGGGCACTAATGGCTGGGTAAAGGTGGAGAGGCAGGAGCAAGTGCGGGCTGAGTGACCAAAGCCAGAGCAGAGTTGGCATTGGACCATGGGTTGCTGTGTAGGACCAGATCCAAAATGTTAGGTTGATGGTAACGAGTGTTGGTATAAGAGCGGTTTGGGGTCCCTCGTTCTTTCTGACAGTAATTGTTGTTCTGATAGGTGGTATGAGGAGGGGCATTCTGTGAGAGTTTTGGAGGGCACTAGGTGGGGTGGACTTGTGGAGGGTTTCGTAGTTCAGCATACGAGATCGGATTTTGGAAAAATTATGGAGTGTCAAAGTTCTCAATGGCAGTGACAAGAATCTCGAACTCAGGTCTCAGACCGTTTAGAATAGAGTTAACAAGATCCAAGTTGGAGACGGGTTCACCAATAGTGGCAAGAGAATCAACAATGGACTTGGCTTCTTGAAGGTAGTCAGTAATGGAAAGTGTGCCGCGAGTGAGAGCCTTTATCGATAAAGAGGCATTTGCAATTGACTTCTGAGAGAAGTGAGTCTTAATAATGACCCAAAGTTAGACAGAGGTTGAGCATCCAATCACAGTGGCCAATAGAGAGTAAAAAAGAGTAGTTGAGATGATATTGAACGGAGTTTTATCAGCACGGAGTCAGATGGTGCATTCTGCTTCAGAGGTGGGGCAAAAATAAGGTCCATCAACAAAACGAAAATAATCTTTCCCATAGAGAAAGGTTTCAATTTGGTGGGACCCACAAAAGGAAATTGTCATCGGTTAGTTTGACTGTGACAAGATTGGGTAATGTTGGGGATTTGGATATAAGTAGGGGGCTTTTGGTAACGGAGATTTCTATAGTATTGGTTGACATGGTTGGCGCTGAAATAACGAAATAGTAGTTTTTTTTTCCCCAAGCTGTCTTGTGAATAGTGTTGCGATAAATAATAATCCAATGAATAGTATCGGGTTGAATAGTATCGGGATGAATAGTATCGTGAAGATTAGTATTGCAGAGAAGAGGGAGGAGGTGGTGCAGTGTGGTGGTTGCGTTGTGGCAATGGGAGGATCTGTGGTTGGGGATGGAGAAGAAGAAGGAAGGAAGAGGCTGCTGCCTGGGAGAAAGAGGATTGTGGGTTAGGCTGATATCATGAAAGAATTGGTATATTGAATTTCCTTGTCTTTCTTCTCCAATTGGAGGCCTATATATATAGCTCTTATAATGTGTATAAAGGGAACATATAAGCCTAATTTATGCCTGAGATAGTCAGATATTTACACCGATGATTCCCATAAAATATGGCATGTTTTAAGGAACATGTTTTATGGAGCTTTAACAATTTACACCAATTACACTAAATGAATCACTTACCTAATACTCTTAGTAAACATTGCAGAACTTATGAAATACGAACATGGTTTTCATGTTTGCACAACAAAGACATTTCGACATCACAACCTAAAGAAATTAGGATATAACATCACGAGGACTCACCGATGAATGAATATATGTAGGGTAAAAAGAGCATGAAAAATAAGACCTGTTTGAAGACAATATCTTAAAGTAGAATGTGAAATCGAACCTTATTATAAAGAGAAAAAAATTGTTGAGAACTATTTGAGCGCTATGAAATATAGTAGAGAAGGAAATGGAGATCCATTCGAGGACCCAAGTCACAACATTAAGCAATATATAATATGTCACAGCCGTGTTGTACTCGTGATTCCCATGTTCGACTTGCGTTCACTCAATTTCTACTCAGTTTTAATGGCAAACATGTCTGCACGTCTCATGGCATTGACATGTGTGGTATCCGTACTTGTGCTACCACTGTGTATCCGACATTGAAAATTTTCCTCTAGCAAATGTCGGTGCTTTCTAGGGTAAAATTAGTGTCAGAAAACTTAGTATTTTGTGATGTGATGGCTTACCAAATTGGGAGTCCAGGATCTGTAATTATACTTAAAATATTACAATGAAGGTTCGAGAGACTATAAAGCTAGGCCTACACAACTAAGGTCTAAAACACACCAGACTTAATACGAAAGGAAAAAAACTAAAATAACATAAAATCTAACACTCCCCCTAAAGTTGTAATGAAGAGATCAATCAAGCCAACTTGGCAATGAAAGACTGAAGGAAAGAGGAACCGGTTAATGTGGTGAAGAAATCTGTTGTGTGATCAAATGAGGGAACAAAAGGTGCTGGGTAAGATGCAGTCGGAGCTCCTCACCATCAACAATAGCAAATGCCTATTGCAGAGGGGGCATAGGAAATGTGTTTAGGATCCGGGTCTTCAGATACACATGACACAATAAATTTTTAATTATAGCGCCAATCAAGTGAAGGAGATGAGAGAATACAGAGACAATAGATGTACGTGGTTCACTCGGATTTGACATATATCCAAGGGGTGAAGGGGTAGGGGTAGATTATTCTTACTTTGGGAAAGGAGAGTTACAGATGATTATAGTTATTCTCAATCATGCTTTCATTCTATACTACTAATGGCTTTATATCCACAACCTTTACAACGTCTCTCCTAAATACTAGCATGCACGTTGGAAGAGTTTGAATTCCAAGAAGACATGTCCTCGTCCCATATTCCCCTCATTGCCTGTTCGTCGAGATTCCCGACCGTGTTAGTAAGGAATGTGTTAGCCGTTTGAAGTAACGGTATGTTGACAAAGTATTGGAGGTTCAAATGGTTTCGTTCATCTGATGAAGCTGGGATTCTTACCGACTGAATTGGGGCATTCGTTTGATGAGGCTAAGCGACCGGCTGTGATATGTTGTTTGTCCGACGAGGCTGAATGCCCTGTTGACCGAAGCTATAATGCTTCGTTTGACGAAGTTAAGCCTTCGGCTGGTTGTGATAAGTTATTCGTCTCAATGGAGTTAGCATATTCCCCATGTAGGAGTTGCGTATGGATCATCCACCCAACCACCAGTTCCACTGTTCGTATGCTTGAACGATACCCTGTTCGGTTCATCTAATTGTTAATCTGTCATTCATTTATTCGTAAACCGTTTGCTCCTCCTACTCCTTTAGCGATCATAGTGCTCATCGTTTTACCTCAGGCCAACTGAAAATATCTTTCCTCAGTTACGCCTAGACTCTGTGTTCTCGGAGATGAGCCGAGGAGTCTTGTGGCCGAACGAAACCTATTCCACGTGTCAACATTCTGGGGGTGTTTAACGGCGAGCGTGATAGCTGGCTAGCTCTTGATTCGCATGATTCTCTTAGGATCTCGTGTTGACGTCAATATCTGTGAAAAGATTTGGACTCGGGATGATCTATTTCCCATCCAAGATGTCTATCGAGTTAAGAATTATAATCATCGAGTGCATGACATTGTGCAGCGTCTTAAGGCGCGCGTGGGCGAATGACCCTATCTCACGCGTTTTGATCGCGCGTGCTTCCACGGAACTATCATGGACCGTCTGATTCATTTAGATCCAGCTGTTGAATTTGAAACGGTTCTCCCACTTGGTATAAAAAGCTCCCCGACTATACTTCTCGAATTTTCACCCTGAAAATCACAAACCAGAGCTCCATCTTTTCGCTTTCTGTTTAAAAAAATCTCCTTTTAATTGCCCTATTCTGCCTATAAACTTCCTCTTTTACCACATTCTCTCGTCTGGAGACTTTGGCATTTTCCTTTTCTTATCACCGTCTTCTCGTTACTGGTATGCCCCTTTTTCTTTCATTTATGTTTTCTTCAACCTTTTTCTTCTTGAAACCTGACATATCATGGTTAAGGCTTCGTATTTTATTGCACTAGGATCAACAACTTCGTCTCCCAATTTTCTGAGGGAAACCCCCACATCCTTAGCTTTACCCCTTCCTACCTTCCTCTGTTTCACTATCTTGAGTGGCTTCAACCATTCAGTCTGTCTCTCAACTTGGCCCAATGAGAATGACTTCAGCGCCAACAGGCTTTAGCAAACATGATAGAGATAGTTGAGGCCTTTGGGCCTGAAAATAATGAGCGTAGGGCCTCCACCCGAAAGGCTTCTTCGTCAAACCCCTTTGGGCGTAGCCACACCCCGCGAGTCGTTCCCTACAGGGGCAATCCTTTAAACACTTACCAAGTCGTCAGTCATATGTCTGAGGAAGCAGCCAGCAAATGGGCCGAATTCCTTTCCCTTCTGAGAGCCCTATCCATTCGTCTGACGGATGAGATCGATCGGGCTCCGAATGCCCGTGAAGGTGAAGTGTGCTTTTATGAGCATTGTTTCCAAGCAGGACTTGGAATTCCCCTCCCCAAACCGATCTGAGACATCATTTCTTTTATCAATCTTGCCCCTTTACAACTTATCCCGAACGCCTGGAGAATTTTGGCCGGCTTCATGGTTCATTCTTATGACTTGTTCAGCGTCGACCACGCCCTGACTGTGGGCGAATTGCTGACTGTTTATAAACCCATGGCTTATCGGATAGACAGATCGGATCGAAGTCACCACATTCTCTCCTTTGCTCTCGTCTCATTTCAAGTTGAAGATTATACTTCACGAAAACAAGAGCATTCAACCTTTGTTGCTCCAAACGATTTCTTTTCTTGGAATGCACGTGATAAAATGTGCTCCAATTTCTCTCACAACCTGTCGCACTACATGTGAGACTAAGAACTCGTATAGCAATCTTTTGAAGCTCCGGTACATCTTCACCAAAACTTTCCCACCAATTGGCTACATAAACAAAATAATATAAAAAATTCAGCAACATATAAATTGATTAACATAAAAAAATCATCAACATATAAACTCACTGGCTTGTTTTTTTATCTCTCGTTAGCGTTGCCGAACTTCTACCGAACAATCCCGCACACGTTTTAAACTTATCCATTTGCTCTTGTACGGTGATAATATTATCGGTGTCCGAACACATCCTCTCTATAGTGTCATACAAACCATGCTTCACCTCCTTATCGGCCTTAAAGTCATCACTGAAGTGGAATCTTCAAATATAAACAAAAAATATATTTTAGTCCTTTATATAATATAAATTAGAATATAGTGGAATTTTCAAGTAAAGAATTTAATATAAATCATGTTACCTTGGGTTCAAATAGTATCCCGCGGCATGAAGTGGCCTATGAAGTTGAAGATCCCACCTCGTATCAATTAGTTTCCAAATCTTCATATATCTCGTCTCAACATGATTAAAATTAATCGCAATTTGCTCCTTCGCCCGATCCATAGCTTATATGTAACCTATTGCCGGTTTTGCATCTCCATCAACAAGCCTCAAAACTTTTTAAAGTGGATGTACACTTTTCAAATAATATTTAATCGCTTTCCAGAAATTTGTTTCACCTAAAATGATACCCTCCACTTTCTTCGCATCCACCTTGTTGGCAAAAGTTCCATTCATCCAATCGACCGACGTAAACATACGCCTCAATGCCCATTTATTTTCTCCAAAACTCTTCAATGTGAGAAAGGAAGTGGCAAATCTAGTCGCTCTCGCTCTAGTAAGTTCCCTCTTATTTGAAAATCTCTAAACATATCAAGCACCCATGTATGTAAATATACATGGTAACTTCTCTTGCCTTCGTAATTGTGTTTTGAAATATAGGCAAGTTTCCAATGTCGGTAATCAATCAAATGGGCGGTACATGGGTTCCAAAATAAATTCTTTATTTTCTCTTCCAATAACACCTCCCCGCTGCTACATACGCCAATGCACTGTCTGTCACCACTTGCGCAACATTTTCTTCCCCAATCTCTTCCACCATACTATCAAGCAACTCAAACAATCTCACCGCATCCTTAATGATCGAGGAGGTGTCCACGGATTTAAGAAAAATCGTCCTGCTCGAGCTATTCACTAAAAAGTTAGTGAGCGATCTAGATTTTCCATCGCTCCACCCATCCGACATTAAAGTGCACCCCGTTTTTTTCCATTCATTTTTATACCTCTCCAACAAGCTATGCACACTTTCCACTTCCTTTTTCAAATACTTGACCCTAGCTTCATGATAGCTAGAGGGCTTCAATCCCTTACCATAGTCGCTAATCGACACCAACATGTTTTAAAAAGTGGACACTTCACAAGATTGAATTATAGAACATTCATATAGAAAAACCTCAATATATCCTTGTACACTGGCTCCCCATCGTTTAGCATTTGATTCATGGTTTGTTGTTTACCCTTTCCCCCATCCCCCCTAATAACAAACCTATCCATTCCCCTTTCGCATTCCCCGTCGAACCTCCCTCATCATCGTTCCCCCCTTGAAAGCATTCGTCTTCAACATTTGCTTGACTTTGATTGCTACCAACCATGGAAGTAGCATTTTGACACAAATACTCTTGAAATAATAATCTAACGGCCTCGGGACATTGTTCACACATACTAGTATCGCTATGAGTCCCGGTAAAATGTTGTTTCATTCGGAAAACTCCTCCCCATTTTATTGCTCCACAATAGTTACATTTCAATTACATTATATTGTTCTCATTCATCTTGGTGCAATGAGCCCAAGTTGGATCGGTTCCTTTCTTGCCCTTTGACTTTACCATCTTGATTTTCAAAGATCAAACAACCTACAAATCAATATCAATTAATTTAATAAACAACTCAAACAATAACTAAAAAATTTTAGCAAATACATATGATTTATGCAAATACAACAAATATAACTAAAAAACATATGGTTTTATAAGTAAAAAAAATATGGTTTTATAACTAAAAAAAATAGGTTTTATATATGGTTTTATAACAAAAAAAAAAAAATTGGTTTTATAACTAAAAACACGTTTTGTATATGGTTAACTAAAAAAATATGGTTTTATAACTAAAAAAACAAGTTTTATATATGGTTTTGTAACTAAAAACATGTTTTATAACTAAAAAAAAATATGGTTTTATAACTAAAAACTAAAAAACAAAAACCAAAAAAAACAACATAAATTACATATGATTTTATAACAAAAAAAAGCCCAAGTATGGTTTTATAAGTAAAAAACAGCAAAATAACTAAGAAAAACAAAAAAACGTATGGTTTTATACGAGAAAAACAAAAACGTAAGGGCTCGTATGGTTTATAACCAAAAAAAAAAAAACAGTAGCCGTAAGGGCTCGTATGAGAGAAACAACAGCCGCAAGGGCTCGTATGAGAGAAACACCAACGAAACAATCAAATAAACAACAAAAAACCGTAAAGTATGTTTGGGGTTTGTTTTGTTCTGTTTTGCAAGTTAAATGAGATTTAAAAAAAAAAAAAAGAACGTGTGTTGAACACGTGCGGTGAAAAGAGCCCATTTCATGAATCGGTTCAATGGACGATTCCCGATTCTGAATCGAATCCTACGGTTTTTTGTCCACTTGCGATTTCAATGCGATTCGAATCGTTTTGGCATGGAATCGAATCGAATCGTCCGATTCGAATCGCGAATCGGACGATTTTGACAACTATGGCTGTGTTGAGGAAAAAATATTTTTCGAATACCCCAAATCACCTATAGTGTCTTAAGAAAGGGGTTGCAAATGATCAAAAGAAGTACTAAAACTACCAAAAGATCACCACTAAGAAAAACAACTGCAATGTATAAATTCCCAAATCATCATATAGTCGGACAGAGATACGACAAAATATCCAAAAATCGCTTCCAAACATTCTGACAACCCACAAGAAAGAAATGCAACACTTATTGAATTAAACCAAGAATATGAAACGTAAAAGGAGATCAAACTGAGGACGAGCCTCACAAAATTGCAACCAAACCCCTAAATTGCTCTCTTGAATTTGCAAAAAGAGGTGTGATTTGTGTTGACAGTGAAAGCGAAACCGTAGGTCCGATCTATGAATGAAATAGACCTAAATTGGAGCCATATGTGATATTGATTTTGAAAATCGACTTGTGCCATCTATACTTGAGGTCGAGCTAGCATTTGTGCATTGAGACTAGGTACTCACATCGGTCTGATCAAAGATCAGCCATCCACGTTGGGACTAGGTGATTCACGGGGGCAAACCCAAATCCACCCATGGCCTGATCCTAATGAAGTTGCTAAGTTTTGAACATAGGATGTATGGGTTTACAACTCATCCGAAAAACACTTGGAAGTTGGACGATCCTAAGTCGTGCACAATTTTTTGCATTGAAAAACTAATTCAATTATCTTGAACTATTATGTTTTCAGTTTTTTCATATTTAAAAAAATTAAGCATAAAATTTTTGTTTGAAGCTTAATAAAGTACTTTCTATTAAACGAAAAATATCCTTTAATCTCCAACTAAATTCTAAAAATTTTCCTAAACCATTTAAAACCCTTAATAATGTATTTTAACATAAACCAAGGGTAATCAAAGGTCTCTAAGGCCACTTAGCATTCCTAATAAGATTTTGGCAAGCCTCCTGAGATGCTGGACTTTGCGATGTAACTTTAACTATCTTTAAAGCGAGACATGGGACCAAAAACTCGCAGACCATGTGTTGTGATAAAAATAAAGCCGATCTAAACTCAGACCTTTCATTAATAAATTTTGTTTTTCTCGGATGCCCAAATAATAGGAAAAGAAGAAAATTTGGAGAAATTTAAACATGCTAAGGAAAAAAATTAAGAAAATGGTAAGAGATGCTAAGTTTAAGGTGTATAATGATTTTATATAAAACTAGTAACGTATGACGGGGATAAATTTTTTCATAAACTAGCTAAACATAGGGATAAAAATTAATTTTTTTAATGATGTTAAATTTATTATTAGTGATAATTTGAGAGTCTTAGTCAGGAATGAAGAGATTAAGGAAATATAGAAAATTTATTTTGAGAGGTTATTAAATGAAGATAATGGGAGTAGACCGGATATGGAGGAACTTGAGGAGATTTAAGAATATATATATTTTTTCGTAGAAATAGTACAACGGAGGTGAGAATTGCTCAAAACATGGAGGGCTTTAATTTCAAATGGTATTCCTATTGAGGTTTAAAGTGTCCAAGGGAGGAAAGAGTGTTTTGGCTAACAAAATGTTTAATAAAACTATAATGACTAAAAGGATGCTCGGTGAATGGAGAAAGAGTGTTTTAGCATGTATTTATAAAAGTAAAGAAGATATACAATTTTGTTCAAATTATTGTGGTATTAAGTTACTGAATCATACGATGAAACTTTGGAAGAGAGTGATAAAACATATATTATGCTTGGAAATAACAATATCTGAGAATCAATTTGGGTTTATGCCCTAGAGGTCAACAATGGAAGCTATTTATTAAAAAAGGTCATACCCAGTGCACAAGGCTCCTGTAGGGTCTAGGAGAGGCAGATGTCCGTTAACCTTACCCCCATCTATGGGGACGCTGCTCCTATGTCTCGAATCTGAGACCAACTATAGCTTGGGCGAGGGCGCTTGCCATCGCACCATGGTACGACCTCTAATGGAAGTTATTTATTCATTGAGGAAATTAATGGAAATCTAGAGAGAAAAATAAAGGTTTTCATATGAGTTTTATAGATTTGGAGAAGTATGTAGGATACCTAAAGATATAATATGGTGGGGTTAAAAAAGTGACTAGTAGATATTGATGGAATTAAGGATATATATGATGATGCCATGACTGTAGTAAGAAAAGTATTTGGAGAAACTAGTGTATTTTCAATTATTGTAAGTTTTGACCAAAGTTCTGCACTAAATCCTTATCTTTTTGCTCTTATTATGGATGAATTGACTTGACAAATACAGGATGAGGTGCCATGATGTATGTTATTTGCAAACAATATTATTTTAGTGGATGAAACTAAGGGATTATTACTAGATTGGAAGTGGGGAGAAAACCGTATTTGAAATAAGTAGAACATAACTAAAGTATATGGAGTTCAATTTTAGTAGCAGTAGGAGGAGAAATGGTGATGTGGTAAAACTTGAGGGTCACGAGATGGTTGATGGTTAACAATGATCATTTTCGTTATTTATCTCAATTATCCAAAGAGATGAAGAGATCAATTATGATGTTTCCTATAAGATTAAAGAAATTTGGGTTTAGTGGAGAAGTGCTACCAGCGTATTATGTGATCGTTGTATTCCTTTGAAGGTAAAGGGGAAGTTCTATAAGATGGCCATAGACTTGCCATATTATATGTGATGGAGTGTTTGGGTAACCACGAAACAAAACGTGCAGAAAATGAGCGTGATGGAAATACGGATGTTAAGATAGATGTATAGTAAAACTCGAAAGGATAAAATAAGAAATGAGCATATCCCTGAAAAAGTAGAAGTAGCTCATATATAAGATAAATTTGGACCAAGTCAAATGTATAGCAATAAGTGTCCCTGTAAGGAAGAGTGATTTAATTAATAAAAACTGGTAACGCTAGAATATTATAAAAAAGGACATGTTATCATGGGTTTAACCGAGGATATAGCGCTTGACATAATGGAATGAAAAAGTAGGATTGATACCCCAAATAATTGGGAAAAGGCTTTGTTGAGTAGAAAGTTTAGGACACACAGTCTTGCGCAAGTCACATTCGATACCTACGTTCTTTGTTCTTTCCTTTTTCCCCCCATACTGCCTTGGTAAACAGCACAAATAAACCCCAGGTTGGGCTTTGTTTTTGTTTATTATATCTTTCCTCGTTTTCATTTTTAGTACAGTTCGGTTTGTAACCCTTTTAGGTGTGGATTGCTGGTCCACTTTTGTTCTCGTTTTGATTGATTTCTAAAAAAAGGTTTTGTTTATGATAAAAAAAGCTAATGTCAAGTCGCCAACGATATAACTAACCACGTATAACATTATTCTAGGTTTTGGTGTCCTCCAAATCAAGAGTTAGGTATTTTCCCCCGACACGTCCCTTATCATTGCCATACCTGAAGTGCGAGAATCCGAGGGCATTCATTTTGCTATCAAATTTGCCATTATATATATATATATATATATATATATATATATATATATATATAGGAGAAGGCTCACTTACATCATGCTCTATACATCATCCATACATCACACCTAGTTGTAAGTTGTAACCCCTTAAAAATCATTTTTTTCAAATTTTTTATTTTTCTCTTGAAATTAACCTTCCAATAAACCCATGTTAAAAAAATTAGGTAAAAATACATTTTGTAGCTATTTTTAAAAAATCCACAAAAAACTGCTCAAAATACCTTATTTATAAGGGTCGGCGCCAGCAGGTTTTTGTGAATTTTTTAAAAATAGCTACAAAATATATTTTGACCTAATTTTTTGAATATGGGTTTAATAGAAGGTTAATTCAAGGGAAAAATCAAAATTTTGGAAAAAAAGTTTCTTTGGGCCTATAACTAGATGTGATGTATACATCAAGATGTAGGTGAGCCTTCCTCTCTCTCTCTATATATATATTTTAATGAAATGTTATTTTTCTTAATGCTCTGCCAAAACTACCAAAAGCATTGGGCAAAATTGTATTATGCTATTTTGTCCGGTGCTTTGGAGATGTCCTAATTAACCCAAACAATAAAAAATGCTAAGCACCACTAATGCAAATTCAATATGCAAAGTCATGTCAGCACAACTTTTACATCAGACATTTTCAGCAACTTTTATCGTTAAAGTCTGATGTGGCGCTAACATGGCATAACAGTACTTGCATGGTGCTAACAGTTGGGAAAGGTAGACTTGCTTTGTTACGACACTGCAAAACTGAATTTGTAGTGGTGATGATGGTGGGTAGTTTTTGTAAATGGAAGTTTATATTTATTAAAGACGCGGGCTTCAAAATCATTATATTATACTGACTAAATTAAAAAAAATAGTTACTATCTCCTATTCAATAAAAGTTAACAATAAAACTACAAAAGCCCGCACGGCCATAATACAAAAAAATAGAATCGTAAATATTAACGACATTAAATAAATAAACCCCTTGTTGTAAACCATTGACTTTTCCATGTGTTCCACGTGAATAAATGCTAACGATAAAATGTTATCCTGCAAAAAAGGTAGGATACAAAAAAGAGACGATATTAGTAACCAAGTAATTTATAAAAAAAGCTTACTCAGGCTAAAAAATTAGATATAGGAGTTGCAATTATTATTATATTCTAAAATTGAAAATCTTACGCAAGTTATGACTACCTGATCAGTTCCTACGAGTTACATTGGTCTCGTGTGAGGTGTTAGTGCTTCTTACGGGATCGTTTGGGGGCTGATTTGGGTTTTCACCCTTCAACGGCTTGTTTCTACGCCTAATCCATATATTATCAAATTATCATCATATTCTCAAACCGAGAGGCCAACCGGGAGACCTGCGACTATGCGGTCAGTTCCTACAAATTACATTGGTCCCGTGCGAGGTGTTCGTGCCTCTTACGGGGCCGTTTGGCGGCTGATTTGGGTTTTCACCCTCAAACGGCTTGTTTTTAAGCCTAATCTAGATATTTTCAAATTATCGTCATATTCTCAAACCGGGAGACCCGCAACTACGCGGTCAGTTCCTACAAGTTAAATGGTCCCGTGCGAGGTGTTCGTGCCTCCTACGGGGCCGTTTGGCGTCTGGTTTGGGTTTTCACCCACAAACGGTTTGTTTTTAAGCCTAATCTAGATATTTCCAAATTATCGTCATATTCTCAAACCGGGAGACCCGCGACTACGCGGTCAGTTTCTACAAGTTAGATTGGTCCCGTGCGAGGTGTTCGTGCCTCTTATGGGGCCGTTTGGCGTCTGGTTTGAGTTTTCACCCTTAAACTGCTTGGTTTTAACCCTAATTTAGATATTTCCAAATTATCGTCATATTCTGAAACCGGGAGACCCGTGACTATGCGGTCAGTTCCTACAAGTAACATCGGTCCCGTGCGAGGTGTGCGTGCCTCTTACGGGCCGTTTGGCGACTGGTTTGGGTTTTCATCCTCAAATGGGTTGGTTTTAAGCCTAATCTTGATATTTTCAAATTATTGTCATATTTCAAACCGGGAGACCCGCGACTACGCGGGCAGTTCCTACAAGTTACATTGGTCCCGTGCGAGGTGTTCGTGCCTCTTACGGAGCCGTTTGGCGGCTGGTATGGGTTTTCACCCTCACACGGCTTGCTTTTAAGTCTAATCTAGGTATTTTCAAATTATCGTCATATTCTCAAACTGGGAGACCCGCGACTACGCGGTCTGTTCCTGCAAGTTACATTGGTCCCATGCGAGGCTTTTGTGCCTCTAACGGGGCCGTTTGGCGTCTGGTTTGCTTTTCATCCTTTAACTGCTTGTTTTTAACCCTAATCTAAATATTTTTAAATTATCATCATATTCTCAAACCGGGAGACCCGTGACTACGCGGTCAGTTCCTACAAGTTACATTGGTCCCGTGCGAGGTGTTCCTTACGGGGCCGTTGGTGGCTGGTTTGGATTTTCACCATTTAACGGCTTGTTTTGAAGCTTAATATACATATTTTCAAATTATCGTCATATTCTCAAACTGGGAGACCCGTGACTACAGGGTCAGTTCCGACAAGTTACATTAGTCCCGTGCGAGGTGTTCGTGCCGCTTAGGGGGCCGTTTGTGAGCTGGTTTGGGTTTTCACTGTTTAATGGCTTGTTCTTAAACCTAATATACATATTTTCAAATTATCGTCATATTCTCAAACTGGGAGACCCGTGACTACACGGTCAGTTCCTACAAGTTACATTGGTCCTGTGCGAGGTGTTCATGCCTCTGACGGGGCCGTTTGGCTGCTGGTTTGGGTTTTCACCGTCACACGGCTTGCTTTTAAGCCTAATCTAGATATTTTCAGCGGTCAGTTCCTACAAGTTACATGGGTCCCGTGCGAGGTGTTCGTGCCTCTTACGGGGCCGTTTGGCGACTGGTTTGGGTTTTCACCCTCAAACGGCTTGCTTTTAAGCCTAATCTAGATATTTTCAAATTATCGTCATATTCTCAAATCGAGAGACCCGCGACTACGCGGTCAGTTCCTGCAAGTTAGATTGGTCCCGTGCGAGGTGTTCGTGCCTCTTACGGGGCCGTTTGGCGTCTGGTTTAGGTTTTCACCCTCGAATGGCTTGTTTTTAAGCCTAATCTAGATATTTCCAAATTATCGTCATATTCTCAAATCGGGAGACTCGCGACTACGCGGTCAGTTCCTATAAGTTAGATCGGTCCCGTGCGAGGTGATCGTGCCTCTTATGGGGCCGTTTGGTGGCTGGTTTGGATTTTCATCGTTTAACGGCTTGTTTTGAAGCTTAATATACATATTTCAAATTATCGTCATATTCTCAAATCGGGAGACCTGTGACTACACGGTCAGTTCCTACAAGTTACATTGGTCCCGTACGAGGTGTTAGTGCCTCTTACAGGACTATTGGGGGGCTGGTTTGGATTTTCACCGTTTAACGACTTTTTTTTAAACCTAATCTACATATTTTCAAATTATCATCATATTCTCAAATCGGGAGACCGGTGACTACACGGTCAGTTCCTCAAGTTACATTGGTCCCGTGCGAGGTGTCCGTGCCTCTTACGAGGTGGTTTGGGAGCTAGTTTGGGTTTTCACCGTTTAACGGCATGTTTTTAAGCCAAAGTCTAGATATTTTCAAATTACCGTCATATTCTCAAACCAGGAGTCCCGTGACTACACGGTCAGTTCCTACAAATTACATTGGTCCCGTGCAAGGTGTCTGTGCCTCTTACGGGGCTGTTTGGGAGCTGGTTTGGTTTTTCACCGTTTAATGACTTGTTTTTAACCCTAATATACATATTTTCAAATTATCATCATATTCTCAAATTAGGAGACCGGTGACTACACGGTCAGGTCCTACAAGTTACATTGGCCCCGTGCGAGGTGTTCGTGCCTCTTACGGGGCCGTTTGGGAGCTGATTTGGGTTTTCACCGTTTAACGGCTTGTTTTTATGCTTAATCTACATATTTTGAAATTATCGTCATATTCTCAAACCGGGACACCCTTGACTACACGGTCAGTTCCTACACGTTACATTGGTCCCGTGCGAGGTGTTCGTGCCTCTTACGGGGCCGTTTGGGAGCTGGTTTGGGATTTCATCGTTTAACGACTTGTTTTTAAGCCTAATATAAATATTTTCAAATAATCGTCATATTCTCAAACCGGGAGACCTGTGACTACACGGTCAGTTCCTACAAGTTACATTGGCCCCGTGCGAGGTGTTTATGCTTCTTACGGGGCCGTTTGGGAGCTGGTTTGGGTTTTCACTGTTTAACGGCTTGTTTTTAAGCCTAATCTACATATTTTCAAATTATCGTCATATTCCCAAACCGGGAGACCCGTGACTACGCGATCAATTCCTAAAAGTTTACGGGGCCTTTAGTAGTGATTGTAGGTGGTAAGTTTCTTTAAAGAATCCTTTGAAGCGAATCCAAATTGACGTTACTCTAAGCCAAGTAGCCTAAGCTAGGCACTACTATAAACTAAGGTGCCTAAGATATGCATGTTAAATGTAATTAAAGAAGAAACGTATAAATCATCATCATTATGAAAAAAAAAATAGAAATTAAGGGAGGAATACTTTGTGAATTATGGCAAATTGTTGAATAATATAGAGTATTTGCCAAATATTATGGCAAATTGTCCTCATTTAGTATACTTATGTTCTTTTATTGTATACTTTGTTCTTTTATAGAATTCAGAGCAAGGTAATATGATATCAACTACCTGAATCCGTGTCCCTGATCTCGTATGTAGATTCTTAATAGTTTCCCCACCCTTGCCTATTATTAAACCAACCTATAATGGAAAAACATTTCAAGTGAGAAATGTTAGCGAAATTTTAAGTTTTTCAGCTGGGCAAATTTGAAGATATATACTGTATATATCTTTAAAGCCCTGTATATTTCTTTGGCACTTGTTTGTATGTTATTTGAGTGTGCATGCTTCATTTTGTATTGATGTTTATGTACATAAACATCAATACAAAATGAAGCATGCACACTCAAATAACATACAAACAAGTGCCAAAGAAATATACATGGCTAGAAAACATAATCCTAAACGAAATACTTTTACTTTGGTTTCCACTCGCGGAACCTTCATCAACTCCAGAAAAAACTGAAATGTTCATTCACCAAAATGATTGTTAGTAATAAGAACAGATCTTTATGCAATTCCATAGACCCGTTACCAAAGCAGGAAGAAGAAGAAAAGG
The DNA here is from genome assembly GCA_949130495.1 of Sambucus nigra. Lineage (NCBI taxonomy): Eukaryota > Viridiplantae > Streptophyta > Magnoliopsida > Dipsacales > Adoxaceae > Sambucus > Sambucus nigra. Next base: position 128,347,394 of record OX422207.1, on the reverse strand, counting down.
GGTGAAACTTAATATGGTCCTACAATCATTACATAGATATGCCAGTAGCTATGAGGGTAAGCACTTCAAGACGAAGTAATAAAATTTTAACATGATATGATAATAGCAAAAAAAATTGAATTCAAGTTGAAAGTTTTAGAATTCAAAATTTTGGATTGCTTGATCCTTATTTACTCAGACAACATACCTGCACCATTGCACCATTTCACTGATGAATTTCAAACCACTAGATCCAATAAGCGAACCCGCAAGGAGATAGCCAACAATCTTTATTTGCAAATATAAGCAAAGAATCAGTGAGCACTTCTTTCTCTTTTCAAAGTATGTCGAATACCTAAAGAGTTTTATAAGGTGGGGGATGCAGTACCATAAAGGGACGGTAATTTTGACTCGATAAACCTCTTTTTTGCTGCATTATGATCAGAAGAACGAAAATAAAACACAAATCTGGAAACAGTAGCAACATCAAAACGGATCTAAGTAAACGAATAGAAGATCCATAAAACAAAGATGATCAGGCAACAGAAGCATATATCAACAGCAATACACAAAGTCTTAATAACTCTATTTTTTTCAACAGTTCCATTACCGAAAGGGATTTTGGTGTCCACCTGCCTCTTCCTGTGATCTAAGAGAGCCAATTGAGTCAAATAATAGTACAGGATTCTGGTGTCCATTACCGATACGTTGATGTCTCCCTTTCCCTTTTTACGAAGCATTGAATTGAAAGATCTCCTGGTCCTTATAATGTGGTTCTTCACTGTGCGAATGTAACTCTCACAGTGCATAATGTAATATCAACTCAATTGTTCAATTCACACTTTTATACTCTATCCTACGTACCATCAGGTACCCGAGAAACAACACCAGACCCACCAGGTACCATTAGGTACTACCCGAGAACCACCAATGTACATCCAACCACATAAATCATTGAACATCGCCCGGAACAAACAAATATGTCACAATCGGCATCAACCCGAAAGCACCACCACGGGAACAACCATCTCCCACTGCAAGAACACATGAAAGAGACCCGTGCCAAAACCAGTGGTGAACAACCGAATACCAATCAGCAAACCAAACACCTGGAAGAATGGAGGGAACCTCCCTACCACAAAAAAAAGCCACCGGCCATCACGGTTGCTAAAAATACAATAGCTAAAAAGTTTGATTTCCTAATTCCCAGCTAAACTACACTAGATTTCTAATTCCCAGATATAATAAATCTAATAACTTCTCCAAAGTCATTCATGATCAATTAAAATTAAAACTTCGATTAAAAAAAGATGTAATTGTGAGTAAGCATAAATGAACTTGCAGGTAGAGGATAGAAGAAAGGGAGATGCACGGTCATCCCGGAGGTTCGGCGCAAAAAGCTCAAAGTGGAGCTGCCCGAGTTAATCTCGTCGGCGACCAACATCCAACCAGTGTCGGCCAGCCCCTCAAACCAACTGCCTCCGACCCATCTGAAAACCCAATACCTAACAGCCATGAGCTCCAGCCAAAAATCGGCGCCGGTCAACCCTTGTAATCCCATCGCCGGTGATCACTGTCCTAAAGTCGGAGCTACTATCTCATCTACCTCCATGCCACATCTTCCCCAAAACCCATATTTTGACCCACCAACTACCTTAAACTCGTAAACCCAACAACCCGCAACTCCAAACCCAGGGCAGCCCAGCTGAAATCGGCCAAAACCAACCTATGTCTCGACCCAACACAACACCCGTTTACCTACCCAAACTGGAGCTACTCCCGAAACCGAATTCCGACTGGACTTCCTTCAACCCCTTGCTCCTCATCAACCCAAATCAGGTGCAAAGCCCTAAGCTAAACCTATTTCAAGCCCCAGAATATTAACATCTTTGTTCCAACACAAAAATAACTTAGGTGATGCGAGAAAGAGACTCGCGCAAAAGAATGAACGGGGAAGAAAATGCTTGGCTCCAAATGAAAAGGGAATGCATTTTAATATTTCACATTTTTTTGAAGTGCTTGGCTCCAAATGAAAAAATCAAATGAATTTTAATATTTCATATTTTTTTATTTGATACAGTTTTGGCACGCTTTTAAACCGTGCCTGATTCTGGCACCGTTTTAAACCGTGCCAGAATCTGGCACAGTTCTAAACCGTGCCAGATTCTCTTTGTCCAAACGTGCCAGATTAGCAGTTTTGGTGTAGTGGTTAGGTATATAGAAGCAGATGACTATGGTGTAAGTAGGATTACAAAGAAAGATCACATGCAAATATGCAATTATATTAAGGATCCGAATTTGCTAGTAGAAAGAGTGAGGAAATATTATGCTATCAAATTTAATTTTTTGAATCATCATTAATTAGGATCTTCTTTTTATTTATTTATTTTAAATCTTATTGTCAATTTTTGCTCCTGTTAATTGTAGAAAAGTTCTGATGTAGGTATTTGGATCCAATATTTTTTGGAGACTATCCTCAATCTATGCATGAAAAACTTGGAGACCGGCTTCCGAAATTCTCACAGAAAGATAAAGATCTGCTCAGGAATTCAGTAGACTTTGTTGGTCTAAATCATTACAGCTCAAGGTTTGTTACTCATGCAAAAGTGCCCCATGAAGGGAATGATTTTTACAGAGAGCAAGAGGTGGAGAGAATTGGTAACTAAAGATACCTTCATGACTTGTTTTTGTGTTGGTGTACTCTATCTATAAATCCTCATTATTTTTCTCCCTTTTTGTTTTTTCCTCAGCTGAATGGGAAGGAGGGGAGGTAATTGGTGAGAAGGTATGCTTTATCTCCTCTCTCATGTACTTAATGTATTTGATGTGTACAAATAAACCATAATGATTTTAGTTTGCTTAAAGATATTTATGCATGTCAGGCAGCATCACCATGGCTTTACGTAGTTCCTTGGGGTATCCGAAAAGTTCTCAATTACATAGCACATAGATACAACAATCCCCCAATATATGTTACCGAGAATGGTATGCCTCTAGCAATCAACTGTTATGGATTGATAGATGCTTATAGTATTTTAACATTAATGTATTGACTTGAATTCATTTCTCTAAATGCTTATGGTCCCTCATTTATAGGTATGGACGATGAAGACAACGACATGTCCCCACTCCACGAGATGCTTGATGACGAATTGAGAGTTCGTTACTTCAAGGGGTACCTTGCGGCTGTTGCTCAGGCAATTAAGTAAATTACAATAATTTCCTATCATTTTGTCATAAGCATGGATGTTCCATTTATTTCATCTGTCTCAAATTTAGAGTCCCTGCCTTTCTGCATAGATTAAGGACACCCTTAATCAATAATCAAGATCAAAACTTGTTCACCATTATGGAATTATGTCCATTGATTTTGTATGGAGAGGGAAAGTGGAGTCTTAATTTGGGACATCCTAAGAGGGAAAGACTTAATTTGGGAAGGAGTAACATTTTATTGTGTTATGTTCCTTACTTTTTCAAAAAATACTTATGTTTGCATGCATAGGCAAAAGCTAACCCCACCACAAAAAGGCTATGAAGGTTCTCTATTGAAAGAGACTTTCGAAACAGTTTTGAGTAAATATGGCATTCATGATAATGGGTAGAATCTTAAAGTTGTGGAAATGTGTAATCTTCGAAATCCCAGGGAAATTCATTTTCCAAGGTTTGAATTCTTTTCATAAGAACATCAAAACACTTATTGGAAAGGGTAATATGGTTCATTTTTGGGAGGTTGTTTGAGTGGAGGTTCTTCTTTGTGTGTGACTTTCCCTAGACTTTATAGTGTTCATTGTCGTCTAACTCCTCTCTCTTGGAATATTTCCTTTAGAAAGGTTCTTAAAGATAGGAATTTCAATGATTTTTTTTTGTCTTTATTCGCATTGATTGAACGGGTCAATTGTTCTCGGGATTGCGCGGATAGAAGAACATCAATGGGCAATCATTTGGGGAATTTTCATGTAATTTTTTTTTGAGATTCTTATTATGGATTCTCCATATTTTTGCCTTCGTTAGAAACTCACAAGATGATTTAGAAGGTAGGAAATTAGGAATGCCTTTAAGACTCCAAATTTTGCTTGGTTGGCCGCCTGGAGCTAGGTAAATACGTTAGTTGTTTCTCACCATCTTTTGCTCCTTGTCGAATCGTAATATTGAGTTTATAGATCTTCTGCGTTGTAGTTTTACAAGATTGGTGCGGATTAAGGTGTTAGCAAACTTTGAAATAATTGGAACTTTCTCAAAAAAGTTGGGCTAGCTTTCTTGTCATGGAATGGAATTGGCCTGGGGAAAAGAAAAAATTCAAGAGTTTATTATGTGTTGTGATGGCTTTGACATGGTGGACCATTTGGTTAGAGAGAAATGATACGATATCCCAAGATGAAGAAAAAGATGCAAGTGAAACTTTGGCGTGAATTCTTAAAACGATCCTCTAGCTTCAATATAAGCTGGAAATATTCGATTTACCTCAAAAAATAACTTACGAGAAAATTTTACAAATTCACCAACTGATAGGCTACCTAATTGATTAAGAATCGTTGCTCTCATTTTTAAACGACTCTGCTTTCTAATACATCGGAAAATCTGGTTAAGATTTAATATAAATTACTAATTATTAGCTAGATGTCCGCTTTATTTGCTTGCACTGCACTTGTAATTTTTTTCCGTGTAATATCATCTAAATAAAGTGCAGTATTAGAGTTCTAAACTATATAAAAGATAAAAATGAATAATTGTTTCTTGTTTATGTATATGGTCATGGACAGGGATGGAGCCAATGTGAGGGGTTACTTTGCGTGGTCGTTACTGGACAACTTTGAGTGGCAGTACGGTTATACCAAGCGTTTTGGTCTGATATATGTAGACTTCAAGAACGGGCTTTCTCGGCACCTCAAGTCTTCCGCCTATTGGTTCTTGCGCTTCTTGATAGGAGGCAAAGAAGGCAAAAATGGCAAAGAAGAGTAGTTGACTTTCTTCCCGACTACCTTTTCTCGAGTAACAAATACAAAAAAGGTTCTGTAAACTATGAGTGGATATCTTGTACTCCCGAAATGCCCAATTGTAGTGTCCACGTGGTACTTTCGCACCTGTAAGGACGCGACACAGGATACAGTGGGACTTGCAAGTCATGTTGTGTCGTGTTTCCCCATTATGGGGGGGGGGGGGGGGGGGGGGGGGGGAGAATAATGGCGTCTTTGTCTTGAACTATGAGAAGATATGTGGTGTTCCAAAGGTACTTACTTGTGTCTGCGTCTGCATGCATTTCTCTTACCAGTAGGGATGCGTCACGGGATACGTTGGGTTCCATGTATCGTGTCGTATTCCACAATATGAGGACTTCGAAGTACTCACTTGTCATGTATGCGTGGTAGATTATGGGTTGTATACTTTGTGTGCGTGCCTTAATTATGAGGACTTCGAAGTACTCACTTGTCATGTATGCGTGGTAGATTAATATCGTGTGTCAACCTTGCATAAAAAAAATGTTATGTAATCTAACAATATTGTTTTATAGTATAATGAAAATTGATTGTTATATAACAGTTGCCTACAAAAATGTATACAGTAATACTCCCCGCATTTCTATTATTTGGGATGTTCCATGTTAAAAGAGTAAACAATGAACAATTAACAAGTCTTGGTCTTAATCATTATTATAGTAAAATCTTTACAAACCGTCATATTCTATTAGGGGCTCTTAAATGGGATTATGGGTTGTATAACAATGTGGGAAGACGGCATCCTATAAAAAATTAAGTACAGCTAAAGTTAATACTGCACATGATGGCATTTTCGTCCTAATAGAAAATGTATTTTAAAATTCTGAAAATTATAGAAAAACAGTTAAAGAATTAAAAAAATGCCAAAAAACTATTTAAAAAATCTAGAAAATAGCAGATTTTTAAAATATTTAAATAACAAAAAATATTCAAAAAATTTGAAAATTACAAAAAATTATTTAAAAATACTGAGAACTAATGGAAAATATTAAAAAAAAAATATAAAAACACTTCCAAATATTTTTAAAAAACAGGAAAATACTAAAAATATATGGAGTGACAAATATTTATTTTAACATTTGGAAAATTATATTTAAAAATACTGAAAATTATTATAAAAACATTGAAAAATACTAAAAACCATAAAAAAGATATGGGAAAAAATGACTAAAAATTTAAAAGAAAATTGGAAATGACAAATATTAGTATTAACATTTGAAAAATTATACTTAATAGTGAAAACTATAGAAAAAAACATTGAAAAATACTAAAAACCTTTAGAAAAATCTGGGAAAAATAATTAAAAAAATAAATAAATATGGAAACGAAAAATAATAGAACATTTGAAAAAAATATTCTCTCTCTCTCTCTCTCTCTCTCTCTCTCTCTCTCTCTCGTGCAGTCTGTTTGTGTATGCAGTCTATAAATGTGTGTGTATATGTGTATACCATCTATATACGTGTGTGTGTGTGTGTATATATGCATACATACAGTTGTATATATATATGTGTATATTTTGAAAAAGTAAAAACTATCGAAGATGAAGAAAATATATAAAAATAAAAGAGAAAAATTCATTTAAAGCGTTTGCCTGTGTGATTAAAGTATATTTCAATTTTTATTTAAACCGTCTCATGGAAAGGGGTGGATAAATGAGAAATCAGTCTAACAATAAGGATATATTACAATTAAAATGGTGAGACAAAAAAAGTAGATTGAAATAAAACTTCTCTTTCATATAACTGTGAAAATGACTTGACAAGAAAACTGTCTAAGTGATTGAAAGAAAGTTTTAATTTATTACAACAAAGGTAAGCTCTTTAATCTGTGTGCGTTTTTGTCCACTCCAATGGAGGTCGAAACTGAGTCGACAATGGCTACCAAGTGGAGTCATGTCCTACCCTTTTGACAGCATACGTGAGGGCTTAGTGTGTAGGTTATAACAAACAACATTTCCAAAAATATAATATAAAGTAAAGGATAAATTAATCAATCAACAAATGAACTTTAGGACCACGCATTAAGTTTTTCCCATAAGACAAAATAAAACCCAACAAGTCTCATTATTAGCTAATGATCACTGAAAGCATACAAATGTAATCTAGCAGATACAAACTCCCTTGATTCATGATTTCAACATAAGGACAAGCATGTCATCAATCACCATGCAAAAAATTTAGCACAATGGTCCCTCAAAATCCGGTAAACTTTTATTAATAAAATGCAAACCATCAGCTGTATAAAACACGGATTCACTTGTTTTCTCTTTCTTAAATGGTGGGGTTAATTTTGTGCCGGCTAAAGAATCATATTTTAATTTGAATTTGGAATGATACCGACCTGATTTGCCAGAAATAGAAATTAAGCCCCCATCCAATTTAAGGGTCATTATTTAAAAGGTATTTAATAAAAAGCCTATCCATATTTTTTAAATTTGTAGTTTAACATTTTTTCTAAAATAATTTTTGTCATTGATAGTGACATTAGCTACGTGTCCAATTAATAACACTATTCTTAGGCTAATATCACTCTTAAGGTATGCTGGGCTAAAATTTAATATGATTTTTTGAGAATTAAGCCCATAATTTAAGAAGCCGGCTAATTTACAATTTGTTGTGAATATGCCTAGATTCTCATCCACAAAAGAAAACTTCTCATATCTTTCTACTTTCCTGCCAACTGTAAACAAACTCAAAGAGCCACGAGCTATACTGAAGAACCTGAAGAAATGATGGAGTGATATGAAGATGAAAGAAGGTCAGATGTAGTACCCACTACAAACAAGAAAACACAAAGAAAATTTGTTAGTAGAAGGACTAGAACAAAAGTCATTACTGAAATGGAAATAGTTGAATTTTCTGAAGAAAACCTTATTGATATTGAGATTAATGAGATCAATGCTGAAACAACCAACAAAACTGAGGGGTGCCCTGCGTGGACCCCTCAATGCCCATGATTTTCTTAGCTTGGAATTGTCCAGGGTTGGGAAAACCCTTGGCAATTCAGTCTCTTCAAAACATTTGCATTTTGAAGAGACCAGAGGTGGTGTGTCTTTTTGAGACAAAAGCTAGAAGCCAAAGAGTTTTGTTTGTTCAAAGGTTACTTAAGTTTGATGAGGCTGCCTGGGTTAATCCAGAAGGCCTTTCTGGTTGGATTTTCCTTCTATGGAAGAAATAGGTTTCCATTCGTTTTTTAGAGAAGACCAAGGACTTCGTCGATATCATTGTTAATGAAGAGTTGGGGGCTTTGGAGTGTTTGAGGATCACTTTCACTTATGGAAGAAATTAGGAAAGCTCAATGGGACATGCTCACTTTGATGGCTACTCACATTTATTCGCCATGGTTGTGTTTAGGGGATTTCAACGCCATCGGGGCCCAACACGAGAAGGCGGGGAAGCTGCCCAAGGCTAGTAGAGAAATTGAATGCTTTAACCATATGATCAACAAGTGCCACCTTATGGAATTGGAAGCAAAGGGATGTAAGTTGACTCAGAACAATAAAAGGGACAACGAGGTTAATGTGAGAGAAAAGCTGGATAGGGTTTTATGCAATGTTGAATGGAAGATTTTATTCTGAAATTATGAGGTCATTGCCTTTTCGACTACTGGGTCAGACCACAACCCTGTTGTGACTGAAACTTAAGGCACCTAGGAAAGTTAAGGGTGGTTTTAAGTTTGAGGTGTTTTGGTTGGAAGATAACGATTGCCATAAGGTAGTTAATGAAGCTTGGGCTCTTCCAGTCTCGGGGTCTGATATGCACAGGTTGTCCTCAAAATCTTTCATTACTAAAGTAGCCCTAACCAAGTGGAGAAAAAATAAATTAAAAAATTCTAAGGTTGAAATAATAAAGCTTCAGGGGAGACTGAGCAATCTCTAATCATGTTCTGGGGGCAGATTATTGTGATGGAATGGCTAGGGCCATTTCTAATAACATCAAGGCTTTATGGGTGAGGGAGGAGAAATTTTGGGCTGTTCGGTCAAGGGTGAAGTGCCTCCAATACGGGGACAAAAAATCCAAATTCTTTCATGCTACTACCATTCAGCAAAGGAAGAAGAAGGCCATTGTTAGATTCAGGGTTGGGCCCGATTCTTGGGAAGACGATTCAAGGACGCTGGAGAGTCACATCACAAACTACTTCAAAGAGTTGTTCACCTCTGCTGCTCATGGAGATTCTAGAAGGGTAATTTCTCTCATTCCAAATATTGTTACTTCTGAGATGAACAATGATTTATTAAAACTTGTCTCAATTAAGGAGGTTAGGGGGGTTGTGTTCGATTTGGGTCCCTTTAAAGCCCCTGGGAAGACGGGATGCCAGGTTTTTTCTATAAAAATTTTTGGGATGTTATTACATGAGACCTTCTTAAAACGGTCATAATATTTTCAACACTGGACACCTTTTGAAACAATTCAACGAGTCTCACATTGTGCTTATTCCAAAATGACCAAACCTAGAAGATATAACACAATTTAGGCCTATAAGCTTAATTAATTTCTCTTTCAAAATAATTTCTTAGTTTTAGGACTCAAACCTATTATTGACTCCATCATTGCCCCTCACCAAAGTGCTTTCATTATTGGAAGACTTATCCAAGATAACATCATTGTTGCCTAGGAAGCTTTCTCTTACCTCAAGAAAAAAAGGAGAGGTAAATCCTACGATTGTTCTCTCAAACTCGATATGAATAAGGCCTATGATAGGATTGAGTGGGGTTTCCTCGAGCAGTTCCTTTTAGCTCTCGGTTTTAATCCTAGATGGGTCCACATTGTCATCGAGTGTGTCTCGTCTATCACCTTCAAAGTGACAAATTTCCCCATCTAGAGGCCTTAAACAGGGGGATCCCCTCTCCCTCTTCCTTTTTATCATCGTGTCCAATAGCCTTTCCCACCTTCTTAATAATACTTCTTCTAATAACCTTCTTCTAGGTATAAAACTGGCTGGGGCCAGCCCTTCTATCACTCACATGATTTTTGCGGATGATTCTCTTTTTTTCTTTAAAGGCAAGGATAGTGAATGCAGAGCATTAAAAAATTATCTTAGTGAATATTGTAGGGTCTCGGCGCAGCAAATTAACCTCCAAAAATCCGGGATGATCTGTAGTAACAACACTCCTCTTGGCCTAAGGCAAGTTTTTTTTTCCTGACATCCTATCGATCCCTATCATCGATAAGCCAAGCAATTACTTAGGACTTCCCTCTGACTCGGGTAAGTCAAAAAAAGAAACCCTAATTTGGCTTAAAGAGAGTAGTGTTGGGAAGGCCGAAGGATGGAAAGAGAAACTTTTGAGTCAGGCTGGGAAGGAAGTCCTCATTAAAGCAGTTATCCAGGCTGCCCCGCCTATGCTATGTCTATCTTCCAATTCTCAAAAGGGTTTTGTGAAGACCTTTCTGCTCGAATTGCAAATTTTTGATGGAGTAAAGAAAAATCTAAGAAGGGGATATATTGGAAAGCCTGGAACCATATCTCTAAACCTAAACACTTGGGTGGCCTGGGATTTAAAGATTTCGAAAGGCATAATCAATCTCTCTTGGCCAAACAAGCTTGGAGATTGTTAACTAATCCCAATGCCCTTTGGGAAAAAGTTCTTAAAGGTTTATATTTTCCAAATTGTTCTTCATGGGATGGGCCCTCCTCCAAGAGGGGATCGTGGATTTGGAATAGTTTGTCGCATAGTAGGGAGCTCCTTAAACATGAGGTCATTTGGTAGGTTGGTAATGGCCAAGACATCCCTATTTGTGGGTACAAATGGATTGACTCGTCTCTTGCCCCCCGCCTCTTGTCCCTTCTCCGTGCTCTAAGGTGGGTGATCTTATTTCCTCTAACCCCCATCTTGGAATTCAGACCTGTTGGCCACTTTATTCCCCGCTCATATTTGTTTAGCTATCACCGACATCCCCCTCACCTACATTTATGAGAAGAATCTTGCTATTTGGTCGCTCACTATTGACGACAACTTCATCGTGTCCTATGCCTACCAGGCCTCCACTACAAATTATTGCAAAAGCTTACACTAAATATGTAAGTATGTTCATCGTGTGTACATATCTACTGCGATTGGGTATATAGTACATTTTTTTAAAATTTCCAATACATATATTAGATTTAGCAAGATATTACAACCAACAGGGCATATTTCCCTCCACATCCCTCCAGGTACAAAAATCCAAAACAAAAAACACACACGGTGCCATAACTGATTAATAAGAGAAGAGAAAAAAAACCACCCTAACAACCAACACATCTATATCTGTAATTACACCATGAAGAACACACTTAGATCAACCAATCCCTGCTCGATGGAAATCAACCTTCAACAGCTTGTCTAAGGCAGAGGGGATGGTACTTGTACATTTGGGAATAAGAGATATCTTGGAAGCCTGTTTGACTACCCAATCAACCACCTTATTTTCCGATCTATGGATGTAGGAGAACTTAATGGTCAAATGGTAATTGGTGAGGTGCTTAATCTTTTTAACAACCTGATTAACTTCCCAGTAAGAAGAATTAGGAGAATTGATGCAAGAAACAAGGCATTGAGAGTCAGATTCAATAGTCACAAAACTAATATGATTATCAACCACAAATTGGGAGGCCAAATAAACAACTTGGGCTTCCATGAAAAGAGCAGATTTGGCAGTGGAAGTTGTAACAACTTGTCCATCAACTAGAAATACCGATGAGTCTCTGCACACAAAACGAAAGGTACCCACCTTAAAGCAGTACTGAAAAGCCCAGTCACAGTTAATTTTTACCCAGTTGGGATAGGGGGAGTCCACTGACTTTCACCACTAATGGGCAAGGGAGGAGTTCTCCTAATGATAGGAAGAACATCCTTGCAGCTATATTTGTCGCTGTCAGCTATGGCATAAGCCTTAGATAACACATTTGATATGAAGATGTTAGCATAATTAAAAATGGTATCATTTTATGTTTTCCATATCCACCAACATGTACACACAAAAAGAGGTTTAGAATCCACTAGCGAGAAACTCAGCTTAGGAATGTTTTCCAATATGTCAAAAATCCAGTCCTCAACCCTATTATAAGGATTAAGGATGACAGAAGAAGGAAGAGGAGACAAAGCCCACACATGCTTGGACCAACCACATTGGAATAAGAGATACTCGATAGTTTCCTTTTCATCTCCACAAATAGGGCAAACAGGGTCCGGTCTTAACTTATTTTTCCATAAATAAAAGTTCACCGCAACGCTCTCATTACAACAACTCCAAATAAAGTGCAACACTTTTGGGGGGGCCATTATATACCATACAAGGTTCCAAAGTTTAGGCTGGACTACAAAAGAAGATTGTGGAGAGGATTTTTTTTATTTTTTTATTTTACTCCTTGACCAATTTTTTGAGCTCTAGTCCACTTACATATTTTTTTAGCACTAAGGTTCCTTCTCCCTTAACGTATACCTTATAAGCTTGGGCATCCACAAATTTAACATGTGTATATTACAAAAAGTGATGTATATCACGTACAAATTACATTTTTTTAAAAAAAAAAAAATTCATGTATATATAAAAAAATTTATTGTATATATTACTAAAAATCGAGAATACATTAAGGGAAGTGGGACCTTTGTGTCAAAAAAATATTTTAGTGGACTAGAGACAAAACAAATTATTGACCAAAGAGTAAACAATTTTTTTCCCAATGCTTGTGTTTACTATACGTTTTGTGTCTACGGTGCATTCCGTTAGTCAGTATGTATTTTATAATTATTAGTATAATTTTTTTATGTCGTTAAAGATTATGCATACATTATATAATCTATTTTGTATTTCTTATAGGCTAGATTGTAATTTTGAGTTAGTATGAATGGTCATTTGTTCTTATGAGGTGTAACTCTGCGGATGGTTGTTTAGTTGAAGGAAGTTTTGAAAAAGACCCTCCCGTGTGGCAGTTGTTCATAGATGGATCGTCGTGTACTAACGACAATGGAGCAAGGCAAATCATCAACACACCTGATGAAGTAGACGTCGAGTATGACCTCAGGTTAAACTTTGAGGCCTTTAATAACGAGGCAAAATATGAAGATATGGTAGTAGGATTGGGATTGGCATTATCACTATGTGCCGAGCAGCTATCGACTCACCACAACTCTCAATAGGTGGTGAACCAAGTATAAGGAATTTATAAAGAAAGAGAGAAGTCCACGAAGAAGTACTTGGCAAAGGTGAAAACATTATAGTCAAGGTTCTCGGACATACAGATGGTCAGAATCCCACGAGTCTAGAATGCCTAAGCAGATGCTCTTGCTCATCTGGCATTAGCTCCAAGAGCTGAACTTCAAAGAACAGTGCCTCTGGAGATCTTGCCTCTCTAATTCAACTTGTACCATTTCCAAAATATTCATCTAATTCAAAAGTTAATTCTCATTACACGAATGAATTAATTAAATATTCTTTTAGAAAAGTAAGTTTAATTCCCACAAACACTACTCTAAATTAATTAAAACTAATCAAATGAATCACTCGCTAGGATCGATTCATCCAACTACTTTTACTTAGACAAAGAAAATAAGAGTAGATGAAAATAATATTAAGATTTAAATTAATTGATAAGCCTATCTCTAGTTTGAATCAAATGATAAAATGATAATACAATTTTTAATCATTTATTAAGGATGATTTTCCATTTCTCAATGCAAAAATAAATTTAGGAATTAATTTTACTAATCAAAGGAAACTAACAAAATTAAAATTGATAAACTAAATCAAATTGAATTCAAGAGGGCTTCAATTAATCCCTTGATTGGGAGATTAGCCCTCAATAATCATCATTCAATAATAATAATAATCAATTAAAAGAATTAAATGAATAATTAGAAAAGAGTGGATTAAACCCAATTTGCCTTCAATTGCATGAATTCTTCAATTAAATCAACAATCTCTCAATAGAATTAAATCACACAATTTATTATATTTTTTTCAAAACTAAAAATAAAAATTAAAAAACACGAAACTACTATAAAAACAATGGTCTTCATCGTCTCTTTAACTCTAGAATTCTCCTCTAAATATGGGTCTTCTTCTTCCTTTTATGTGTAACACCTGTAAATTCAAGGACCTTTAATTAAATAATATTTTGGGAGAGAAAGAATTTATTTTATTGTGAGGAATTACATCCGTGATTTGGAAAATTTTTAAATTTGAGGAAATTATTAATTTGGCGAATTGAGGATTAATTGTTTGGACTATTTTGTATCGCATTTTGAGGTAAAAAATTTAGAGAATGTTATGGATTAATTCGAATGGCAATTCAGAGAGCATAGTTGAGTCTGGATGGGTCGAAATAGTAAAAAATTAGTGTCCATAGGTATAATATGGGTTTTGAGACCTTTCTAGACACATTTGAGCTCTCATATAAATTTTTGGGCCCTTTTTAGAAAATGGGATTGAAGTTAATAACCCTAATTGTGAGATGGTGAGGGAACTTTAATTCATTATTTAGAAGATTAAATTGAGGAGAGGCAAAGAAGAGAGCAACTAGAGGAGATTTTGGGAGATTAAACCAAGAACAAGAGAGGAGGCCATTGAATCAACCCATTATCTTCACCAAAGAATCTAATTCTACAAACCCTAAGGCAAGTGGTCTAACTTGCATTTGAATAACTGAATTTTTCCTATTCATATTATAGAAGGTGTGGGTTGAATAATATGTTAGGGTTAGCTCAATATTTTGAATTTGGGGATTTCATGATTATGATGTAAAACTCTGTAGAGATGATAAGAATATGTGGATTTTGGTTCCCCAATTTGTGTAGATGATGTAGTTAGATTGAGAAATCAAATGGGTGGATTTAGGATGAATCTTGGAAGGTTTTGGGGGTATAATCTGTACAGAATCGAAGGTTTTAAAACTTTAATGGCGGACTGGTTTTCTTGGGAAGCAAAAGAGGAGAGAAAACACCAGGGTCGTTCAAACGACCTGGTGTCTCGTTTAAACGAAAGCCAGTGTCGTTCGAATGACATGGTTGGTCGCTTGAATGACCTGATTGATTGTCACAAATTTCTCTCCTCCCCTGATTCAAACCTGATTGTTAATTTGTGATGAATTATTCCTGTTTTTGATGAATTTGAATTTTGGGATCTATAATTTAGTGTTTGATATTGTAGAAATTTACCAATGGATTAGTAAACAAATCCAAATAGAAAATTAAGATTTATGTTGCGAAGTTGGAAACCTTTAAATTAAGTGAGTAAACTTAATTGAAAGAAATTGAATAATAAATTTGGGGATGTTGATTTTGGGCCGAGCGAGTTAGTCTGGGTGTATTGGTTGAGCGAGGCCAAGATAATTAATTAATATGTGATTAATTCAATTGAGTCAGAATATGGACTCAGGCAAAACTTGGACTAGTGCTACGAAAGGTTAGGCACGGATTTAGTCGAATTAATTTATTATAGGGGTATATAATAAATTAAGGAATATTCGAATATAAAAAGGGTGTTAATCATAGTATGTGGGATTGAGGAATACGTTCTACATGATGAAATTTCGGGCTGACGGTACAAGTTCGGGTAATTTAGTGGGGTGGCACAACTTGAGTAATAAATAAATAATTGTGTGAAATTATTTAAATATCAAGTTGGTAGATAAACTTGGAAAGGTTAGGCTAGTGTTACGATTTTTTGTACACGGGTAGCCTAGATTTGATATATATACGGTGATGTGTAGTATGTATATATGATTTATAAATATTTGTGTGTATAATATTTATGGAAAGCATACCAATTCTAGTGCTATCATGGGAGGTTGCGCGATGTGGGTGAATCCCCTGGCTAGAGAATGCAGGGAGAGTATAGTCCCCAGGTCAGAGCATTTGTACGAGGGGTGAGACGTCTTGGGTATGAGTATGTCCCATTTTCGGTTGGAACTATGGCCGCCTCCAATTCGTTTATTTTTATGATTCGGGGAGCATATCGTATCAATATTCTGGTTGGATGAGTATACCCGTAGATGATGGCATTTTAGAGAACACCCGATGAATGCCTACTCGGGGAGATAGTTATATATCTACGACATGTATGTGGAAATTTTGTAGTACGATATTTTGTACATATCGTACATTTATATACGGAAAAATACATGTAGAGAATTGTGTTAATTATATAACTCGTGAGAATGTTATATGTTATCAACTGAGAAATGATTTAAATAATTTACTATGATTAATAGCTTATAACTCATATTCTAAACGCACTCGGGATAGAGTAGTGGGAAAAGTAGGATACGCATATACTTATGACAAGACTAGTTATGGGTAGATAGCTAGATGGGTCATATGGAGGTACGTTAGGTGTGCACATTAGTTGAGGGGTGAGGTGGTCCTCAAGAGAGTGTGAGGCACTAACTTAAATATGAAGAGAATTCATGCATTTTAATTACTACAATTAAGTTCACTTGCTAAATATTTTCAAAATGTTTTGGGTTCTAACCCTTGCTATAAAATACTTTCAAAACCTTTTAGGTGTCCAGCCACAGGGACGCCAGAATTGTTCTATTCCAGGGTTATGCGGTTGCGACACTTGTGGATATTGCATGACTTTGACTTAGCCGCTTCAGTCAATTCATTCCTAGAGTAGGATGCAGTCCGTAGTCAATTTGGGCATGTCGCCCTAGTTGTTCCATTTTATTTTAGTTAGTTGATGTATTCAGTTATTCCTCTTGTGGTTTATTTTTGGTATTTGATTTGTAGCCGGTGGTTATCTCGGTAAGGGTTATATTTATTCATTTTCTGTATTACTGATTCAGTGATTGTGTGAATGTTTAATTATATATTTCTTTCACATTATGTTAGAGATGTTAAATAAAGAGATAAAATTTGGCACCATGTCTTTTGAATACTAGGCGGTTAGTAAGTTTTAAAAAGTTTTTGACAGTGATACTAAGAATGAACCAAATGAGATTCTCGTTTGATTTGATATAGGACTGATCACCCGATATTTTATTCGGCGGGGTATCATAGATGGTATCAGAGCATCAGGTTTTAGTGTCCTTAGGATCTGTGCGGATTTTCACGTTTCAGTGTAGAATTCTTTGATATATAGCCTTATTACAGGGTTGTTGTATTCCTTCACGTATGCGATTTATGTTCTCCTGCTATAGGGTATAGTTCATGTGATTCATACACGATTTCGGTCAAGTGTGGAAGATCGAACATTTTAAAATGACAACCATGGGGTGTTGCAGGGATTTCAGGAGGGAGGACTCAGTAGGGGACATGGACAGGGACCCGTTAGGTGTCATTATGATTATTGTTCGAACAATTGAAGTTGGAGTAACCGCTGGGGCACATTAGTTGCCCAAGAACAATCGTGAAGGACGATGGTACAAGTTAAAACCCCAAGTGTAGACGACAAGGGTTAATGGTCGAAGAAGATTTTATTTCAAAAGAACAATCCGCTAGGATTTGAGGGAGGTGAGGAAGGGTGATTTACCAATGGATGGAAAACCAAAAGTGTACCACTTTCGCGGGCACTTACGATTGTACTTAGCATGTCCAATAAGCGTTTAAACCTATAGGTTGCCCTACATGACGAGTTTTGTCTCATGAGGGTTTACAAGGAATGTACCCACAAAATTCTTTATTTGCAAACGACAGTTAATCTCTTATTAGACATAGAATAATCGCACAACCATCACGAGATAGATATTTTGAAGAATGCAAGCTAGAAGTGTGAAAAGGTAAACTACGTAAATACTCAAGGCACATCCTTCCTAAAACTCAACGTGTGTAGTGTGAATTAGTCAAAACGGGTCGAGAATCATAAGAGTCATTCCTAGATTGCCTTTTTAGAATCAACGCTTCAACTTCAAAATCTCACAAATATCTCTCTCTTAAACGAACTCTAGAGATTTGGGTTAGTGTATCGATCTTGTGTGTGAGGATGTGAGTAAATGTAAGCAAGTTCAAACGTCTCACACACACATAAGAAACAACGAACATTTAGAAACAAAAATGATCTCTTGAAAAGAATGCTAATCACTATAGTGAGAATGTCGAGTTATTCACAACATTGACTTTCATTTTTTCGAACACCTAGGGGAGAATATGGATGTTTATGGGTGAGGGAGAAATGAAATGGGAAGGATGGAATGAGATGATGTAAAATAGGATGGGTGATGGATGGATATGTGAGAAGAGTGTTCTACACTTGAAGAACAAATGTCTTTATTACACAAGAACTAACTACAAACTCTCTTTTTTCTTCTTTAGTTTTCTTTTTCATTTTTTCTTTTTCTATATATATTTTTTCGAATTTTCTTTTCTTTTTCTTCCTTTTCTTTTCTTTTGCTATTTTTCTCTTTTTTCTCTTTTATACTCTCAACACTGAAGACATTTTATATTCGAAAAAAATACTATTTTTCTCAAAAATGATGGATGATAATGAAGATGATGAATGGATGGTGTGGAAAATATGTGGGAATATAAAAGAATATGAGAAGGTAATGGGTGAAGTGAATGGTAATTGGTAGGTTTATGGATGAAAATCTAGTGTTCGGGACAAATTCTAAGACACATGTTTCTTATAACTCGAAAGTGATGTCGTTCTCAGTGATCAAGCCAAAAATTTAGTGAAGAATACTGAGATCATACAACGATTTAAAGTGTGGACCCAAAAGAAGTTGAATCAACTTGTGACTCAGAGATTATGTAAAATACTCTGAAATATACACAAATCTCACAAGCTAAAGTCTCCACTAGTGATCCTTAAGGTTGTAACACCCCGTGAATTTAGTAGTTATTATTTAAATTAATTCAGAATTTTTGGGCAAAGTAAAATTTTGGAATTTATAAAATTTTATTAATTTAAAATGTTGAGTTTTAATATTGAAAAGTTGAATTTTAATCAAAATTCAAATCGAAGTCAAAATGGGAATTAAAAAAAAAAATTCTCACGGTTCTGGGCCGTGACTAACAGGCGAACATTTTTTAGTTTAAATAGAATTGTATTTACATTAGAACTCCTAATCATTATAAATTAAGACTAATCCGAGGATGGATTATTCAAATCGCTTTTTCCACATCTCTTCCTCCAGAAGACTTCTCCAAAATATTTCCCTTTCATCTACAAACCTTTGCCCCAATTTTGTTCAAGGTTTCAACTCAAGATTTGTTTAGATTAACTGAGTTTTCTCAGGACGCGTTAAGAACGGATCTTTGTCAACTTTTTGAGAGGAATACATCTTTAAGATCAGAATAATTAATCAATTTTTACTCAGGTATGGATACTCTATTCTCTTCCTTTAGTGTTATGCATTTTAAGTGTCGCCCAAATCCTTAATGACATGTTTTTCTTAAAATAATTTAACAACTTAATTAGAAAAAGTGAAAACTAAATTTGGTACTGTTTTGATGAATTTTTTTAATATGGAATAAGATTTGAAACCCTTGGGTGCGTAGGAGAGAGTAGTGGGTTTTGATTATTATGGGTGTAGGATTGCATGTAGAATTTATGGGGGTTATTTTAATTGAACTCGGGACGTGTACATATACATAAAAATTATGTAGTTGATAAAAGTGGACAATTTTGGTGTATCTCATAATTTTGCATGTTGATTAATCTATAACGATTTAATGGAAATAATTGTGTTAAGAACGATGACAGTTTTAATAAGTAAATTAAATAAAATTGTGCCATCACGAATAAAATTTATGATATTGTTTATATGTGTTGTTGTATTATGTGATTATTTGATATTGATATTTATCATTGCGGAGGCGATGGGATTTGGTAGTATGCTCTCACCTATATATTAGGATACTTGCTAGGTATGGGACTAGTGGGTAGGCCTTAGTTGCAATTTACGCTTTCTAAGTACGCGACTAGTGAGTGTAGATTTTTACGAATGGGTGAGTCCGGGGTGGGGCTGATTTTTTATGCCGTGCCATCGATTCTCTAGTCTTGGTATAAGACTAGTAAGAGTTATTAACAGAAATTCATTCTAAATTAAGGTTGGACATATTTATGTGTTGGGGACCCTTAGGTACGGGACTAATGGTGTTTTGAGGATATCACATCGATAATAAGGGTGGGGTAATTTGTAAAATGAATATGAGAAAGATGAGAAAATGAGAATAAAAACCTAAGATAATAAAATGGGTATTAAAATATATTGACGTTGTTAATAGTGTGCAGGACTGACAGTTAGAAATGGGTTGGCTGGCTATTGCGACGTGTGGGTGTGTGGCGTCTGAATAACATGTTGGGCTGAAATTTTAAACAGGCTGGTTGGCTATGAAGACGTGTCGTACGTAGAACCTCATACATAATGTGTAGGACTGTCAGTTTAATCGGGCTGGCTGGCTATGGCAAGGGGAATGTGTATGGTGTAGAACAACAGCAGTACCGCAACCAAATAAATAAAATAAGATAAAGATGTAAGTGGGAGTCCCACATGTGATATTAGTGATGGTGAAAAATTAATAATTGGATTAACTTATATTGAGTTAAATGATTAGATAATGAGACTTAGATGGTTAAATGGCATAGATGGGTATTCTTGCATATGTCATTTATTTTACTCGCATCGTGATTAATTATCTCGTCTAATTTAAAATATTCTATTGTGATATTATAATATATAATGCTATTGTCTGGGTTCATGGACCCTAATTGGAGGGAGTAGCTAGTATTCATGCTCGGGGCTTTGACCCTGTGCGTTGACGAATATTTTTCAGGTATTAGTACTGGAGTAGCTGCATAGGAGTATTTGGATATATATCTTGGAGATGCAGCTGGAGTATTTATTCTATGCTTAGTAGTTTAGTTTAGTCTTCCATTCCTTCGCATTTATATTGAGACTTTTATTATGGATTTAGTGGGCCATTCGGTTTAACAATTATTACAATTTTATTCAGATATTTCATTATGGATTCAATTTTTTGGAGATTATATTTTTTCGAGTTCGATATTATTGGGGATTAGCATGGTGATGAATTTTATGTCGCATTGATGACTATTATTTATTGGGATTGATTTCATTATTACCTTGTGGAATGAATTTTTTATGTCTTATATCTGTCACATGCTGAGAATGGTTTTTAATTTAGTGACGCCCGATTAGTTTTGGTGGCCGCCGACACCGGAATTAAGCGGGGTGTTACAAAGATTCTCTTGAGAATCATAATACTCTTCAACTCTAAACCGCAATGACGTGATAAGTACGCAAATTTTGTTGAGTCTAGAAATTCATCGTGCAAAATGCCTTGTCATGTATTACATAAGCTATAGAAAAAATAAATCCTCTAGCTTGATTCCTAAACTTAAAAGATGGATGATAGAAAATTCACGTCAAATGAATGAGATGAAAGAAATTGCATGAAAATTTTAAAAATCAGGTTTTGAAATTTTTTCAAATGAGGTACGATTTTGATAAAATTCCCCACCCCCTCCCCAAAAAAGGAACATCGTCCTCGATGTTAAGTAAAATTATTTTTAAAATTGAGAGCAGAAGGGAGGAAAGATATTACCAGAATCAATCGCTAATGAAGTTTATCAGATGAATCCATGATAAGATAAAAGAAGAAAAAATGTGTACAAACATATAAACATGTAAAGCATTGGGTGATGTGAAACACCACCCCCAAACAGGATGGGACTCATACTCAGAAATCGTGGGCTGCCTCTGGGTAGCTCTAAGTTTAATGTCTTTAGACAGACCAAACCATTCTCACCCTAAAGAGAAGATCTATGAAAGTGCGCGGCGACAGAAAAATTGGGTGATTATACTCACCCCAAAACAAGACTGAAGCGTCAGCCTTGTTGGATGAATACTAAAAGAGTCAAACTTGGATGGAAAACTGCATCACACGATGCAAAGCATCGGTGGACCATGGGAGGTTGGATATTAGGGTAAGGGTGAAGAGGCATCGGTCTCGGGCCTTATTGAGACAAAAAGTGAGGGAAACAAGATCCCTATAAGCGTGATGCTCTAGTTGTATGGGGAAGCGAAAGGGTTTGGAAAATGAAATGGGGTGGGGCTCATAAAAAGCACACGATCGTTCTATAAATGGACGATGATAATAGTCGCGCCGTGACCCATTTGTGAGCTGGCGAAAAGAAAAATCATCACCACAAGTAATTGGTGGGCATATAAGAGCAGGCTCTGTGTCACGTAAGAGGAGAGTAGCACCACATATATGCTTGTGAATGGTGGAGGTTGGTTTTAGGTTAGGATCCAAAGATATGGATGGGAACAAGTATAATATCAATATCCAAACCAGGAGATGGGATGGAAGGGACAATGGGAGGGTCGGGGGGAATAAATGGTGGATTGGGTGGGATAAAGTGTGGAGGAATATGATCCAACTCAAGAGTGGTAGGCACTCCCCCCCTCATGAGGCTCAGAGTGATCCTCAAGGGCACTCATAGGAGGAGGAGAGGAATACTCATAAGGTAGTGTGGTTTTTAAAGATGGATTGGTCAACGTCTTCATAAGAGTGTCACCAAAGAATGTGGTGGGTAGTTCAAACGAGAAACAAGGATCGGAGACAGATGAATCAATAAAAATATTGGGCTCAAAGGGAGCCATGCATAGTGGGACAAGATCCATATCCAGAGAGGAAGAAACCATCCCGGATTCAATCTTGAGAAAATGGTGAGCACTTGTAGCCGGAGCTAACCTATGATAAAGTTGTTCCTACGGAACACACACGGTGGGCTCGATATGTGTAGACTTAGGAATTTTTTTGGATTCGGCAGTAAGGTAAATAGGGTCCTCAATGAGGGGTTCATTTGGACATGGTGGGATTTGATCAAGCTCACGATCTTCAGATAAATCAACACAAGTGTCAACTTGAGTCCCGAACCATGGAATGGTTTCAACTTTGAGATTCTCGAGGTAGTAGGGGTGGTCAAATTCAAAATCAGTGGCACAAGATTACTCATCATCATTCCACGTGGGGGCAACAATGGGTTGACTTGGGGTGAAATCCAACTCTTTCTCAGAATCAAATTCAGTAAGGTGTTATTCAAGCCATTGGAGGGCTTCATTTTGATATTGAGTGGCTTGATCTTGCTCGAGGATAAAATTTTGCAAGAGGCTTTCAAGAGCGGAGGTAGATGATGGTGGTGGTGGTTGTTCAGGTGGACACAGCACGCTATGGACACTAGGATACGGAGAATACTCATATGAAGAATGGGTAACGGGGTCAAATGTATCATACACGAGAGGATCGTCTTCGTGATAGACGAAAAGGATGATAATCGTTGAGTGCGTAGTGAGGGAACTAATAGGGATGGGGTGCACTTGATTTCCATGACGACTGTTAGAACGTGTAAGGATCCACAACATCTGGTTGGGATTCGTATTGCGTGAAAGGGTGATCAGTCCACCACGAATAACTTGGGTACTCACACCACTCAGGATTGGCTGTATCATCACAATATGTCGAGGTGGGTTTCGAAACAGTGTCATATGGATACACATGTTCCATGGTGGGTTCAGATGGGTATGGAAAGTATGGACACTCATGGGGTAAGTGATTGACATGAAAGCAATATATGCATCACGAAGCATGTGACGCATTGTTACTCATCATCGGAGGCGATGGAATATGAAATGCGTGCGTGGACGACGCATGAGTATCAACAGTGTGTGTTTGAGAGTTGAAGCAACTAATTAAAGTGTAGAGGTTGGACTCGGGCTCAACTTCAAATATGCTTCGAGATGATGGATAATGGCCAAAGTAGTCCCGTAAAGGAATTTCTTTGGCTATGAGTAGAGAAATATTTTTTGGATTTTTAAATGTTTTTCAAAAGGAAAGAAAATATTTTTGGATTTTTCTGAAAATGAAGGAAAGAAAATATTTTTGGATTGTTTGAAAAATGAAAAGGAATAAAATATTTTGGGATTTTTATAAGAATAAAGGAAGAAAATATTTTTGGATTTTTGTGGAAGAAAAGATGGGAGAAAAATATTTGGGCTCTCGATTTGGATGAACTTATTAGAATTGACTAACGAAGATTGAATTGGACACACACAAGTCAATGATAAATCATAACTAGTACATAACCAATTTTTATCTTCAAAATTTAGTGAAAGGGTAGTCAAATTTAAATTAAGTCCGCGGGCGACAAAAATCACGGTATTTATCTTTGTGATCGCCTTTGCACAAATGTTCTCCTTTTGGGTTAGATAGTTGATTGATTTTAAATTTAATGATAGCTAGGGTAGCACACAAATGATAATCTAGTGAGTCGGGTGATGGAATTCCTTCTCATTTCACACAAATGAATCTAACTTGTACCATTTTAGTTTGATCAATTTCCAAAATATTCATCTAATTCAGAAGTTAATTCTCATTAGACTAATGAATTAATTAAATATTCTTTTAGAAAAGTAAGTTTATTTCCCACAAACACTACTCTAAATGAATTAAAATGAATCAAATGAATCACCTGCTAAGATCGATTTATCCAACTAATTTTAATTAGACAAATAAAATAAGAGTAGATGAAAATTACATTAAGATTTAAATCAATTGATAAGCCTATCTCTAGTTTGAATCAAATGATAAAATGATAATACAATTTTCAATCATTTCTCAATGCGAAAATAAAAGTAGGAATTAATTTTACTAATAAAAGGAAACTAAGAAAATTAAAATTGAAAAATTAAATCAAATTGGATTCATGAGGGCTTCAATTCATCCCTTGATTGGGAGATTAACCCTCAATAATCATCATCAAACAATAATAATAATCAATTAAAAGTATTAAAGGAATAATTATAGAAGAGTAGATCAAACGCAATTTGCCTTCAATTGCATGATTTCTTCAATTAAATCAATAACCTTTCATTAGAATTACAATCACTCAATTTATTATATTTTTTTTTCTAAACTAAAAAAAAAAAAAAAATTAAACTACTCTAAAAATAATGGTCTTCTTCCTATCTCTAACTCTAGAATTCTCCTCTAAAAATGGGTCTTCTTCTTCCTTTTATTTTAGGTGCAAGTGGCTAGGGGTACAAATGGGAGAATTGAGATGTGCATGGGGTGTATAAGGTGAGAGAGGGGGTAATTTTTGGAAGTGACACAGAAGTGCATGTGTGTTGGGTGTGGTAACAATCTGATTTGTTAAGAGCGTATAATTGAAAATGAAGTAGTTGGAGTATTTTGGGTATGAGGGATAAAAGGTTTAAAACATGTGGGTTCTTTGGTTTTGGTTTGGGACTTTGGTGCACAATTGTGTATATGAGGGAGGTTATTGGGTTGATAGGTCTATGGTTTATGGATGGGTTTGGATTGGAGCATCCGGGTATGAGGCAGTGGACATGGGGATGGACTCGGGTAAAGACAGGAGGGTTGACGTGGGTCGAACATAGGGATTCAATGGGTCAGATTCTATCTATGATGGATTGCGATTCGAACCGGATATGGGGCAAGGTGGGTTAGCGACTATAGGTGGGGAAATCCGGCTGAGAGGCTGGGTTGCTGGGTCGACAAGAGGTTGGTGATTGTGGTGATTTTGGGTTGGCTAATGGGTATAGGAGGTTAAAGAATGAGGAGAGAGAGTTGTGAGGTTGTTAATGGTGGCGATAGAGGAGAGAGAAAGTGGGTGAGGAGAGGTTGAAGATGCGGTGTAATGGTAGGGTGTGTGAATGTGTATAGCAGGTAGGGTGTGGGTGAGTATGATGTGTGTGTGTTAGATTATACCAATTAAAAAATGAAAATAAAATATTTATAACCTAAAAATAAAATCTATTACTAAAAAAAATAAAACCTAATAAAAAATTAAACTCCTAAAAATATTTACAAATCTAAGAAATAAAATCAATTAAAAAAATATAATTCCCTAATCTAAAAATAAGAAGACTTAAAAAAGAATAATACTAATAAACCTATCCTAAAATAAAATAAAAAAAACCTAAAAAAACTAAAAAATTCTAATCTATTAAATAAAAGACTTAAATAATAAATAAAATAAATGAGAAATAAAAATAAAAACTAAAGTGCTAAAAAAATGTAAAATCTAATAAAAATAATAATAAATTCCTACAAAAACTTATCCTAATAAAAATATAATATAATAAAATAAAATAAAGACTAGAAACTAAAAATATCAAAATTCAAAATTAAAATAAAACTACACTAAATAAAAAGAAATATAAAAATTGCAAATAAATACAAAAATTCTAAATAAATCTGAAATAAATCCTAAAAATTAAAACGACTCAAAATAAAAAATCTGAAAATTAATAAAAGAACAAACTCAACACACACAGGGCTCGGGGTGGGTTTAAGCCAGGTCAGGGCTAGGTTACAGTTATGGAAAAGGTTATATAACCACATTTTTACTGCAAATTTCCTCGAAATAAAGCTTTTGAAATCGCAACTGATAGCAAGCCTACAAAATAGACAATTACGCGTATAAGACCCATTTTTTCGAGAATTAGCAGTTAAAATATGTCTATTCCGGGTATTATTTAAACAATTTTGTGTGATTATCAATTATCATGGAGTTCGATGTGGGACCATCTTGATGTACCCCATCATAAAATATTTGGAGACCAGCATAATACCGAAAGATCCAAAGGAGGCACGGAGACTTCGCTACAAGGCGATGAGATATGTGCTAGAATGAGGAGTTCTATTCAAAAGGGAGTTTATAATGTCTTTGGTTAGACTTGTTCATCCCACGAAAGTGCCATAGTTGATTAGATAAGTCCACGAGGGCTCGAGTAGAGCCCACTTAGAAGGTCAATCACTTGTCAAGAGGATGATAAGTCAGTGATATTATTAGCCCACTATGAAGGAAGATTGCTTCAACCATGCATGGAGGTGTGATATGTTTCAGTTCTATGCTAACATGCATAAGTGCCTAGGGAAAGATCTAGCGTTGATCATTTCCCATTAGCCCTTTATGATATTGGGGTGGATTTAGTCGGTCTATTGCCGAAGACAAAAAGGGGACTATCTGGTCGTGGCAGTAGAATACTTTACGGAGTGGGTGTAAGGTGAACCATTAGTAGAAATGATCTATGCCAAAGTGTTCCATTTCATATGTAAAAATGTCATTTGTAGATACAAAATTACACACGCCTTCATAAAAGATCACGGTACCCAATTTGACAACAAGCAGTTCTTGGACTATTGCATTTGTTTGAAAATCAAGAAGCTGAATTTTTCTCTTGCTCACCTCTACTGCAACGAGAAGACTGGGTTTAAAAATAGGACACTACTTGAAGGAATGCAGAAGAGGCTTGATGACACCAAAGGGAACTGGATCAATGAATTTCAGAGCATACTTTGGGCCTACTGAACAACTTCAAGGACTGTCACTAAATACACCACATTTATATTGGCGTTTGGCATAAAAGCGGTGACACCCACGAATATCAAATTACCCAGCCATAGGGTACTCAGCTTCTAATCGCCAAAGAATGACTTGATGAGAAAAATCAATTTGGATTTAATAGAGGAAGTCAGGAAACACATAACTTTGGGTGGTAGCCTACCAACAAAAGATGACTCGACTTTAAAATAAAAGAGTAAAGCCGAGCACCTTGAATGAAGGAGACTACGCGATGAAGAAGGTTATCCAGAAAGGGATTAAATGGAACTAAATTGGAATGGAACGTACAAAATATCTGCAGTCGTGCAATTCAAGACTTACCGGATCAAGATCTTAGAGGGTGAGCAGTTCAAGAATCCATGGAATGCAAAATATCTGAGGAGGTATTATCAGTGATGATGAGAAGATTACATTCTGGAAGAGAAAAAAATCAATCATGTAAACAATTTTTCTTTTCCTTGTAATAAGTCTTTAATAATGAATGAGAATTAAAATTTACTCCTCCATATATGTTGTTATTTCAAGATTTTCTTCATTATCGAATGTTTGTTTCATCGATGCAATAGATGTGTAAGAAGCCCAAGCCGAAGACATATTAGAGCTGAGCATATTAAAATA
Source organism: Sambucus nigra (assembly GCA_949130495.1). Taxonomy (NCBI): domain Eukaryota; kingdom Viridiplantae; phylum Streptophyta; class Magnoliopsida; order Dipsacales; family Adoxaceae; genus Sambucus; species Sambucus nigra. The sequence continues at coordinate 128,319,487 of OX422207.1, read as the reverse complement.
TATGATCAAAGTTACACTTCCTGAATGGACTCATCTTGGATAAGACATGATTAAAAAGTTTAGCTAAATTTGGGAAATCCTGTGCAATCACATGGTCGACAAGATCCAACCACAATTGGATAATCAAGGATAGATCCTAGTATATTTGGTCGACTGTGGAAACCAATGTTGAAACGTGGTTAAGACGATAAGATCTGTCTATACGACCAATAAGCTTGCACAAGCAATGGTAGATACTAAGTTAGGACAACTCGGGTTTATCCAAAATTAGAAACTAGTAAGGCATATCAGGTAGACAAGACCTGACCATATGATCATAAGACTAAACTACTGGTAGTCTTATCTCAACATTAAATAACTAGTAAGTCGACATGGAAGGTTGACAAGGTTTGGCCATGAGACCATAAGAATGGAACTAACTCGGGGGTCGATAAGATCCGACCACATTTACTTGTCAAAAATATTTTTTCATAAGCACTTAACTACAAGTGGTGGATAAGAGCTTATTCGAGAAAGATAACTTGGCATGAAGTACAAACATCACATGCACGCAGGAAAATATATCAGATGGAAAGCATTAAATCACGTGCAAATATCTATTCATTGCAAATTGTTTAAAGTATCACAAAATGACTGTGTAAAAATTCAAAGATAATTGTTCAAACGAGAAAAATGACCAGTTATAATAGAGCTTCACAAAAGCAATGAGGAAGAGAACTCAAGACATAAGAATTTTTAGTCTAGGGGTGATTTCAGGAACACTAACAGAAGTGACATCAGTCATAATAGTGATTTTAGGTATCCTTTAGAGTTATGGGAAGAATGTTCTCCTTGATAATGGTATGATTGACTTGACCAATCTCCCCATACTCTAAAGTGAAGTCATCCACTTCCATCTCTACATTCTTGACTGCCAATGTTGTTGCTTTTTCATTGTCTCCCTCCCATTTCCTCATCTCCTCATGTATATCAGAGCAGTGCTTGATGACCCTCTTTTTTTAGCTCATTGTAACCCTACACGAAGGAGGTCACGATCTCCATGGTAAACTCAATAGAATCCCTGAACTTCTTAGCGCCAACCTCTTTAGCCATAGAAAAGGCCTCGGTAGCTTGAGCAAGCTTCTAATTGGCCTTTTTAAGAGCCTCCTCCAAGATTTGGAACTTCATAAAATCAATGTTACCTTTATTCTTCCGCTTCTTATTCTCTCCCTCAGCAGTTCTTAAAGCTTTTAAATTTGCTATAAGCTTACCGTCCTTCTCCTTGAATTTAAGGCAAATCATAATTTTCCTTTGACATTTTAGCTCCTATCATGCTTTCGTACTGCATAAGGTGCTAAGAGTTGGATTATTTCTCCTTCTCGTAGGCCTATTGATAAGATACAACTTTCTCCCTCAAGAAGGTGGCACCCATTGTAAGAGCACAATTTATGATTTGCTCATTATGTTTACAGTTTGGCATATTCCATTACATTATTATGTACATTCTCAAGAAAACTTCAATCAAAGACAATTTAGTTAACGAACACATCAATCAAAGAATGAATTGGTGATATCGTCACTACAATTATCAGTTAAGATATATGGGGTAGATTTAGTGTTAACTTATGTTTTGGGGTATTTTTAAACGTGTTTGAATCCAAAATATATTCTTAAATTTTTTTAAACAATAATACGAGTTATTACATCTCGTTAGAATGAGATTGAGGGTAATTATAATGAGTTAATACAACTCGTTGGATAATTGTTCTAACGAGCTTTAAACATGCATTTTTCCTCCCGTTCTGAATAGCCATTAGATATCCATTCGAATGAGAAAGTGGAGGTCTTTCGAATGAGGTACAGTTCATCCGAATGAATCGACGTGGATTTTATGTTTTAGTTGGTTTCAAACTTAATCTTTTCAACCTTATCTCTTTGAGATTTTTCATATATTTAAGAGATTAGAACCTGCACTTTGTTACAAGACTTTTTGAACCTTTTTTGTGATCAAACACTTTGGTTTTGAAAAATAAAAACCCCTTGGATATTTGTGATCACTTTATTAACCCAGAAGAGGAAGAACACATTACTTGTTCAAATTCAAGTGGAGTTCATTCTTCACTACTAACGAGAGGAAAGGAGTTTCCTAAGGCTGATTGATAAATACAGTGACAACTGGAGCTTGCTATGGGGCGTTGCTGGATGGTACCACTTTCTGTTATCAATAAGGATACCAAACTACGATACTTAGTGGTGTGTAAGTTTGTAAGTCTGTCTGTGCCATCTATAATACTTTAGTTGTAATAGTGTTAAAAAGGGTTTTTCTCAAATGGGTTTTCCCTCATATCTCGTGTGATTGTTTGTTTGTTTGATTTAGATTCAATATCTGGCATGCTTAGTTTCACTTAATTAAGCAAGACATAATCAGATTAAAATTAAACTTGGCATGTTTGTGACCTAATTTACGGATTCCACCATTGATCGTATAACAGGAAAACTCTATATGTTTTTTTAAATTGGTATCAAAGCTTATTTCCACAAGTTATTTAGAATAATCGTAGTGGTTATTGGGAGAATTCGTATAATAGGCTACCTATGTTTAATGACATGAATTATGCATGTTGGAAAGCTCGAATGAAATCATCTGTAAAATCGATCGATGTGCGCATTTGTCTTGCTGTTAAAAGGGGGTGGACTCCTCCGACCGTGACTAATGAAAATGTCATTAGTCTCAAGTTAGTTAAAAATTGGACTAAAGATGACTTTGAATTAAGTAATTTTAAATCTCTAGGTTTGAATCATATTTTTGGTGATGTTACACCCAATGAATTTTTGTTGAATCATGATGTGTACCACGTTTAAAGAAGCTTGGGATATCCTTCAACTCACACACAAGGGTATCAATGCCGTTAAAGCTTCTAACCTTCAAAATGTCACCACACAATTTGAGGCTATATGAATGATTGAAACTAAAACATTTGATTATTCTTGTTATTGTATATCTGATGTTATGAATTCCTGTTTTAATTTGGGTGAATAAATCCTAAACATGAGAGTTGTTAAAGAAAATTTTGAGGTCTCTCCCATCTTTTTTTAATGCAAAAGTAACCGTCCTTAACTCTTTGGGAATTCTAGACACAATTAGGATAAAAGGACTCGTAGGCGATCTCTAAACTTACGAATTAGACATGGTCTCTCAAACCTAAAATAAAAAAGAAAAAGAATAAATTTAAAAGCCAAATAAAAGAAAGAAAAGGGTTTCGACTCTGATTCTGAAATTGATTAAGATGATCTTTCCCTATTTGCAAAAAATAAATAAAATTTTTCTCATGTTCAAAAATCAAAGTTCATCTAAACTAGAAATATAAAATTTGAGAAAAATAAAAATTACAAAGCGGGTTAGAATTATAATGAGAATGATCAAAAGAAAGCTAGATGTGAAAATCATAAGAAATATGAATTACAGAGGTGTTATGAGTGATGGTAAAGGTCACAAAACCCACGAGTATCTCACTAGGCTTACGAGACAGGGCAAAGGGAAATTCGCCTATAATTATACTCTAAGTGATAGTGATGTTGAGTTGGTGGATTCTAGAGATGAATCATCGCATGGATGTAACTTCACTACGTTCATGGCTAGTCATGTTAGCACTGCATATATATCTCGCATCGATGAGGATGTTTCTAAATGTGATAACCTTGACAATGAGTTGAATCATTTCCTATAATTTTGGGGTGATGATGAGAAATTGAGTGAGGGAGAAATTGGTCTCTAATCCGCATACTTCAAACATTACACCATCTTTAAAAACTAAAAAGTAAAATAAAAATTTGATTCTTAGGGTTTTGTCTTTAGATAAGGAGTTGAAAGTTTTGAGAGAGAGTGAGGCCTCAGTGAGTCAACTCGAGAGAATAAAATTTATTTGAGTGAGCAACTTGTTTCAATGGATACAAAAAAGAACGACTTGACTAACCAAGCGGCTAGTCATACAAGAGATCTTTAAGCATCATTAGAGATTTATGAGAATCTTGAAGCCTAAATTTTCCAACTCGAGAAAGATCTCGAACGTTCCTGAGAGGTCAAAGTCACTTTAGAGGATACATCTAAGAAAATTTAAATAATGTCCTAAGTCCCTCTTTACGTTTTAAAGAAAGGCATGGAATAGGTTATGGTGGTGCATTCATTTTCAATACCTCACTCGAATCGGTTGCTAAATTTGTGTTAGATCCATATGGGACCCCACTTAACCCACTAAGGAGAACACGTACTAGACATTTTAACCAAGGTCGACCCAAGAAAATATATGTTTATACCCATTGCAAATGAAGAGGTCACCGTAGGGAGTTTTATTACAATCTAGGAAGAGTCTCTCACGTACATGCTCCCACACACCGCTATAGCTACCTAGCTAGTCTTAGAGAGCAAGTTTAGTTTCTAGTCAATACTTTTAAATGTTTAATAAAATAATTCCAAAGGATATCTACGCCTTATAAGAACACTTACAGCACAATGACTAGTGCCAATAATGATAAGGGTAAGAAAAAGGCTACCACCACTTGGGTATCTAAAAGTGACACAAAATTCCTTATTGTTCATGTTACTCTTAATGTTCACGATACTTCCCAATGATATTTTGATAGTGGGTGATGTAGGAACACGACCGGTGATAAGTCTCATTTTCCTAACCTTGTGGATCGTAAGGGAAAGAAAGTCACTTTTGGAGATAGAAGTAGGTCTAGAATTTAGGACGAGGTTTCATGGAGATTTCAAATTTCTTAAGTTAGATAATGTGCTTTATGTTGAAGAGTTTAAGGGTAACTTAATAAGAATAAGCCAACTTTGCGATGCTAACTTTGAGATAAAGTTTGATCGGTCGGGATGTAACATTTATGATCAATCTGATAAATTTTTTTTACGAGGTGTGAGGACTACCGACAATTGCTACGGTATTATTCTCAAGTCTTCTTTAGTGTGAAATAGTGCTAAGGACATCACCATGGACCTTTGTCATCAAAGACTAGTTCACATCAATTTTAGAGATCTTGTGAGGTTATGTAAGAAATATTTAGTTCATGGCTTATCATCACTTAGAAAACCAGCTCCCTCAATTTGCGTTCCTTGCCAACAAGGGAAACAAATCAAGCATCCCCATATAAAGTTGAATACTATTACCACCTCATATGTGTTAGAGTTAATACACATGGATCATATGGGTCCAATGCGCACCAAAATCATCGGTGGTTAGAAGTACATTTTTGGTGATGGTTGATAACTTTTTAAGATATTCCACTATTGGATTTCTTAGGGAAAAGTCTGATGCTTGTAAGTTCCTTACAACCAAGTGCTACCTACATTAAAATCAACAAAATTTTCCCATGAAAATATTGATAAGTGACAATGGAATGAAGTTTATCGACTATGGTGTTACTGCATATTGTGATGTATAGGAATAAAACACGAGTTTTTAGCTGTAGGCACGCCTCACCAAAATGGGATTGTTGAGAGTAAAAATAGTACTATCTAAAAGATTACGTGATCTATGCTCCTTGGTATGAAAGTTCCTAGATGATAGGCGGTTAACACCGTATTCCACATGGTGAATAGATTTTATCTTCGTCCACACACACTTCAAACTCCATATGAGTTGTGGAGCGATAAGAAACCCAACCCGTCATATTTTTGAGTTTTGGGGAGTCCTTGCTACATCCCTAGAGATAGAGAGCATTTAGAAAAAAATGACTTTAGAAGCAATGAGGGAATATTTTTAGGATATTCGTCAACTAGTAGATCCTATAGGGTGTATAACCTTAAAATATCTAAGATCATGGAATCGATAAATATCATGATTAGAGATGATGCGTCAGTACATTTAATGATGATGATCTTGCATGTTAAAGGAATGTAACCCCCGATGATGAGACCATTATTCCCAACACCACCATAGTGGACATGGCTCTTGAAAAATAGGATCCACCCACTTGGGATAAAATGAGTCATCACCTTAACGACATACTTGATGATCCCATACTAGGTCTCAAGACTCACGCTTAACTAGAGAATGTGGTTAGCTAATTTTACTACACTTACACAATAGATCCCAAATATCTGAAGGAAGCACTCAAGAATGAACATTGGATAAATTTTATGCAAGAAGAGTTGCTTCAATTTTAAAAGAAAAATGTTTGGGAATTAATACCCCGACCTAGAGAGACTAATGTGATTGGTACCAAGTAGGTGTACAAAAATAAGAATAATGAGAATGGTACGATCATTCGCAATAAGACTAGGTAGGTTGCTTAAGATTACACACAAATTGAAGGTGTAGACTTTGACAAAAAATTTGTAAATATTGCTATGCTTGAATCTGTCCGCTTTCTACTCACCACAATATGTCATCTACAGTTTAAGCTATACCGAATGGATGTCAAGAGTGCCTTTATTAATAGTATTTTTAAAAAGTAGGATTATGTGGAACAACTAAAGGGGTTTAAAGACCTAAAGTACCCAAAACATGTATTTTATCTGACGATGGCTGGTATGGTTTAAAGCAACCGCCCCGTGCTTGGTACGAAAGGATAACTTTTTATCTCTTAGCTCGCGACTTCAAGAGAGGAGGAGTTATGACATTATTTTTTAAGAGAGAGGGTGGTGTTATCTTGGTTGCCTAAGCTTACGTGGACGACATAGTCTCTGGTTCCACGTGTTCTCAATATGCTCACACCTTTGAGGAGGAGATAAAGAGTGAATTTGAGATGAGTATGGTTGGTGAAATTACTTAATTCCTTGATCTCCAAGTTCTTCAACTCGAGAATGAGATATTTATATCTCAATCTATATATATTAGGGATCTAGTGAAAAAAATTGGGTTGGACTCCGCTAAGCACTCTCGCACACCCATGAGTTCCTCAACAAAGACACTTTAGGTAAGGGCATAGGTCAAACACTCTATAGTAGTATACGAGGTATTCTCCTCTACTTGATTGCTTGCCATTCCGGTATCACCTTTAGTGTTGGAGTTTGTACACGATACTAAGCATCCCCAAAAGAGTCACACTTTCTTTCATTTGAATGTATCATCAAATACGTGAGTGGCACTCTTTATTTTGACATTTGGTATTCTTTTGACCTAGATGACCGTTTGTGAGCATTTGTTATGCTTTTATTTTGGGAGTGCACTTGTCTCATGGCTGAGGAAGAAACAAAATTCCATTTCTTTATCCACGGTGGAGGCCGAGTACATAGTCGTCGGGAGTTGTTGCACACAAATCTTATGGATGACGAAAATTTTGGAGGATTATAGGGTTAATCATGGCATGATTTATATTTATTGCGATAGTACGAGTGCAGTCCACATTTCTCGTAATCTTGTCCAACAATCTCGTACGAAACATTAAGATTTATTATCACTTCATTCATGACATTATTGAGGAGAAGATTGTTTCCTTGAGCTTCATGAGTACCGAATGTCAGACGACATTTTCACTAAACCTTCAGATTCCCTTCGATTTGAGGATGTTAGGAAATCAATGGGTATTTGCTCAACTGATTAAGTTCATGAATTGATTCTAGTTTAAGGTGAATGTAATATTGTTATCATTTGTCCCTATAACTAGATTTCACATTATTTTGAATATCTTTTTATTCTTAGGCTTATATTTTGAAAAATCCAAAGAGATTTTCTTTTCTTTTAGAAAAATTCTTAAAATATACAAAAAGATTTAGTTTGGTAAAAAAAATCAAAAATTTAAAAAGATTTCTGTATTTTTTTACCGTATATGGATGCGTTTTGAAGATGTTCGAATCATAATTTCATTCCATCCATTCACATGACTTAATCATGGTTTTATTATACTTGGCTACGTAAAATAATTTTTTGCTGCTTAATAATGCATGTTTAGCATTGTGTCATTTATTGTTGATTATTACCTTCATGCTAGATTCATTATATCTCCATGACTGCACACATTTTGCACGAACTTTTAAATATTGCACTTACTTGTCATATATTTAATAGGATGTTCTCATCTCAATCGTGCTTAATAATGAACCAAATGTACTAGGATCTAATTTTGTATGTAAAAACCATTACCTTGATTTTTTTTTATCAAAAAATTGATTGATAAAATTTTAATCAATGGAAAGGGGCTATGAAAGAAAAAATCTTCTTTGCATTAAAAGAAACAAATGACAAGATCCTAAAGGATGAATTAGGAACATAAAAACAAAAGTTTTAAGGCCAAATTTGTTTCATTGATGTTTTATTAAAAATGAACAATATGGTTCCTTCAAAATTTTTGAGAGTTTATTATTAAAATGTGAGATTTTGAGTGTGTTATAAGTTAATAATCAACACGTTTGCTCAATACAATTCCTTAAAAACTATTAAATAGTTTGACATTATTGATTTGAAAAACATTGAAATTTTGGACATTTTGTATGAGTTGAGTCAATTTCACTTTGTTAAATAATTTTTAAACAAAATGTTGAATTGAGTACTTTTTTTAGGAGTATCTCTTTGATTTCGTGGAACATCTCTACGTATGCCTCTATCGAATTTCACATGCATTAAGTTCACAATCCTACATTCCATTTCTATGATTTGAATGTTTTCGTGCAAATCCATGGTGTCTTTGTTTGTATTTATGTGTATATTTTTATACTAAAAAATTTAAAAAACCCCCAAAATAGTTCAGTGGTTTGATGAAGTTTTATTTCATATGCTTTATTGTCTATACTTTGTGATTATATTTTAAATTTGTATACTCGTGATGCTAAAGTCTTAGGTTTAGCTCTAACCATTTTTATATTACGGATAAAAAGTGCAAAACATATTAAGGGAGAGTTTTGTGCTAAAAAGTTTTATTTGTTTTTCCAAACTCGATGCATCATAATATTTTCATTGCTTCATGTGTGTATATATATATTTGGCATTGATGATATCATGGAATATATGATGATGATTTTCAGTAGAGATAAAGTTGCAAGTGTATTTTTATTTTCAGGTTTAGGAGGGACATTAGTTAAACTTGCCTTAGTGTTTTTTTTCGATTTTGTATTTTCTCATTATGTCTATACTTTGTCATATTTTGTTACACCTCTACTGTATCATGTACATTCTAAGAAAAACTTTATTCGAAGATAAGTTAGTGACCGAACGCATCAATCAAAGAATGAAGAGTTGATATTGTCACTACATTCAATGGAGAAGGTATATGAGGTAGATTTAGTGTTAGCTTATGTTCAAGGGTATTTCTAAACTTGTTTGAATCGAAAATATTGTTCCAAAAGTTTTTTAAACAATTTTTTATGCATCTCATTAGAACAAGATTGAGGGTCATTCAAATGATTTAATACAACCCGTTGGATGGTCGCTCGGACGAGCTTTAAACATGTATTTTTCCCTCATTCTGGAAAGTTGTTCTATCTCTCCTTCGATAGCCATTCGAATAAGATTGTGAAGGCCATTCAAACGAGGTACAGTTCGATTAAACGAACCGATGTGGATTTTATTTTTTAGTTAGTTTGAAACTCAATATCTTCAAGCTTATATCTTTGAGATTTTCCATCCTATTTAAGAGATATGAATCTACACTTTGTTGTAAGATTTTTTGAGTCTATTTTATGACAAAACACTTTGTTTTTTCAAAATTGTAACCCCTTGGATATTCTTGATCACTTTGTCAACTTGAAATAACACGTTACTTGTTCAAATCATTGTGGAGTTCATTTTTCACTACTAACAGGAGGAAAGGAGTTTCCTGAAGCTGATCGGTTGATACCGAGGCGAGTGGAGATTATTGTGGAAAATTTCTAAATTTTCACCGCTTTCTGTTATCAACAAGGAAGGATACCAAACTGCGATACTTAGTGGTGTTTAAGTCAGTATGTCTGTCTGTGTCATCTGTAATACCTTAGTTTAAATAATGCTGAAAAGGATTCTTTTTCGAAAGGATTTTTCTTTATATCTCGTGTAATTGTTTGTTTGTTTGATTTAGATTCAATATCTTGCATTTTTAGTTTCACCTAATTAATCAAGATAAAACTAGATTAAAATTGAACTTTGCTTGTTTGTGACCTTATTTACGTATTCCACCATTGACCATATAACCGGATCGCTCTGCATGTTTTTCACCTATAGGTCCCAGAAAGAAGGTAATGAGATCGACTGAACAAAATATTTAGCAGAAGTAAGATGATAAGAAGTTTTGATGGGAAGATTACCATAAACGTTCGGCGCTGAACCAGATTCTACACGACATCAGATTCAAAACCCCCAAGGAACTCGCAACCTATTTTATACTCCTGGTACGTGACCAACATTGTTCATGTAGTGGAAAACGGAGTTTAGGTCCCTCTTTATCTTCTCGACGGTGATCAATTTCTCGGGGTCAAAAGTGAACTCTTCCACTATTCCATAGGGAAAAGATGACCACCACCTTTAACCAGATGATGAGCTGGTTGTTGGCATATTTTCACCCTTTCCTTTGAAGCATTGGTTCTTTATTATTTTGTATTATTTTGGGACTTGGGGCCCTTTAGAGGCTTCTTGTTGCCTTCTGGAGGGACATCTTGTGAATAAGTAGCTTTCCCCTTTCCTGTAGCTTTGGGAGCAGTAGCACCATCCTTAACCTTCTTTCTAGCTTTGTCCTCAGCCTTTTGCTAGGTATTCTTTCTCCAAAACGTGAAGGATTGTGGATGTAAAAGGTTTAAATAATTAGGAATTTGTCCTTTTTACTTATTTAAGGGAGGTGATGATTAATTTTTGAATAAGAGGTTTATGTCATGCATTGGAAGCGTAATTGATGCCTTGGAATAGTGCACATACTACCCCAGGCATGCGTACCATTATGAATATAATTCCACCACAAATGATCAACATGTGGCAGTCCCCAACCAAATATTGAAAAACTTTACAAGTCATTCTGCTTGTCGAAGGCTTATCCAATTTTTTTCCTTAGTGGTGAAGATATTTATAATTCGACTATAACACGAACCGATGACATATCACAGTTAACACCTCACTCATTAAATCTTCTCAACATATTTCCAGAAGACGCAACACTTCAGAGAATTTTCTGTAATCTTTAATCATGAGAAAAGTCTTGGGGTATTTTATTATACAATAAATATAGTTTGGCTCGTTGACCAATCAAAATAGGACACCTGGACTCATTACTCACAAAACTGAGGTCGAATAAGTTATCATCCTAGTCGGCTAAGACAATCTAGTCATCCACAACATCACGGCCAATCAATGTAGCTCACCAATCTCACAGCCAGTTAATACCGTAAGGTAACTCCATTTAGGCAAGCATGCATTGTGTGATTATATGATATCCGTAGTGTACACACTTGGGGGAGATATGCGATTATTCTCCCCATGTTCGCATAGCAAACTTTATGATTATTTTTCCACTTACATGTAAAGTGTGTACCTGCTTAACCTATAAAATCATGACACCTATCACTCTCTAATATCTCTCTTCCAACAACCTATAAATAACATGCACTCCCTTACATTAAAAGGATTGAGATATATTTACCTTACCTTTATGTTGTCAAAGTCTAGAGTAACACCCCGTATTTCTAAGCATTTATTATTTAATTAATTTAGGTATTTTTAAATTATACATGTGCCATAATTTAATTGAATTAATCATTATGTGTAAATTAAAAATATTAATCGAGAGAGATAATGGTTGATCTTTGTGGAATAAAATTAATAAGTGAATAGTAAATGATTATTTTATGTCCTATCAAGTGATAGTGATGTGGCATCATTATATCTCAACCGGGAGTAGCATGGAAACTAATTGGGATCGGGATAGGACTTTATTGTAAAGTGGCTCAGATGCTAATTTTGAGGTCACGATTGATTCCAAATCGATCGACAGAGTCGGAATAGTGTACCTGGGGGTTGTAATTGGCTTCCAGGGCCTTTTTAGTCATATCCAAGCCCACACGGGAGTATTCGAATCACTTGGGCTTGGTCCGTTAGGCTAATTTCGGAAATTGGGATTTAAAACCTAAGGTTAGTCATTTGGGGCACCAGCATAACATATCCTAATCCCAAATAATCAAAGGAGAAGAGAGGAGAGGCCATTAGAGAGGAAAAAATGAGAGGTCTTCGAGGTGAAACATATTTTTCTTCAAAGTTGTTACCGAAATCGTGATCGGAAGCTAGGGAATAACACTTTCATCACTTACAAAAACGAAATCATATTTGTTAATTAAGACAAGTGCTTATCTTATATGATTTTATGAGTTATAATACCCATATAGTGTAGGGTTCTTGATTTAATGTAAATTGGAAATGTTTTGGGATATTAATGAATAAAATCCATAATTCTGTGTAGATATAGAATGAATCCCTATGTGTAGACAAAACGGAATAAAAAATTATAGGGTAAAAAACATGAAAGAAATCTGGGTTTTGATGAACTTATATGAAGAACACCATACCTAGGTGATGATGCTAAGACCCAGCACCACCAGGTGAGGTGTTTGCAAGCTCAGTATAGGTATAACAATGGCATCGCAGCTATATAAATAAGGTAAGAATGAGGTGAGGACAAGAGGAATGACACCTGAATATAAGTGGTTCAGCCAATCTGGCCTACGTCCACTGTGAGTGTGTGTGAGTACTATCACTATAAGAAGACGCTAATAGCCATGGATACAACCTCTCAAGGTCACTCTCTCTCTTTCCAGTATATCTTTGGACAGAGTTTTAGCTAGGGTTTTCATGTATGGATCCTTTTACAAGGTAGGGGATGATCCCTATATATAGTATCTAGGGGGTGTAATGTACCCCCCCCATGCATGCAATGTGCATGTGTGTGGTAACCTCACCAATGGGGGTGTGCCACCTGTCATGGCCACATGTGGGTAATGATGATGAAATATTCTCCCACATGTGGAGAATAATCTTGTTATAACCGATTTATGCCCAGGTGTCCTTATCCAAATGTCAACAGATGCTCGGCAGTCATGTTGGTGAATGGCCTCGGCCTAGGAGAGGCCGAGCTATGAAGGTTGGTCGTCCGCTCAATCCCCAAAATGTCATGAGGAGTCTCGGCCTGATGTTGGCCGAGATATATGCCGGTGTCGGCCCGAGCCGTGACTGGGCATGCTAATGATTACTGGAAACCTTGGCCTAAGCCGAGGTAGGGTCTGTTGAAGATGAATACATGGAGCTTCCTGCTATCTCGGCCTAATGTTGGCCGAGGTTACTATTCCTTGGCACTTGAGGTCGATGTTGGTATCTGCGACGTGTGAAGTGTCCTTAGGGAGGTGCATGCAGTAGTGTCGGCCTAGGCCGAGGTCATACTTGGGTATATCAATCACCCCCCAGCCCTTAGTCATTTGCGAGAGCTGGTGGCTATGGGATTCTTGCCTCCGAGGCTTATTCACCCCAAGGCCAACACCTGCATGACACTTGTCCTAAGCCCAGGCGTGCCCATTTGGTTGGCACATGCTGTCAGTTGTCCCTTGGGCTTCCCAAGGCAATGATGAGCCTTGGGAATCATGCCCAAGTATATAAAGGTTAAAAACCTTTCTTCTTCTTCTTCTTCTTCCTCATTTCTCTCAAGTTCAAGCGCCCAACCTGTTTTCTGCAACTTTTTTCGCTCCGAGGCTAACCCTTATTCCAGTGCTTGTTCTTGCTGGGGAATACCTTATTTCCTGCGCGATTTCTTCCACCTTATTCATCGACTCACCCTCAGGTATCCTCCCTCTCCATTTCCTTTATTTTTGGTACTTTTTACTTTGAATTTTCCGGTGAGTACTTGAGTTTTTCGGTGAGCACTTGAGTTTTCCGGTGAGCACTTGAGTTTTCTAGTGAGCCAGGTTTCCTGCATAGATTCCTTTGTTTGATCTTTGGTCCCCCCAACTTTTCAAGACAAATTCGTTTGTAGTTTTTAGGATTTTTCCTCAAGTTTAGGGTCTGTCAAAGCCTTGGGTAGTCTCCAGATGCTCAGACCCCTGTATCAACTTCTTGAAGAATTCCCATCTCTTAGAGAAAAAACCTTAGAGAAAATTAGGCAGATAGAGAGAGCTCAGGAAGAAGCTCGTAGGTCACAGGAGTTCCCTGTCAGACCTCTCTTTCCTCCACCTCTCAAGGTGGTACACCCTCGTCCCCCTGAGAATTTCTATCAGACAGACGTCTCTGCCAACAACTTGCCGATGTCCGAGTCTGAGTCTTCCACCTCCGACCCGATGTCCGTGGATTCTTTCCAAGAGGCCATGGACTTTACTCCTCAGGCTGGTCAGGACCCTGACCAGGCCGAGGTTTCCAGTCGGGCCTCGTCCCAAAATGGCACAAGTACCTCAAGTTCTTCTTCAGAGGTTGAACTTGTAGAGCCAAGTGTGGCTGTGCCTCCCATTCTAAATGCTATTCCCCTGTCGGCCATCACCGAGGTTGAGTTTTCTCAGAGGTTCCCCGGTAACCCGTCCACGTCTGCTCCAGCCGACGTTGATTCTGACGATGACGAGGATGCCGAAAGTGATGTAGACACATCTGAGGAGGCCGAGTATTAGAGCACAATTACTGAGGTGGATCTACTGCACTTCAGGTACTTATACTCAATTAGTCCCTCCATCCACTTAAAGAGACCTCTGAGGAAAGAGAAGGCCTACCACGGCAGGGATGGTGAAATCTTCCTGTACGAGCAGATGTTTAAGTTAGGTTTTCGTCTTCCCTTCCACCCCGTCATTAGGTCCATTCTATCATTCATTAACTTGGCCCCCTCGCAGCTCTCTCCCAATGCCTGGAGGGTTATTATAGGGGCCATCATCTTGTGGAGGGCGGTTCACCACTCTGACCTCCCAGTGCAGGTCTTTGCTGGTTGTTACGTCCCTACCTCGGCCAAAAATCATCCGAGCTACTATCACTTTGTGGCTCGAAGGTCTGAGAAAAAGATGCTCCTGATCACTCAGACCTCCAACCATAATTGGAAACCCAGGTACTTTTTTGTCTCAGGGTCGTGGGAATTTGGTTCTTCCATTCCCTCTTCCATTTACGAGCCGAGAATACCCCTTAAATGGGGAAAAGTCTCCATGTCTGCAAGGGCCGATCCTGGACTAAGTGTTCAAAATGGCAAAAAGGTGAAGGCCCTGCAGGACCAAGGGGCCCATGGGATGTATGTCAAGTTTGAGCATCTGCTGACTCCCCAATATCTCTCGGGGACGAGCCTGGGCGGAAGTCCCCTAGCTGACTTTGGTAAGGATTTTTATTTTGACCCCAGGTGTAGCCTCCTATCATACGTACTTTATTTCTGACTCATATCTTTTCACTTTTGCAGAGAGACCGCCAAATATTTCAGACGAGTTGTGGGAGATGGCAGCTCCAAGCTTGTCCAGACTTGTCAAGAGGACTGGTATGAATGCTCCTCCACCTGCCCCCTCAACATCCAAGTCCAAAAAGAGGGCACCTGAGGTCCATCCTCCTGAGGATCAGAGGCCGAGCTCCAGGACAAAGAGGGCCTCAGACACTGCGATCCCCATCTCGGCCGACACGTTATCAGCTCGTCTGGACCAGTTAAAACTTTTTGATAGCGTGGTCGGCCACAGCCGACAGGCCATGGACGCCCTTAACAACATGATGACCGAGGCCGACAAGCATTTTTTCAGGGCCATGGAGACCCCTATGATGGTTGAATTTGGCCTTCACAGAGTGGTCCAGGTATAACTTGTTCCCTTGTCCAAAGTGCAACGTCTGATTTTACTCTCATCTAACTTCTTCATTTACTGTGCAGGGTGCGGCTGCCATGTATCAGCTATCTAGCTGGGCCCTGAGGAAATTGCCTCTCATTCAGAAGGGGCAGGAGGCTGAGAAAGTTGAGGGCACCCTGAAGGCCGAGGTTGCTCGTCTGAGGTCAGAGTTACAGGAGGCTGAGACCAAGGCCCAGACCTCTGAAAATAAGGACCAAGCCCTAGAGAAGGACATCTCTGCACTCGTTCAGAGCCATACCAAGGCCCTGAAGGACAAGGACGATGCTCTGCAGAGGAAGGTTGATGCTGCGGTGAAGGCTTCTCTTGCAGATGCCTCGGAGACAATAATTACTGACTACAAGGTCTCCGAGGAGTTTGTAGGTTTTGGTCTTGAGTACCTTGAAAGGGGTATCAAGGCCACCACCAAATGGGCCGAGGTAAGGGAGGCTGAGGTTGGCACTATTAAGGCCTCAGATTTTGTGGGCCTCGACCTTGCCGACGCCCAGTTTGCCCAGGCCTTGCAGGAGATAGAGGATGAAGCTGCTGCCCCTGGTCAAACTGTTACTCTGGAAGGGACTGACCTCGGAGAGACTGACCCTGCAAACGAAATAGCTGAGGTGACCAATACCGAGCAGGCCAACCCAGACGAGACATCAAATGTTCCTCCTTCAGATGTTTGACTTGGCCTTGTATTTTGCATTTTTTGTTTTGACATGTAATCTTGCATCATTAATTTCTCAGACATGTAAATGTTATGTAATTTCATCTATTTTGTTGAATGCCAGTCTTCCTTCATCTTGATCTCTCTGGATGTATTTGAATGCTATGCAATCTCTGATGTCATTACTTAATATGATGTTATAACCATTACTTAAGAGTCTGAGGTACTCACCTAAGAGGTTAGCCCCATATTAAATCACCAAATGAATGATGTTAAGGGTCTGAGGTCTTCTAGCCGAGGTGTCTGAGCTTAGACCTCGTCACCACCGTGTGATGTTATGAAGGTCTGAGGTCATCACCTAGGCCGAGGTAAGCCTCATAAGGTCACCAAATTAATGATGTTAAAGGTCTGAGGTCCTCACCTAAGAGGTTAGCCCCATATTAAATCACCAAATGAATGATGTTAAGGGTCTGAGGTCCTCTAGCCGAGGTGTCTGAGCTTAGACCTCGTCACCACCGTGTGATGTTATGAAGGTCTGAGGTCATCACCTAGGCCGAGGTAAGCCTCATAAGGTCACCAAATTAATGATGTTAAAGGTCTGAGGTCCTCACCTAAGAGGTTAGCCCCATATTAAATCACCAAATGAATGATGTTAAGGGTCTGAGGTCCTCTAGCCGAGGTGTCTGAGCTCAGACCTCGTCACCACCGTGTGATGTTATGAAGGTCTGAGGTCATCACCTAGGCCAAGGTAAGCCTCATAAGGTCACCAAATTAATGATGTCAAAATGAAACAAGAATTTGCCATGGAAACTGATCTTTATTCACAACCTCTTCTCAATAAGATGGTACATTTACAATTGACAAAATAGATGCAACATTATATGAAATATCTCTTTAGGTGGTCGGCATTCCATGGGTTGGTGAAGGGTTCTCCCTCTAGGTTCTCTAGCCTATACGTGCCAGGCATAACCTCTTCCGTTACTCTGTAGGGGCCATGCCAGTTCGGGTGTAGCTTATTTGTTTTATGTAGGGTCTTCTTCAGCACTAGGTCTCCTATCGTAATGGGTCTTATCTTCACCCTTTGATTGTAGAATTTTGCTGCCCTCTGCTGGTAGGCTGCTTTCCTGACCTCTGCGTCTTCCCTTCTTTCTTCAATAAGGTCCAGGTCTAACCTCCTCCTTTCCCCATTGCTGTCATTATCATAGGTCTGAATCCGATGAGTTGGTAGGCCTATCTCCGTTGGTATGACGGCTTCTGAACCGTGTGCCAGCATGAATGGGGTTTCTCCCGTGGGTGTCCTTGCTGTGGTCCTATAAGCCCATAGCACAGCGTAAACCTCTTCTATCCATCTCCCCTCCGCGTCTTCTAACCTCTTCTTGATTCCATCCAAGATAGTCCTATTTGTAACCTCAGTCTGGCCATTAGCCTGAGGTCGACCAGGAGATGAGAAGAACTGTTTAATCCCCACACTTTGGCAATACTTCTCCAAGGAGGCGTTCTTGAACTGGGTCCCATTATCTGAGATGAGCGTGTTTGGGAGGCCATACCTACATATGATGTTCTTCTAGATGAACTGAAAGGTCTTATGCTCCGTAATTGTTATCATAGGTTCGGCTTCTACCCATTTTGAAAAGTAGTCAATGGCAACTATCAAGAATCTATAGTTGTTGACCGCTCTTGGCCAAGGTCCTACCAAGTTAATTCCCCATACCGCGAACGGCCATGGAGAAGAGATTGATGTCATAGGCTGATGGGGTTGGTGGGGGATAGTGGCGAACCTCTGGCATTTGTCGCACCTCTTCACATAGTCAGCAGCATCCCTTGACAAGGTCGGCCACCAGTATCCCTGAGTGATGATTCTCTTGGCTAAGGGTCTTCCTCCTATATGGCTAGAGAAAGAGCCCTCATGAACCTCCTGCAAGACCCGGGTTACCTCCATGGGATGCACACATCTGAGGAGGGGCAAGAGGAACCCCTTTTTATACAAGACATCCCCTACCAAAGAGAACTTGGCAGCTCTGTACCTCAACTTTCTTCTTTCCAATTTGGACTCAGGTAACTCCCCTTCTCTTAAGTATCTGACGAGCGGGTCGATCCAAGAGTCCCCTAGGTTCACGTTGTGACAAGGGCTGCGTACCTCGTCCTCCTCGATGCTTGCCTTTCCCAGGACTTCAATTGGGATGGTTCTTCCCAAGTCTGTCTTCATTGCCAAGGCCAGCCTTGCCAATGCGTCGGCGTGATTGTTGCTCAATCTCGGCACTCTATTCAGTTTGGCCTCCTCAAAAAGCTCTAGCAGCCCTCTTACCTTTTTTAAGTACCTGGCCATCCTTTCGTCCTTGGCCTCATATGCCCCCAACACTTGGTTAACAACCAACCTTGAGTCGCTATGGAGCAAAAGCCGCTTTACCCGCAGAGTTATTGCCAATAAGAGACCTGCTATCATGGCCTCATACTCAGACTCGTTGTTTGAAGCCTGGAAGTTGAATCTCAAGGCATATTCAATATGGGCGCCATCTGGAGCCGAGAGTACTAGCCCCGCGCCGCTTTCCCCGTCACAGGAGGATCCATCAACGAAGAGGCTCCATACGTCTTCATCTGAAGAGAAGACCCCTTCTCTCATCACTCCTTTTTCGAAGAGGTATCGATCCTCTTCGTTTTCTTCTACTCTCCTCCGAGCATTGCCAGGGACTACCTCTTCTCGGCCCCCGAAGACGTTCGGGTCTATCTCTTCCGAATCCCGAGAGACACCTCGGCCCTTCTCTTCGCTGCCTTCCAAGCTCTTCTCTGACTCAGTCTCTTCCCAAGTGAACTCTGCGATAAAGTCAGGAAGGGCTTGCCCCTTAATGGCTGTCCTGGGTTGGTAAGTAAGATCATACTCTCCTAGTTCAATGGCCCAGGCCATCAATCTCCCGGACTTCTCAGGCTTGTGCAGGACCTGCCTTAGTGGGGAGTCCGTAAGGACTATCATAGAGTGGGCTTGGAAGTAGGGTTTCATTTTCCTTGAAGCATGGATAAGAGCATAAGCCAACTTCTCCATTCGGGGATAGTTTTGTTCAGACCCTTGTAGGGCCTTACTGTTGAAATACACAGGTCTCTGAACTCCACCTTCCTCTCGTATGATGGCCGCGCTAATAGTCGACTCAGAGACTGCTAGATATACAAATAACCTTTCTCCCGCAATGGGCCGGGACAGTAGCAGGGGAGACCCTAAGTAGGACTTGAGTTGATTAAAAGCTTTTTCACACTCTTCATCCCACCGGAAGGCCTTCCTTAGAACCTTGAAGAATGGAAGAGACTTATCCGTTGCCCTGGAAACAAACCTGTTCAGCGCGGCCACTCTTCCAGTGAGTCTTTGGACATCCTTGATACTCCTAGGAGTCTTCATATCGAGAAATGCCTTGATTTTCTCAGGGTTTGCCTCAATCCCCCTTTGATTAACGATGAACCCCAGGAACTTCCCAGCTCCTACCCCGAAGACACATTTCACCGGGTTGAGCTTCATTTTGTACGAGTCCATGACATCAAAGGTCTTCTCAAGGTCTGCCACGTGAGTACATGCCTTCAGGCTCTTCGTTATCATATCGTCCACGTACACCTCCATGGTCTTACCTATCTGGTCCTCGAACATCCTATTGACGAGACGCTGATACGTTGCCCCCGCATTTTTCAGACCAAAGGGCATCACCTTATAACAATACGTCCCCTTATCAGTGATGAAGGCTGTCTTATCAGAGTCTTCAGCTTCCATAAAGATTTGGTTATAACCTAAATAAGCATCCATGAAGCTCATGAGCTCGTGCCCTGCTGTTTCATCCACCATCTGGTCTATCCTAGGTAGGGGATAGCTGTCCTTCGGGCAAGACCTATTCAGGTCTATGAAATCTACACACATCCGCCACTTTTCGTTGGCCTTAGGCACGATCACTGCATTTGAGAGCCACTCTGGATAGGTGACCTCTCGTATGAACTCGGCCTCTTCCAACTTTTTCACCTCTTCCCGAATGACCTCATACTTCTCTCTGGAGTAAATTCTTCTCCTCTGCTTGATTGTCCTGGCATCCCTATCCACGTTGAGTTTGTGGGTCATGACCTCAGGGTCTATACCAGGCATGTCGGTGTGGCTCTAGGCGAAGACACTCTGCCTCTTCCTGAGAAGGCTTACCAACTCTTCCTTAATCTTTGGTTCTAGGGCCTTGCCGACTTGGACGGTTTTTTCCGGCTCGTCCTCGTTGAGGACGATGGATTCTACCTCTTCCGCGGCCTCGCCCTTCTTTAGCTTTACTTCATCTCTCGGGTCAAGAGTGTCTATGCTGTAGGTGGAGGTTGCTCTCTTATGGGCCTCCCTCTCTTCAGCTGAGTTGAAAAAACACTCCCGTGCCGTGGTCTGATCCCCTTGCACTTCCCTTACCCCATAAGGAGTCGGGAATTTTAGCATTTGATGGACCGTTGACGGCACGACTTCAAACTCCTTGAGGGCTACTCTTCCGATGATGAGGTTGTAGGCCGAGAAGACATTCTCGTCCATCACAAAAAAGTTTATCTTCTTAGTCAGCCTCTTAGGCCACTCGTCCCCCATACGCACATCCATCTCATACATGCCTAATGGGTGCACTTTCTCACCACTGAAGCCTATCAAGGGGTGGTGGTATGACACTAGCCTCGATCTGCTAAGACCCAAGCTCTTGAAACAAGGCCAGAACATTACATCTGCTGAGCTTCCCCCATCTATGAGGATTCTCCCTACATCGCACACATGCACCCTTGTCGTTATGACCAAAGGGTCATCATGGGGGGCTAAGATGCCCTTGAAGTCGAGCCGGGAGAAACCCACCACTAGGGTGTCCATGTCCACCTTCGTTCTCTTCTGCACAGCGTCAGAAGACGTCAGGTTCACAACCTTAGGCCTGACCACCGACTTGGCCTCCACTACATGAGCCTTTCTATCAGCTACCTCAGAGCCACCTCCTGCGAATCCCCCACATATGGTGCCAACACCAAAGGAGATCATTCCTACCCTCTTCACTGGGGTGTTGTCATCCCTTGGTGGGAGATCTGGGTCATCTCCATCATCACCCTCTGAATCATCATGCTCTCTGGCTGGGGCATCGCCACGACACCTGTCATCTCTTCTCTTCCTAGGGTCTTCTCTTCCAGCTTTCGGGGCTTTGCCATCCACATACTTTCTCAGCTTCCCAGACTTCAGCATTTTCTCGATCTCATCCTTTAAAGCGAAGCATCTGTCCGTGACATGGCCGTGATCCTGATGGAACTCACACCAGAGGTTTTTATTCCTCTTATGCGGTGGGGCCTTCAGCTTCTCTGGCCACCGCAGAGCCCTGTCAGTCTTGATCTCATTAAGGATGTGCTCATAGCTCACAGTCAGAGGAGTGTAATGAGCGAACTTGTCCTCTGCTGACCGCTTCTTCCCTTCTTTCTTGCCCTGGGACCTCCCAGCGCTACCACGATTCTCCTCCTCGTATTTGGCGGCCATCGCCTCTTCCGCATTCATCACTTTCCCTGTAGTGGACAACAGCTCTGCCATAGACTTGGGGGGGTCTTCCGCTAGCTTCCATAGTAGCTTTCCCTTCTGGAGGCCTCCTATAAGGGCGGTCATGGCTATGCTCTCCTCGTAATCCTCCACCTCCAACTTCTCCTTGTTGAATCTTGCTATATAGTCTCTTAGGCTTTCACCCTTAGCCTGTTTGACGTATAGGAGGTGGTTAGTCTTCTTTTGGGGCCTTACCCCAAAGCAGAAGTTGTGGATGAACTGCTCGGCCAAGCCTTTGAAGTTTTCGATCGAGTTCTTTGGAAGAGAGGTGAACCAGCTATGCGCTTCCCCTGTCAAGGTGCCCGAGAAGGCCCTGCACTTCATCTCATCAGGTATCGAGTAAATATCTGCCGCCGACTGATACATCTCGATGTGGTGCACAAGGTTAGTGCTGCCATCATACTTAGGAGTCACTATAGGAGGCTTGAATTTAGCTGGGGTTGAGAACCCCACTATCCTAGCCACAAACGGTGAGCCCTCCGAGTACCCCCTCTGCAATGGGTCCCTGCTCTTTATGAGGTCCCCTATCTTCTCCTCGAGACGTTGAATCGAGTCATTCCATGGTCTTCCCTTGTTAACTTGGCCGAGGTTGTCCCCTGCCACCTCTCTGCGGTGGACAGAGGGTTCCCCAGCCACGACCTTCTGACTGTTGACCTCTTCCTGCTCCCTAGCCCTTTTCTTTTATGGGTCGGCCTTGATCTGGCCGAGCCTGCCTATCCCTTCTTTGGGAACCTGCTGCGCTCCTCGACCTTGATAGCCTTTGTCTTAGGTCATTAACCGGGCCCAGCCTCTCGAAGGCCGAGCCTCTGCTCAGTCTGTCAAAAGTGGACCCTCTTGGTTGGGCCTCTTCTCTTCTTCGGCCGACACATCCTTGGCTCTGCCTAAGAGGCCGTACAGTGTTATCCGACACCTCATATGGCTCCCAACAGTCTTTCGGGGGCTCTTCAGCCTCCAGGTCCTCATACCTATCCCCCGGGCAAGGGTTTCCTTGCCTCCCCAGACGTAAGCTCCTAGGGTCAGCAACGTCCCTCCTCCGTTGGGGTGCATGTTGGTCCTTCATCGGTGCCTGGGGTGGTCCCCTGGCATCCGGTTGGGGCTGAACTGCCGCCGGGGTGATCATGTCCGGTGAGACTCCAGGTGTCCTCATCATCATGGTTTGGCTGAGTTGGACAAACTGCTCCCTCATGGATTGTTGTGTTGCAGCCAAAGATTTCAAAGCAGCCGCCACCTCCGCCATTTCGGACTGAGGAGGAGCCTGAATGGAACTAGCCCCTCCACCCACAGGCGGCGGAAGAGGTGGTGGCAAGTCTGGTGCCATGTGTTACCACTATAGAGCTTCGAGTAGCAGGTGAGCTTAATACCTCAAAGGATCTCTTTCAATGGTGAAACAGCTCCACGCAAGGGGTGGCTTCTGGTTCACCACCAGAATCTCCTATGAGGCTAAGCAAAGGAAGAGATATCTTCTCGTTCCCACAGACGACGCCAAAATGATGATGCTAAGACCCAGCACCACCAGGTGAGGTGTTTGCAAGCTCAGTATAGCTATAACAATGGCATCGCAGCTATATAAATAAGGTAAGAATGAGGTGAGGACAAGAGGAATGATACCTGAATATAAGTGGTTCAGCCAATCTGGCCTACGTCCACCGTGAGTGTGTGTGAGTACTATCACTATAAGAAGGCGCTAATAGCCATGGATACAACCTCTCAAGGTCACTCTCTCTCTTTCCAGTATATCTTTGGACAGAGTTTTAGCTAGGGTTTTCATGTATGGATCCTTTTACAAGGTAGGGGATGATCCCTATATATAGTATCTAGGGGGTGTAATGTACCCCCCCCCCCCCCCCCCATGCATGCAATGTGCATGTGTGTGGTAACCTCACCAATGGGGGTGTGCCACCTGTCATGGCCACATGTGGGTAATGATGATGAAATATTCTCCCACATATGGAGAATAATCTTGTTATAACCGATTTATGCCCAGGTGTCCTTATCCAAATGCCAACAGATGCTCGGCAGTCATGTTGGTGAATGGCCTCGGCCTAGGAGAGGCCGAGCTATGAAGGTTGGTCGTCCGCTCAATCCCAAAAATGTCATGAGGAGTCTCGGCCTGATGTTGGCCGAGATATATGCCGGCGTCGGCCCGAGCCGTGACTGGGCATGCTAATGATTACTGGCAACCTTGGCCTAAGCCGAGGTAGGGTATGTTGAAGATGAATACGTGGAGCTTCCTGCTATCTCGGCCTAATTTTGGCTGAGGTTACTATTCCTTGGCACTTGAGGTCGATGTTGGTATCTGTGACATGTGAAGTGTACTTGGGGAGGTGCATACAGTAGTGTCGGCCTAGGCCGAGGTCATACTTGGGTATATCACTAGGGTTTTGTGCAGGATACCTTGATGAAATCTTGAGATTTATGAATTAAATGATGTTTTAACGTTAGAGTATTGTTAGAACTAAAATATATGCTCTTTTATGATGTTGGGATAAATTGTATTGGAGTTTGGGTGTGTTGCATGAAGAAATTGTGGGTTAAAATGGTGGAAAAACATAACAGTAAAACGAAGAAGATGAATAATGGAATTTTGAATCGTTTCGACTCAAGGAGCGAATCGATTAGACTCAAGGAGCGAATCAATTTGATTAGTGAATCAGTTCGGTCTCTTTGCCGAATCAATTTGATTACCTAGATTTGCCTAACTTCTTTTATTTATGCCCCAAATTTGTGAATAATTAACCTAGAGACTTTTGGGTTATTCTTAAACATAGTGATGGACATAATGAAGTTCAATATGCCTATGATATAGCTTAGGCTTAGACAAACTGGGAGAATTAAGGATATAACCTATCAGGCATAATATGAAAGTGAATCAAATTTACGAGAATAAAATAAATCATAGAGAGATAAGTGAACCTGTGCTTTTGAACAGTAGGGTGTGACGGGACTAACTACTAATATTTAATAAGGGTTAACTAGGACCCTTCTAGTAGTGAGTGATTCTCGAGAATATACAATCAGATGTTATAAATGTAATCGTTTATACGTTGAGTATGCGAGAGATGCATACTATGTACAAGCTTATATGATGGGTTGCATGTATACCTACTGAATCATATGCATATATAGGTTGTATGAATACCTATGGTTGTGACTTGATTATGTGTGTGAACATACCTATGCTGCCTGCTATCCGAAGGTTTCCGTGTAGGTGGCGATCCCACCTTGACGATTCCAATGAGGCTTGGATGTGTGCCTCAGAACATGGAACTTAGGATGGCTCACTATGTATCGTGTATTAGTGGGACCTGCGTGTCGTTTGGGTACATTAGGTATGTGCATATCCCAAAGTCTTAGAACCTTGTTCGCCTCCCGTGTGTGTGTTGATTGATTTTGGGTTTGAGAAGACATGCCGAACCAACAGTCTTTATCTAGTACGAGAGGTACATAGACTTGATAACAGAGTATGCCAACATCACGAAGGGCCATTCAGGGATGCTATAGTTGTATATATTATATGTGTGTTAAATATATTCAAGTACTATATATCAACTTATGTGTGATAGTAGAACTGATAGATTGTGTGCATGTAAAAGTAAAATAAGTGGAGAAACTTAAATAAATGAGTCAATAATAAAATGTGGGTAATGTATTATTAATATTTTGGTAGCACTTCGTATGGGTAATACGAGAGAGCTAAACCTATTGTAGTTATTTAAATACGTTATCTAGTTAGGACTGGTAGCATAGCTAGATTGAGTACGTTAGGCGTGCACATTAGTTGACAGGTGAGGATCTCAAGGGAGTGTACATGGAATTTACATGTGTATCAAATAATTGATTTAAACTGTAATTTAAACACTTGGAAAATATTTTTAAACTGTTTTCTTAGGCTCTGACCTGTGTCAAAATATTTTCAAAACCTTTGATTTGTCCAGCTACAGGGACGCCAAGCTTGATTATTCTATCTTGGGATGTGTAGATGCAACACTTGTGGAGGTTTGTTGGAGTTGCTTTAGACTCTTCAGTTTATTCACTTCTATCTAGGAGTTTATTCAGTATTTTATTTGGGCGTGTTTCCCCTTCAAATTATTTAATTCTCCAGTTTATTTATTAGACTTTACTTAGATTCAGTTTTATTATTTTAGACTTGTATTTGCTTTTGTTTTGGGAACTGATGGGTTATTCGGTCTTATTAATTAAATATTTATCGTGTGATTATTTCGACTATTATTGTGTGAATGGTTTGGTTAATTTATTCCGCATGTGGTTAATTTTTTGAAAGATAAAATTTGGCACCAACTTAATTTAACATAAGTGGTTAGTAATTAAAAAGTTTTTCGATAGTGATGCTAAGAATGAAGCATATGCGATTCCTCATTATTTTGATAAAGGACTTATCACCCATGATTAAATATCCAGGGTGTTACAGATGGTATCAAAGCATCAGGTTCTAGTGTCCATTGGATTTGTATGGCTTTCTACGATTTCAGCATAGCGTTCTTTGATATAGAGCCCTATTTTTCGGACTATTACATTCATGATTACGCATTTGAGATTAAGTTCTTCTACTATTATATATGTATTGAGTGTTAACTAATAGAATTCGATATGTTTTCAGATGCAAACTAAGGTTGGACGAGCGATGAGAGCAGCGACTATAAAAAATGTGATGGACGCTCAGCAAGAGCCACAGGCATCGCAGCCACAACCACCACAAGGCTCAATGTGAGCAAAAGAGGTGGCCCGATTATCGTTCAGGAATTTAATGCAGTGATGACTACCATATCTCTCCATTTTCCTTAGGCCCAACAGCCACCACAGCAAGTGGCACCGGTTGTCTAAGCCCATCTGGGGCCGATAGATTGGTAGAGATCTAAGGAGGCTTTTTATAAGGGCCACCCACCCGAGTTCCAAGGTAGCTCAGATGTGATTGCGGCTGTAATACCCCGTTTTTTTATGGCTTTTAAATTTAGGGATTTATTAAATTTAATTGAGATAAATTGATTTAATTTTAATCCGGAATGTTGTTTTAAATATTTACTAGCGTGACGAGAGTTAGTAATTATTGGAAATTTGTTATTTGTTGAATGTTACTGGATGAGTATAGTAATATATGAGATTTTCTTTTATAAAATTGTCACGTATGAATAAAATAGCAATTATGGAAATTTAAGTCGGGACGCGCCCGTGTCGTGTCGGGACTAAATGTTGATAATTAAAAGTGAATAAATTATAAGTTGCTCGTATGGTCGTTTTGAGTTCGCCAAAATGTCCGGAAGGGTCGAGATAGTCAGAAAAGTGTAGCCGTGGGTTTAGTTTGGGTCTCGGGGCGTTTTTAGGCCTAATTAGTACCCCAGGAGGGCGTTTCGGACATTTCGTAATTATGGGTAATTAAACCCACGAATTTGCAAGGGTTATATCAGATGTTAAGTGTTATCTTTTAGGGTTAACACAACCTAAAACTAATGATGGCCATTGGAGAGGAAGAGGAGAAGCTTTCCAAGGAGTTCTAGGCCAAGAACACCTCCGATTGCACCGCCGTCACCGCCAAATGGTAGATCGCGCAACGAGGATCTTGACCACACCAAATTCTTCCACAAATCAGAGACTAAATTTCCAGGCAAGTATCTATCTTGATTTTATCAAGTTAATGCATCCTTTTATATTAGTCTTAGGTTGATTAGAATTAGTGTTCTTGAAGAAAAATGTTAATTGAAGACAAAAATTGCATGTTGTAGAGGTAGAGATCATATTTATGGAAATCCATTTCACATGTAGAGGTTGAACTACGAATTTCCATGGTATTAGTGATAGAAAATATGGAAAAGAATGGAAGAAACTAAGTTAAAGGAAAAATTAGGGTTCTTGAGACTTATAAAGATTTTTGCCCTTTTATCTTGTTATAGATGATGAAAATTCGCATGTGTTACGTAGAATATTATTTATATGGGTATAAAACACTTATAGTATAATTGGTTGGGAGTTTGGGACTGAAACATGATGATTTGGAGGAGTTTGGGGTAACAATTCCGTAGCTGGGTTTTCTGCAGTTTCGCCATAACTGCTTGATCGATCGATCGAGCCCAGAGCATCGATCGATCGATAGATCGATCGATCCCTCCTGGAAACTTGAACTTTTTCTCGTGTTAGCTTAATCCGATTTTATGCGTAGTAAACCTTGATTAGGGTTTCTAGAACATAATGGAACATAAAGAGGACCAGTAGGGTAAAGATAAACCCCGTTAAGTGGGACTTTAATATGAAGCGAAATAAAGGGGTAAACGAGGAGATATTCATACTTAGAAAATCATACGTGCGTTGATTTTAATAATCGAAATGTCTGGGAAGTTGGAGTAGAAGGCAAGTGAGGGCCGACTGAAATTATACTTAAGTAAAGGCAATACTTCGAGAGACTAGAAGTGAGTTTAAAATGATTTATTTATGAGAATAAAATAAACGAGTCCGTTATATGAAATAATCGAGTAAAATGTGTAATAAAGGATAATTAATATTATGGGTCGTGAGCGCACCTAATTCAACAATGTGGATGTATATATATATATATATATATGACTGTGTGATTGTGTATATATTATATCTGTATAAAAATCATACTCGGGCTACTTGCTATCACGGGGGTTTTCGCGCTGGGACAGTCTTATCTTGATGAGCCTTTATGGGGGATATTGACTCGTACCCTAGAACATAGGATTCCTTAGTACATGCTATCTTATTAATAGTCAGACGGTCCTAAGAGACGTGAGGGTATATGCTGACCTCTTAGGACTTGGGACTATGTTTCGCCTCCATTTGTTTGTGTTTTGTGTTAATGCAGTTCGAGAGTGATTCCGAACTAGCATTTCCCTAAGTATGTGTGATACAGGGAATTGATAGCAGAGTATGCCAGTACCATAGTTTTTTTATGTGGGGTGCCGATAGTATATATATAATTTATGAGTGATTGGTATATATGTACTTATATATAGAAGTCTAGCACCATAGATTTTATGCGGGGTGTTGTTTGTATATATATATATTATACGAGTAATTAATATATATACGTGTATCTATATGAGAACTTTCTACTGAGTAAAATAGTAGTTAAGTAAAGTATGAAATTCACCAACTTCACTGTAAGTATTCGAAAACGTTATAACAATATGAAATTATTCTAAATAACGTAAGAAATCTTAAAGAGATAGACTTTTATAAAGTGAATCTCATAACCTTAATTTCACGTGTTAAGACTTATGGAGAATAGGTTAGAGAGGTATATGGGATCCATTAGTACGGTAGACGTGCACACTAGATGAGAGGTGAGAATTCTCAAGAGAGTGTCGCATACTAATATGACTGTTGCATTAGCCGGTAAGCATTTTAAATACTTGCTAGACTATTTTTAAAACTGTTTTACATTCGGGCTCTGACTCGTTTGCTGTTACCTCTTCTCTCTTGTGTATATATATATATATATATATATATATATATATATATATATGTATTACAGGTGCCCAGCCATAAGGGCGTCTTACTTAGGATTCTTAGGATGGAACGCGCTGTAGCTTTTATGGGAGTTGCAGGACCTTGCTTAGACGACTTCATTGTTGACTCCACTTCTAGTTCAGTTTTACTCAATGGGGCATGTGTTGCCCTTTTCCATTATTTAATTGGTATTGTCAGAGATTGTAATTCTTTTACTTTCAGTATCTTTATTTCGGGATTTATTACTGTCAGGATGTTTTCCTTTAGTGTTTTAATTTGGGATTTATTATTGATGGTTAAACTCTTAAATGTTCATTTTTATTTCTTGTATTTAATGTGTGACTCTTAAAATGTTAATGGTTAAAGGTTTAATAATCGGATTTAATAAAATGGAAATAAGGTTTTAAATGATTTTGACACTTAGCTAAATTATTTAGGGTGTTTAATTTGAAAAGTTATTTTTTGCGACAGTGATGCTAAGAATGAACCAACTATTCACCTTGATTTTAATTTAATATAGGAGTGATCGCCCGGTATTTAATTAGGCGGGGTGTCACAACGGCGTGCTAGTGGAAGAGAGATATTCAGCTCCAAATATGCAAGGTAGAGTGTAGTGATGTGCAAAAGAAGATGATAGCCACTTTTAGGCTTCTTGGAGCAATGTTACTGTGGTAGGAGTCATTCACCACCATGGAGGAGAGGGACACGATGTCCACTGCCAAGTTCTAGGTGCGGTTTGACCGCATATACTTTCGCTAGCCATTGAGATAGAGATGCGGAAGAGGTTAAGAGAGGTTGTGCAGGGAGATCGATCAATAGCTGAGTACGAAGAAGAGTTCACTCATTTGGATAATTTTTTGCCAGACAAAGTAAACAGATTAGAAAGGAAGAATCTAAAGTTTATGAATGGATTATCCTGGAGGATGTAGAACAATCTCGTAAGAACAAAATCTGAGCATGCCGAACCGGTTCATTTTTAGAGGCCATTAGTCCGGTCCGACCATCAAAAGTTTTATGTTGATATTAAGGAATCGGATCGGTTCATTTTTGGGGACCTTCGGTCTGGTCCCTGCAATTTGATAAATTTGGGTTACTCTCTTCTAATTGGGTTTAGGGCTTGGAAACCCGTGTAATACGCTCGTCGTTGTTATCGGCTTCCAACCACAATACAAAAACCTAAACTATAACTACACTCTTTTGGAGTATAGTGGCTAGTATGGGTATCGAATCCTCAGGGAACTAGGACGAGTGAACGTAACGACGTTGGATAGACAGATAAATCCTAACTTTGACTCTAAATAAAAAGGAAAATTGATTTGGTTTTGAGATTGATTAAGTTAAATGCGATAATGAAAATGAGCAAAGATGCAACTAAATTACTCTACCGAAATAGAGGATGACTGATGTTTTCAACAACTTTTTATTGTAAATGATGAGAGAAACAGGTCGGGAATACAATCCCCCAACCCTAGTGTATTGATGGTATAAACTAATCGTAAATTTAACTGATTAATTTGACCAGGAATTTAGTACTCCCAAGCATTACGTATACGAGGTTCAAGCCCGCGTCATACTTAATCTGAGGATGAGTAAATCAGTATCGCGATAGTAGCACTCGAATTGCACTCTAAATCATCACGAGTACCCAGAGGCAAACGAGATATAAAGATCTACAATTGTTGTGTAACTACGCAATACGGTCATAATCAATCACTAAATTCAGCGGATTAATTTTATACGCACGCACTAACACATCAGGCTGGGTTCATGCATCCCAACCTTTAAAAACCTATCCTAACATGGTGAATAATAATAAAAGTGCTGTAAATAAAAGTTACCACGATTGAAGAACAAGAACAAGCAAGAAGAAATCAAAGATTGAAGAAAAACTGGAAAAACTCTTGAATTAATGGTGCAAAATATGTGAATCTTTCTCCTAGATGTTCCTACTTGTTATGGAGCTTTTACATCAATGAAATCTTAATAAAAAGAGTCCTAATGACTAAATATATAGGCTAAAGGCTGTTTAGAAGAGTCCTAAAAATATAAAACTCTTTTGGCTAAAAGATAAGCACAAAATAAAAATCCCATTTCTGCCAATTTGTCACACTTAGAAAGCGTGACTAATTTTGTAACGGTTCTGGAGCGTGACAAATGGGCGAACCGGTTCTGGTTCTGGGCGTACCGGTTCGGGTGACTTCACTGGTTTTGGGCCTCTTTCAACACTTAGAATATTTTCCAACTTTCTCATTTTCTTCCTTTGATTTTTTTCTCAACTTCAAATGATCATAACTCCTTCACCGTAGCTCGGATTTGGGTGCCGTTTTTTCCAGTGTTCTCGTTGTTCCGAGCTCTTCAACTTTACAGTTGACTCCTACTTCGGGATATGGCTGAATAATTACCAAAATGCCCTTGAACTTGCCTTCTTAGCTTTTCTTTCATTGTCTCGCTTTCTCTTTTGCGCTGCTTGCATAATTAATCTGTAAAACACATAAGAGATACACAAAATACGAAATTCTTGCCAAAAAGGGTTAGTATCATAGATATGAGATAAATCCAAGCTATTTACACCGCACGGGATCATAAACATACTGAAATTAAGGGGATAAATGTGAAGAATTTATGCCTAATCACCATTAGTCCAGTCCGACCATCAAAAGTTTTATGTTGATATTAAGGAATCAGATCGGTTAGTTTTTGGGGACCTTCGGTCTGGTCCCTGCAATTTGATAAATCTGGGTTACTTTCTTCTAATTGGGTTTAGGGCTTGGAAACCCTCTATTATGATATGATGAATATGTTTTTGTGATAAGTGTTGGGTATATGGTATGACACGATTGTGGGGTTACATCAAGGCTATTATGGAGGTATAATTGGGAGTTTAACATACCTAATCCTTTCATAAATTCTCCGAGTAGTAAGAATTTACTTAACGCCGAATATGGATTGAATGAGAGAGAAATATCGTGTGTCCTTAGTGTTGTTAAATTGGGTGACTATTCATATCATTGGTGTGATGGATTAGTAAGTTTCAAGTGAGGTATTGAATGATAAAATGAATTAGGAAAGTATGCGAGAGTGTATCGGTTAGTATAATGAGAGTTATATACATATAACCGGATTCATTACTTTTATACATGAGGATGTGAGATGGTTTGTATATATATATACTAGGGTGTACCTATGCTGATGGCACGGTGAAAAATTTGGTCCCGTGATATTTTATATTTTAAATATATTGCGAGTTGTGCAAATATAAATATTGTTGATCATTCCATGGTACACTTACTCGTCATGGCTAAGTGTAACCTGTGTTGATGGCACAGTTAGCATATTGATCCAATGTTTGCGACATGATTACAATTTTAATACGGTGCATTTATGTCCTAGGAACATCTAATATAGATTTGTAATTAGTATTTTTTTATTATAACAAATTTTATAAACTTTATTGAAATTTTTTATAAACTATCCTCGTGCTAATGGCATGTTGATAAAACTTTATTTGTGGTTATAGCATATATTCATACCTACAAAACATGTTATTTTTTCTTTAAAAAAACTTTGCAATGCCATATTTGTAACACTACGCATCAACATATTAATGCCACTTTAAAAAAGACTTGAAAATACTGAAAAAATTTCATCTTATTTAATAACGATCTTATCTAAAAGTGTTTAACCCATGTATGTCAGTTACATCACTAAGTCACGTTTCAATTTAGACTACTTGTATCACTAAATCAATGCAAATTTGTTTGTCTAGTAAAAAAATTAATGCAAATTTATTGGTTTAAGGCTAAAAAAAACTTTATCACACATTTTCTTTGATAAAAAAATAACTAAATAATTTAGATTGTAATTGACCACACATACATGAAAACAAAACAGAAAAAGAAAAAGGAAAGAGCATTAGATAATATTACGAATGTAATAAATAAAAATCCCAAAACTTAAACTATGACAAAAAAATGACTTTATTTTCTCCCCCAACTCTGTGGCATTAGATAACTTATAGAAATATCATTTTAACGAAATAGATAACAAAAGAAAATGGAATATAAGAAAGACTATATTAAATATCATTCTCATTTTGGGGAGGCTCATCAGCCATCCAATTCACATTCTCAATCAACATCATGAAATGTTTGTATCTGCTCAAAGTTATCAGATAACAATAACCCATGGTACATCAAGTAAACTAACATATCAGCGCAAACCAACACCAAGTAAACTAATTAATTAGGCACATAACACATCTTACTAACACACCTTTAATATATTCATTATTCGCATCCTGGAGAACTGATATTCTAGCACAGAACACATCTTACTAAAACACCAAAACCAAATATTAGAAGAGTCAAATGTAAAAATCACACGCCATAAACAATGAATAAGGGTTATTTCCACACACATCCAAAGGGAGAGACTCTAGTCGATTTACCGGTAGTTGAGAAACTCCAGTCAATTTACCGGTGGACTCTGGTGACACAAATGGATGAGCTTCGGTGAGATACTTTGGTTCAAATCGATCACCTTCTGTATCTCCGTGATGAAGACTGTCTATACAAATCGATGTTGTATAATCGTGATGAAGACACTTCCAAGCTGATCGACATTAACAGAAGGAAAACATTTAGCTTATAGACCCTTTTGAACCAGCCCATAAGCTATACAAATGCGGATAGGTGGATGGAGGCGGAGAGGTGGGGAGGGTGAGGGAGGAAAATAAGTGCGTTTGAGAGAGAGATAGAGACACTCTAGAGGCAACGTAAAGAAAATAGGAGAAGAAATGAATTTTCTAAAATGTGGTGTCCTTGTCCCCCCTTTGTTCTACTCATCTAGTGGGTGGGAGAGAGATCGAAAGGCTCGAGGTACATTATTGAAAGAGATTGAGAGGCTCGAGGTACAATTAATGGGGTAATGGGGTAGGTGGGGGTTAGGCCCACGTGACTTTCTTTTTTATCATCAACGTTTTCCGCATCCTAAGTTTTTTAGAGATAGATACAAAACCTGTTTATATCAATTTTGTATCCAAAGTTATATGATGTGGCAAAACCCCCTCATACTTTATTATATAGATATGGTGTGAACGTATATACCTTGTGTGATGGTTTGTATATATGATGTGCATGTTTATATATATATGGTGTGTATGATATAGATTATATGGCGCATACCCCTCTAGTCCTTGGAAGTTTTGCGATGTGGGTGAATCCCCCTGGCTTGAGGAGCAGGGAGAGTATAATCCCCATGTCATAGCGTCCAGTATTTTTACCATGCGTGAGGTAGGGGTAAGACGTCTTGGGTATGATTCGTCTTTCCTTTAGGTGAGGAACTATGGATGCTTCATGTATGTTTGTAGTTTGGTTTATACCAAGTCGGTGTGAGAGTCCAATCGCTGGTAACCTAGGACGATATGTGAGTAATTCCTTGGAAGATGATAGCAATGTAGAGACTGTTAGTATACATATATTATGTGTGTTATGTATGTGTACTTGATAGAGAATGATAAATCATGTATAATACGTGTGTGTAATATTATAAAAACTTTATAGATAGTGTGTGAAATCTCAATATTATAACTAGAGAAAGTTATAAATATGTGTATTATGTTTTGTCTTTTGTAGCATGAGAGTGGATGAGTATACTCTTTTGCCAATAGATGGGAAGTAAGGGGTGCGTATTATGAACTGAGGGCATAGAGGATTTTCACGACCGATAGTGTTAGGTAGTAGTGTATCGGGTGGGTTCCATCTTTGGATTTCACTTTGCGAGACGTCCCCCACACGAAACTTAGCGCAATGTTAAGCGTGGGGAGATGTTTTGTCCTTAGTACTTGGGTACATGTGTTATAGTGGGAGAATATTTTTAGCATTAATGATGGCGTGTGATATCTTATGCTAATAACTTGTGAAGGTTAAAAATTAGAACCGATAAAATATAATTAAGTATATTAATCTACAAGTTTGGGCGTAAATTTTGAAGACGATAGAAGAAGTCGATATATGATTATGTTTTAGGTATAGTGAGTTATGTGAATGAGGATTATGCGTAGATTAAGATGAATTATCCCTAGAATGTATCGGGTAGCTTAATTGAGGTCCATATGCTTATGTTTAGGTGCGCGGCATAGTTGAGGGGTGAGGTTAAGTCCCAAGAGAGAGTGCAACACCACTCTAATTGTGAAATTTGTGCATTCATAATTATTATGCATATTAATTCACTTGCTAAAATTATTTTCAAACCTCAGGCTCTGACCCGTTTTTATCTTTTCTATTGCTATACATATATCGTATTATATTATAGGTTTCCCTCCGCAAGGACGCCAATGATGCCTATTCTTCCTAGAGTCCTTGTAGATGTAGCATATGCGAAATGTTACAGGATTTTATTGTAGTCGCTTCCTATTTTTGTAAATCTAGTTACAGATCCATTTTGTATATCACGTGTATACCCAGGGGTTTTATATAAATAGCTCGTTTATGTTTTTATAACTGTGTGTTGTATTGTCTGTGACCCGACAACATATTCGGATTTATCTTTTGTTGTACACATGTATACATTATAATGTTTTGTAGTCATAAATGTTGGTTTGTAGTTTCTTGTATGTTCTTGGAAATTTTAGCATCCGTTTATTTTATTATTGGGTGGTTAGTAATGTTTTATTTAGATTAAACTGTTGATGTTGAGAATGATCCACTTGAGAATCCTGTTTTATCTTAGTATAGGGCTGGCCACCTGTTATTATTTTAAGCGGGGTGTCACATCTTTATCATAAGTAAAAAAGTCATGAATGAAATTTACTATTTGATCGCCCTCAAACAAAAGAGAGGGGAGTCCTTTAGGAAGTATGCACAATGATATTGGGAGATCTTCAATAAGATTGATAACTATAATGAGATGTTCGAGATTTAGTCTTTCAAGTTTGGCCTTCACAGGTCAGACGACCTCTACTAATCCCTCATTAATAAGCCAAAATTATCCAAATAGGATCTTATGTCTCACATCGAGAAGCACACCAGGATTGAGGACGATCTCCAAAACAATGATGTTCAAAATTATCCAAAGAGGATCTTATGGCTCATATCGAGAAGCACGCCAGGATTGAGGACGATCTCTAAAACAATGATGTTCCAACTAAGAAGCCTTTTAATCAATCTAAGAAGATCGATTCAAATAAGGGATACAAGGGAGGATCGCAACCAAATTCTGCCAAAAAAGAGAAAAAGGTTGAAAACTCTAAAGGACGACCAAATATTACTACTAATAAGAACTCTTACTAAGCAATGGGAACTTTCTTTAATGAGCTGATCTATGAGATCCTACCTCAGATAAAGGAAATACCCTTGTTTATGAATCCCCTCTTATAACCAATGATCTAAATTATAGAGAAACCAATCTCAGGTATACTATCACCAAGACCATGTTCATAAAACAAATAACTACAATATGTTGAAGAGAAACTTAGAAGACCTTGTCCATGTCGAGCATCTCAAAGAGCATGTTGATATTAAAAATATGAGATCCTTATCACAAGTCAATGTAGTACAAAAGAAGATCGATAACGATGAACTTACATCATCTGGAATGATTACATCCATATATGGATATACTGATCCTTCCCAATACATGGATAAAACACTAAGGGAAAGAGTAGGAATTGTAGCCAACGTGAAAGAATATTTTTAGGTGGAGATTTCAAATTCCATCCTTAACAAAC
The DNA here is from genome assembly GCA_949130495.1 of Sambucus nigra. Taxonomy (NCBI): domain Eukaryota; kingdom Viridiplantae; phylum Streptophyta; class Magnoliopsida; order Dipsacales; family Adoxaceae; genus Sambucus; species Sambucus nigra. The sequence goes on along the minus strand of OX422207.1, from coordinate 128,282,379 downwards.
AATAATGAAAGGATATTGATCTTGATCACTGAATCATGTTCACCAATGAGGATCTGGTCAAAGTTAACTTTCTCCATAAATATACTTTGGTCCTTACTCTCCAGGCAACAAACTTTGACAAAAAGAGAATATTTGTCGATCAAGAGAGTTTATCAGAGATCATTTACATCAATACAATATCCAAGATTTTGACACGGAGGTCAGTCCTCTTATTGGTTTCAACAATAATATGGAGACTCCATTGGAAAATATTAAGTTGATGGTCAAGGTCATTCTTATTAATCACCACATTTAGTCCCATGTGATCAATCGGATTCATCCTACAATGCCATCATAAGTAGAGGATGGCTCTATGATATGAGAGATACATTATCTTCAGTCCATTAGAAGCTCAAGTTTTTTGAGAGGCTAGGGATTGTCAGAGTTATAGGAGATCATTCAATAATGCACAACTATTTTTTTTGTTTCTATTAAATAAAATAAGGCTCAACCCAATAAAAGTCAAGATGATTACGATTCAGAAGGCAATAAGACCAAATAGCAACCAAAAGGAGCCTGACTGGGAGTAAAGGAGACTAAACAATCTCCCAGCGATAGAGTAATAAAGGAGCTCAAAATTGTTATTCTAGACTTGTCTTAGCTTAATAAAATCTTCTTGATCGGTTTTGAATTTCCAATAGATGAGGCAAAGCAAATCATTCAGTTTCTTAGGATAAATGCGAACGTGTTCACCTAATAACTTTATGCTCTTCCTTGAATTAATTAAAATATTTCTAAAAATCGACGTTATATGGATCCTATATGTCATCGAGTCAAGAAAAATCCAAGGAAGGCAGTCCCTGAGAAAGTCAGAGGGGTAAAAAATGAAGTTAATAATCTACTTCATACTAACTTCATAGGTTCAATTTTTGGATTGGATCTCCAACACCATATTGACCAGAAAGAAGAGACGGAAGTGTACAGTTTGTTCTGACTTCATAAATCTCAGCAAGGACTTCCCAAAGGAGAACTTTACTCTCCCTAGGATTGATTAGCTTTTCGACTCAACAATAGATCATCAAGGCATGAGATTCTTGGATGATTACTTAGGCTATCATTAGGTACCATTATTTGACCCTGATTAAGAGAAGACCTCCTTTATCACAACTCTAGGACCTCCTTTTTCACAAATCTAGGACTTTACTAATACAAAGTCATGCCTTTTGTCTCAAGAATGTTGGAGAAACATACCAACGCCTCGTGACAAAGATGTTTAAAAAGTAGACCAATTGATCTATGGAGGTTTACATTGATGATATGGTTATTAAGATCAAATATTCAGCTGAACACATCATAGATCTCTCCATCACTTTTAAAATTCTCAAGGACTACAGAATGAAGCTGAACACCTCTAAATGTGCGGTCGGACTCAGTTCTAGCAAGTTTTTGAGACACCTAGTGATGAAAAGAGGGATCAAATCCAATTGTAATACCCCGAGTTTTTGAAGGTTTAATTTAAGGTTAATAAATTGTAAATTTTGGAAATAGTTAATGGTTATAACTTGAAATTGGTAATTTTGCTAAAATATGAAATTAAGATGTTTTCGAACTAATAAAAATATGGAATCATGTAAACATGCCAAATTGAACTTAATTATTAATAAGATAATTTCTGATTCAGTGGGATTATAAAAGTATTTAGAGAATTCAATTTAAACCATTTTGATGAAAATAAATGTTGATTCTACGAGATAATTATCCCTAAGTTATGATGACAATCTGCACAAATTTTTTACGTCAATTTGAATGTATGCCATTTTATTTTTACTTTCCATTAGACTATGAGCCATATATGTAAGGAAAGGTCTAGATCTTAGCTTTCTAATGACCTTTGAATCAATTCATTAGCGAGTGATAGCCTCTTTAATAAAGCGTTTTTAATCTGCCAGAATATTAGATTTGTGCAAATTTGTGATTTTTAAGAATTCTAATGGAATAAAAACTCTTATTTATTTACCTATTTAAAGGGAACTTGTGGGAGGACTTTTTTCAACTCACATTAACCTATTACCAAGAGACTTTGTCTCCCATAGTATCCCCCCCCCCCCCCTTTCATAAAAACCTTAACCTCTATTAAATAAGATTTCAAGTTTATTTTTGAAGAAGAAGGATTTGTTTTCTCACGATCACCCAAGAGACTTTCTTTGTCAACTTTTCAAGAGAAACATAACCATATCAACGGATTTTCTATATGACAAATTTGATCAGGCATGAATATCTCTATTGTTCTCCTTAAGCACTGTATGTTTTAAATGCCTAAACCTTAATTATTCATATTTTTTTAAAAATAATTAGAAGATTAATTAAGCAAAGTGAAAGTAAATTTGAAGTTGTTTTTATTAAATTTAAATATATGATTTAACTTTGAATAGTGTTTTGACTTGAGAATCATAAATTTCGATGTGTAAGTTGTAGAATGGAAATTATTATTGTGTAACATTATTAATACGCATATTGGGACTAGATTATGGGTTGAATGGTTAAAATATCACCCGTATGGAATTTGACAACTGTGTAATTATTTGGCGGAGTTTGAAAATTACATGGTTAAATGGATATAAATTGAATTTGACTAAAATCGTAGGATTAAAAGGAGAATTGTAGTGTTAAACTGAAAATATAATTTACGTGGATTATGTTCATGTTAATATTTCGGCACTGTAGGCCCGTTGGGTTTTTAGGAGTAGTTGTACTTTCACTTTTTTTTTTTATAGTTGCTTGATAAGTATAGGACTAGTAGGTATTCCTTGTTATTGTTGGCACTCTATAGGTATGGGACTAATGAGTGTGTGTGTGTGTGTGTATGATTAGGTATTTTCCTATGTGGGGCTAAGTAGTATGTAGTACGTTATTCCGCTGGCCTAAGTGCGAGACTAGGTGGTGATTTTGGTAGGTATTCTTCCTAGGTGATGAACTAGGTAATACTTATAGTTTGGTGATCTCTAGGCATAGGAGTAGGGATGATTTTGATTGAGATACTCGAATTAAGGGTGAAGCTAATTGAGAAAGAGAATTAAAAATTAGCAATTACTGCCTAAGATAATAAACAGGTATTAAAAATAAATTTGCGCCACAAGTATGTGCAAGGATAATGATAATTAGGTTGATTGGCTATAGCGACGTAGGTGTCTGTTGGCGTTACACGTATGTGCAGTACTTACGAAATTGGATAAACTATCTATAGTGACGTATCGTGCGTGGAACCTCATGAGTATGTGTAGTGCTAACAAAATTGGGCAAACTGATTATAGTGAGAGGTTGCATTAATTCAATTAATAATTAAATATTGTAATAACATAATTGGACTAGAATAATGGGGTGGCTTAACTATGTGGGTCATTAGTGTTGTTTTAATTTACTCCCATGTTCTTATCGTTTTAATTTAAAATACGATATTGTTGTATTCATTTCGTATGATGCTTACGTCTGGATTCATGGATCCCAATTGGGAGGAGTAACACATGTTCATGCGGTGGGATTTGACCCATTGCATTGATTAACATTTCTAGTATAGATGCTAGTGTAGTTGCATAGGATGGATTTAAGATTTGTGGAGTGCAATTGGAGTTCTATATTTATTTCTTTAGCAGTTTAGATTTTTCATTCCTTTGTTTTATTTATGAGACAGTTGCTTATGGATTTAGTGGGCCATTCAGTTTTACAATTTTTAACGATTTATTTTCAGTTGGTGCTATAGTTAGATTTTTTCATTTCAGTATTAATTTATCTTTTGGAGTTGAGTTCTATTTTGGAATAAGAAAGGTGATGGAATTTATTGTGTGGATGTTTATATTCATTGGATTTAAATTCGTAATTTATCTAGTGGAAATTTTTTTAATGTCTTATATTTCTTCCCCATGCTAAGAATGGTTATTTAAATTTTAACGCCCGACGTAGGTTGGCGGCGGGGACTGGCCACCTCTAACGTCAAAGTGCATGGGGTGTCATAGTTGGTGTCACAATTAAAAATTAGCAAATAATGCCTAAGATAGCAAACGATTATTAAAAATGATTTTTTAATAATCCAATGAAGGTATCATTTCAAATAGTAGAGCTGAATGTACTGCTATTCTTAAATGTCTTCAGATATGCAAGAAGCTTAAAATCAATCAAATTCTGGTGGAGTCAGAGTCAAAGATGGTGATTGATATTCTCAAAGGAAAAAATTTCAAACCTCCTTGGGCTTTAATTGATGTCATAAATGAAATTAAAGGGATTAATTTAAACATGGAGTTCACCCATTGTTGGAGAGAAGCTAATTCTGTAGCTGACAGTCTTGCTAGTTATGGAGTTCCTAACTCATGCCATTTCTCTTTCTCATCAGTATCAAAGCTGACCAAGATTTCTAAAGGATGCTTCAAGATGGATTTTCTAGGCATGCCATCCATTAGATTTGTTTTAACGTTTTTTCTTATTTCTTTCAATTTTTCTCTAGATTTTCCCTTCTTGTAATTTCCATCTAGGTAGGGTTCTTCTACCTACGTTTCAATAAAAAATATTAAAAATGAATTTTCATCGCGAGTTTCTACAGGGCTACCAATAATTAGGCTGATTGGCTATAGCGACCTAGGCGTGTATTAGCGTCACGAGTATTTGCAGTGCTAATGCAATGGGGCAAACTGAATATGGTGGCGTGTTGTGCATGGAACCTCATAAGTATATGCAGTGCTAATGAAATTCGATAAACTGGCTATAGTGACGGGGATTGGTGTGGAGTGTAAAATTATAGGCGCATCAGGAGTATGTGCAGGACCAATAGAATGGTAAACTGGCTATACTTGTGTCACACTAATAAGATTGGTTGCATTAATTCAATTAATAATTTAACATTATAGTTTAATATTGTAATAACATAATTGGATTAGAATACTGGGGTGGCTTAGATATGTGGGTAGTGTAACACACCGCACATTTTGACAAGCGAGGTAGCCAGCCGCCGCCGCCAATCTACACCGGGCACATCTCTAAATAACTTATCATTCTCAGCATGTGATAGAAATATGAGACATTAATTTTTTTTTGCAAGATATAATATAATTTATCCAACAAATATAACCATTCATACAAATTAAAAATCCATCACCAGGCTATCTGCAAAATAAATCCAACTCCAAATAAATATAAAACCCAAATGAAATAATCCAGCTATATGTATACGACTGAAACCATAAACAACCGTGGAACCGGTTGGCCCACCAAATCCATAAATGAAAGTCTCATAATAAAAAGAAGCGGAATGGAAAGTAAATCTAAATTACTAAAGCAAGTAAAATAAATCTCCAGCTGCACTCCCAAAAACATCTCCAATCCCTCCTGTACAGCAACTCCAGTATTATACTTGAAATATTAGTCAACGCAATGGGTCAGAGCCCACCACATGAATACTGGATACTTCTCCCAATTAGGGTCTGTGAACCCAGAAAATAGCATTATATATGATAAACATCATAATATAATATTTTAAATTAAACGGAATATATAATAATATGCGAGTAAAAATAAACTACTAGCATCTACCCACATAACCAAACCACCCGAATTGTTCAAGTACAACTATTCCATTTCAACTACAATTTAAACATTAGATATTATTCTAACTTAGTTTAATTATCCAATTATTCTTATTTGTGCGACACCACTATGGCCAGTCAACCTCTCTATTGGTCTTGCACACACTTTTGACACGCTTAAGTTCCAACAAATCACACCCATTCGCCTCACTATAGCCAGTCAGCCCACTATCTTTTAGCTTTGCCCATACAAGTGAGGTTCAACATACAAAACGTCACTATAGCCCGTTGACCTGATATCTGTTAGCCCTACACATACTCTTAACACCAACACAACCCCACGTCACTATATCCAGTCAACCTAATTTTCGTTAGTTCCGCAGATACTCGTGATGCAAATTTTATTTTGATACCCGTTTATTATCTTAGGCATCAATTATCAATTTTCTCAAGTTCTCATTATTTTCTATTAGCCCACACACCCTTTTATAAAGCATAAATTTTCAAACTGCCCCTAGTCCCATACCTAGAGGTATCCAAAACACAAGTGTATCCTATCCAATCATTTAGGAAGAGTACCTAAGAATAGCTACTACCTAGATTCTCACCTAGGCTCATGATCCAATGGAAACAATGTACAATTCAGCTCCACCCCGGAATAATCCATCCATAAAAAAACACACACTACATAGTCCCATACCTAGAAAGCAACCTAAAAATAAGATGAAAGCACTAACTACCCCAACAATGTCATCGTCCTCGTGGTGTCAATTATTAATACAATTAACGAATCACTTATGTCATATTTTCAACTTACCACAACCTTTCTTTAAACTGATTGCAAGATCACTCTTTATACAAATTATGTCCCTTTAAATTTAATATTAATTAAAACAATTCGTTTTCTCATCACTTTATTGAATTTTTATTAACATGCATATTTTTGGGAGCATACAACAATAAATCTCTACTCTACAAGATGCAGATAATTAATGTGATTTTACATGTCAAAATTAATTTATAACATCCTTACGATTTATTCTACATGCGAACGTCATAAATTCTAATGCAATCCCAACCTCTAATATAAGCATGCAAGGGTTTTGAGTCCTAATTAGCATTAAAGATTTGAATAAAATCAATACCAAACTTTAGTTTCAATTTTCCTAATTAGTCTTTCTAATTGATTTTAATAAAATAATAATTATTAATGTCTAGGCAACATTTAAAGTGCATAACACCAAAGAGGAATATGTAAATATTCATGCCCGTAAAAAACTTTTGAAGAATCTTATTGTTTGGTTGGATTCCTCTAAAAAAAACACGTTCTTGGACGATCTTGAGAAATCTTGGTTAAGTTCTTCAAATCTTGAGTTGAAAGTTGAGTATAAAGGTTTAGGTTTGGAAGAAAAGAGAGGATGAAAATCATGTGAGGTTCTTGCTTTTGAAGAAGGTTAAAATGTGTTTTAAAAGCCTTAAACCTGTCACTTTGTGTTTTTGTATTAAAAATAATTTGAGTCCTACACAACTTTAGAATTAAAGAGTTTTATTTTACAAAACACTTAAAGCGAACCGGTTCGCCCCTCCATCCGAACCGGTTCAGATTACCTAAATCCGAATTTCATCCACTATTTTATAAAATGCAAAAACTCTCCTATTTGAATTTAATTTCAATTTTGATAAAAATACCTCTTTATATAATTTAAGATCAAAATTTTTAAATAGGAAAATAATAAATTTTAAAACTTTATTTTTATTCGAAATTTGAAATTGCCAATAGATTTTTATTTTTTAAAAATACGGCATGTTACATACTTCCCCACTAACACAAGAATTTCGTCCTTGAAATTCGACCAAGCGTAAATGCGAAAAATAAAATAAGGCTCACATATGCCTACCCGTAGATTACTACGATTGGGCACCCATACACCCAATCCTACATGCACTTAAACCACGAACAAAAGCGCAATATATATATAATCATAATCATGAAAATAACAACATATCATGACCCCCCACGACTTACCACTCGATTTATAAAAATAATAGCATATCACGATTACCCACGACTTACCACTCGATTCTCTATCAAAAAGTCATCTTAATGCTACGGTTCTCAAATCAAATCACATCACATCACCAATCGATTCTAAAAATACTTAACATATATACTAACGATCATCAAAATAAATCTCATCTCCAAAATAAAATTTAAAGATACTCACTTTAAGATTACTACTTCTAACCTCAATGGCTACAACAACCTTAACAAAAAACACCCTATCGCTAAGAAACACAACTAACGCTAGACACAATATCTTATAGTGTACGAATAAACAAAGGGAATAAAAGATCGATGACCCAGAAGCTAAAGGGATTCACAACCTACGAGACATAGGACCATGCTCTAATATCATCTGTAACACCCCGCGCATTCTGGTAAGCAATGTGGCTAGTCACCGATGTCAAAATACATCGCGCGTCACTAAATAAGTTATCATTCTCAACATGTGACAAAAATATGAGACATTAAAATTTTTTCCACAAGACACAATCAAATGTATCCAACAAATATAACCATTCATGCAAATTAAAAATCCATCACCAGGCTATATCCAAAATAAATCCAACTCCAAATAAATGAAAAACCCAAAAATGAAATAATCTAACTATAAGCATCTGACTGAAATCATAAACAACTGTGGAATCGATTGGCCCATAAAATCGATAAACGAAAGTTTCATAATAAAAGAGATGTAATGGAAAGTAAATATAAACAACTAAAGCAAGAATAATAAATTTCCAGCTGCACTCCCAAAGATATCTCCAATCACTCCTATGCAACTACTCGAACACTATACTTGAAATGTTAGTCAATGCAATGGGTCAGAGCCCACCCGTGAGTACTAACTCCTCCTCCTAATTAGGGTTCGTAAATCAACACAATAGCATTATACGTCACAAACATGACAATATCGTACTTTAAATTAAACGGGATATATATTAACATGCGTGTAAAAATAAACTACTAGCATCTACCCACATAACTAAGTCACCCCAAAGATTTAAGTCTAATTATTCAATTTTAACTATAATTTAAACATTAGCTCTTATTTTAACTTAGTTTAATTATCCAATTATTCTTATTCGTGCAACACCACTATGTCTAGTCAACCTCTCTATTGGTCCGACACACACTCTTGGTGCGCTTAAGTTCCACCACATCATACCCACTCCCCTCACTATAGCCAGTCAACCCGATATCTGTTGGCTCTGAACATACTCGTAAGGTTTAACGTACAACACGTTACTATAGCCCGTTGACAAAATATCTCTCAGCCCAGCACATACTCGTGATGCCAACACACCCCTATGTCGCTATGGCCAGTGAATCAAATTTTCTTTAGTTATGCACATACTCGTGACGCAAATTTCATTATAATACCCGTTTATCATCTTAGGCATTAATTATTAATTTTCTGAAGTTCTCATTATTTTCTATCAACCCACCCACCCTTTTATAGAGCATAAATTCATCAAACTGCCCCTAGTCCCATACCTAGAGGTTTTCGAAACACACGTGTATCCTAGCCTATCATTTAGGAAGAATACCTAGAAATATCTACTACCTAGCCTCTCACCTAGGCTCACAATCCAATATAAATGGTGTAAAATTCAGTCACACCCCGGAATCATCCATCCTTAAGAAAAACTCACACTATGTAGTCCTATACTTAGAAAGCGTTACAAACAACTAAGGCCTACCTACTTGTCCCATACCTAGAAAATAACCTAAAAGTGAGGTGAAAGAACTAACTACCCCAACAATCCCGTTGTTCCCGTAGTGTCAATTATTAAAACAATTAATGAATCTCATATGGTATATTTTCAACTTATCACAACCATCCTTTAAATTGATCGCAAGATCACTATTTATCCAAATTATGTCTGTTTAATTATAATATTAATTAAAAAATTTGTTTTCTCATCAATTTATCGAATTGATATTAAAATGCATATTTTTGGGAGGATACAATAATAAATATCTACTTTCCAAAATACTCAAAATTAACGTGGTTTTACATGTTGAAATCAATTTATAACATCCCTATGATTTATTCTACATGCGAACGTCATAAATTCTTAAGGAATCCCAACCTATAATCTAAGCATGCAAGGGTTTTGAGTCTTAATTCATATTAAAGATTTGAATGGAATCAGTACCAAACTTTAGTTACAATTTCCTTAATTAGTCTTTCTAATTGATTTTAAGAAAATAATAATAATTAATGTTTAAGCAACATTTGAAATGCATAATACCGAATGGGAAAAATATAAGTATTAATGGCTGTAAAACTCGCTTGAAGAATTTGATTGGATGGTTGGGTTCCTCTCGAGAAAATAACAAAAACACATTCTTGAACAATCTTGAGAAATCTTGGTTAAGTTCTTCAAATCTTGAGTTGAAAGTTGAGTTTATAGGTTTAGGTTTGGAAGAAAAGAGAGGATGAAAATTATGGAAGCTTCTTGCTTTTGAAGAAGGCTAAAATGGGTTTTAAAAACCATAAACCCATCACTTTGTATTTTTGTATAAAAACGAATTCGAGTCCCACACAACTATAGAATTAAAGAGTTTTAATTTTACAAAACGGTTAAAGCGAACCTGTTCGCCCCTCCTTCCGAGCCGGTTCGAATTACTTGAAATCCAAATTCCTCCCTTTATTTTATAAAATGAAAAACTCTGCAATTTGAATTCGATTTCAATTTCGATAAAAATACCTTATCAACATTTTTAAATATGAAATTAATAAATTTTAAAAAATTTATTTTTACCCGAAATTTTAAATTCCCAACAGATTTTTATGTTTTAAAAATACGGGGTGTTACATATTTTCCCACTAGCAAAGGAATATTGTTCTTGAAATTCGAAGAAGCGTAAATGCGCAAAATAATGTAAGTCTCACATATGACTACTCGTAGAAAGCCATGACTGGGCACCCATACACCTGATCCTAGATGCACCTAACCCACGAACAAAAATACAATATATATATATATATATATATATATATATATATATATATATATATATATATATATATATATATATATATATATATATATATGAAAATAACAGCATATCACGATCCTCCACGACTTACCACTCGATTCTATCTCTAAAAGTCATCATAACGCTAAGTTCCTTACATCAACTCACATCACCAATCGATTATAAAAACACTTAACATCTATACGAACGATCATAAAAATAAATCTCGTCTCCAAAATAAAATTTAAAGATACTCACCTTAATATTACTACTTACAACCACAATGCCTACAACGGCCTTAACAGAAAACACCCTATCTCCAAGAATTTTATTGGATGGTTGGGTTCCTCTCGAGAAAATAACAAAAACACGTGATTGGACGATCTTGAGAAATCTTGATTAAGTTCTTCAATCTTGAGTTGAAAGTTGAGTTTATAGGGTTTAGGGTTGGAAGAAAAGAGAGGATGAAAATTATGGGAGCTTCTTGCTTTTGAATAAGGGTAGACTGTGTTTTAAAAAACTTAAACCCATCACTTTGTATTTTTGTATAAAAAAGAATTTGAGTCCCACACAACTCTGGAATTAAAGAGTTTTAATTTTACAAAACAGTTAAAGCGAACCGGTTCGAATTACCTGAAATCGGAACTTCTCCCTTTATTTTATAAAATGTAAAACTCTCCCATTTGAATTTGATTTCAATTTCGATAAAAATACCTTTTTATATAAATTAAGATCAACATTTTTAAATATGAAAATAATAAATTTTCAAATTTTTTTTTTCCCGAAATTTTAAATTCCCAACAGATTTTTATGTTTTAAAAATACGGGGTGTTTCATATTTCCTCACTAGCACGTGAATTTTGTTCTTGAAATTCGTCGAAACGTAAATGAGCAAAATAATATAGGCTCACTTAGGACTACTCGTAGAATGCCATGATTCGGCACCCATACACGCAATCCTACATGCACCTAACCCATGACAAAAATACAATATATATATATATATATATATATATAACTATGAAAATAACAGCATATCACGATCCCCCACGACTTACCACTCGATTCTATCTCTAAATGTCATTGTAATGCTAAGGTCCTGTGACACTCCGACTAATTAAATACCAGGTAGCTACTCCTTTATTCAAATTAATACAAAATGCCAAGTTGGTTCAGTTCATAGCATCACTGTCGAAAATGTTTTAACAATTACTAGCCACCTAATATTTAAAAAGTGAGTTGTCAATTTTAATTTAATCCAATTAACATACAATCCATTTAAATTATAAAATACAGATACCACAACCACATCACAGTCGCAAATAAATAACGATGTAATAAACTAAATATGGAGGAATACACCTCACAACAATCCAAATACTGAAATGAACAAATACAAGCCTGGATACTTAATTTAATTACAACCCAAAATGTGAAATAAAAACTGAGTAAATAAGATGTCTTTGAAAGGAAAGGGGCGACATGACCTACAGATAAGTAAGATAGAGTCAAGGTAGAGAGTGGAGGCGTCTACTATCGAGGTCTTGTAACTTCCACAGCAGCTACAACACGTCACGGGAATAGAACTCCTATGCTTGGTGTCCTTGTGGCTGGGCACCTAAAAAGGTTTTTACAAAAATAGATTTGAAAGAAAACGGGTCAGAGCCCGATTGTGAAAACATTTTAAAATACAGTAAGTGTTTAATATAATTAAGCAGTGAATATAAAGTACATGATAGTGCATGCACTCACATGAGTTCCTCACCTCTCAACTAATTGTGCACTCCTATCATACCCGTACCCGTTCTAGTGATTCCCATATCTAACTAGTCCAATACACAATCTAACATTTCTATACGATTCACAATTTAAGTCCCGTCATCTTAATTTAAACAGAGAGTTTTACTTTTCTTCTTAGTTCCCCATATTAGTCATGCTAATCACTAGAGATTTTCCATTTTTAACTCTACTAAAATGTTGTTATTATTCACACTTACATTTGTACATGAAAGTTCATTTAAATTAACAGTATATTATTCTCATCATAAATATACAATACTGGCACCCCGAGATTAAGCTGCTGTGCACACATACTCTGCTATCCAATTCCGGTACATCACCTACATAAGGACCACGTATTCTGAATCTCTCAGGAATCGTTTTCAATAAACAACAATCACACATAATGGAGGCGAACATAGTTCACATCACATGGGTCACACATATACCTACGCTCCCATGATCAGCAGACTTATTAACTTCTCAATAAATCCTTCTCCGACCTATGTCCTCGAGGTACCAATCTAAATCCCCCCATAGGCACACAAAGATTAGATGGCCCTGATCGAACGCCGACCTCCCGTGGTAGCAAGTATGGTAGGTATGTTATACACAAATAACTACATATACCAAGCATTCACACATCTTCGGTATCCCATAATATTAATAGAGGTATATTTCTCATTCCTATACCATCATTGAATGTTACACGTTTACATGTCCCCGATTTATATACATTAAAGTTATCAACTCTCCTCACATCAAAGTTTTAGATACTTATATCCTAACCCATAAACATCATCCGGTTTACTACAAAACTCTAAGTTTTAATCCTCGACGTACTTCCAATCTCACAATTATATCCACAAATCAACAAGGGAAGGATTACACTCAATTATATAAGTCTTCTGGAGGTCCGAAATAAAATCAGGCCTAAAAGCCCATTCTGTCAACTCGTTAGAAATCTCGTTCGAACGAGGTCGTTCGAATGAGTCTCGTTCGAACGAATGGCTTCGAATGAACTACCAACTCGTTAGAAGGGGTACTGTCATATCGTTAGAAGTCTCATTCGAACGAGGTCGTTCGAATGACCTGGGCAGGTCTTCTAACGAGATGGCAGAATACGCCCAGAAAATTTCCAATTCGTTTGTTTCAATTTTTCTCTTCTCTAAATTCATCCTAAGATCATCCCAATAGCATTTTAATGTTCTTAAACTTCTCTAAATCCTCTTAGGTCGTTTCTTAACATATTTTTGGGGTCAAATCCTCCTAAATAACATGTAATTATCATTAATCCCCAAATTTTACCCCCAAACCCTATGAGCATGAACCCAAAATTTTATTATGCCTAATTACTCATCATAAATCCATTTTTTGAATCATCAAAGTTAAGTCTTCGAATACCAAATTCGTCCATAACCATTCTACATGCAATTCCTAACCCAACTTTAGAGTTTCTACAACAATTTCATTAGTTTTCCTCAAAACTTTCAAGACAAAACAGTTCCTACACTAAACATGAAAGAAATATTCAATGCACTTAAAAATATCAAATCACTTGCCGCAGATTTGTTCTTCATATGTGTTGCCGGTGTTTCAAGGTTGATTCTTGTAACACTCCGCCTAAAATAATAATGGGTGGCCAGCCCTAAACTATATTAAATCAGGAATTTCAGATGGTCCAGTCTCAACATCAACTGTCGGTACAATATAATACAGAACTAACTACCCGGTATCATACAAGAGAGATGTTAAAATAAATTAAAACATGCAACATAACACAACCCAACACTGCGAATGAAGGAAAGAAAGATGCATGAAAGGACTATGATAAAAGAAATGCTGAAATAAACATGAAATAAATAACCACAACTGAATATGCTACAAAAAGTAGACCCGAATAAGCTGTCGGGTCACAGCCAATATAATAACTGGAATGGAAATAAATATAAATATATATAAACATCCCTTGGGTACAAACCCGATATACAACATGAATCTTACCTAGAATTTTTCAAAGGTGGAAACGACTACATTCTACATCCCGCACCTGTCGCGGCTCCCAAAATTCTGAATAAAAAGTCGTCCGACATCCATGCGGTAGGACACCTGTAAATATATATATATATATATATATATATATATATATATATATATATATATATATATATCCCGAGTTTGTGAAAAATATTAGCAAGTGTGTTAACGGCGCATAATAAATATCGGTGCACTATTTCATAATTAAAGTGGAATCGCACTCTCGTAGAACCCCAACTCACCTCTCATCTAATGGCGTGCACCTATTCGCGTCCTCAACTTTTAGTTAAATTACCCCCATTTATTAGGACAACCTAACTTATCATAGGCCTAGCCTATACCCACGAGATCTACCTTCCTATCATAACCCAAGAATCCACCCCTTTTCTAAACACAGTTAAGTATTTATTTTCAATCATAAGTGACTTATTAGGCTTAATATATTCCGGTTTATAATTTAACCAATTATAATTTAATAAGTTACCCAATATGCATTTGGGTTGAAATATATGATTTAATTTCTAAATAATAAGCAGGCAAAATTATTATTGACACAACTTTCCTCCAATTTCAACGTTGCACTGCGTTTCGTGCGCGGGGTGTCTCGCAAAGCGAAATTCAAACAAGGAACTTCCCCGTTACACTACTCCTTGTCAACGTCGATCCTGGAGATCCATTATGCCACACATAAATATCGACAGAACTTCTCTCTAATCTCAACAATGTACTGCGTTTCGTGCGTGGGGTGTCTCGCAAAGCGAAATCCAAACAAGGAACCACCCCGTTACACTAATCCTAGACAATGTCGATCCTAGAGATCCATAATGCCATACATACCATAATTGGCAGAACTTTTCTTCAAATTCAACACTGCATTGCGTTTCATGCGTGGGGTGTCTCGCAAAGCCAAATTCAAACAAGGAACCACCCCGTTACACTACTCCTGGACAATGTCGATCCTAGAGATCCATAATGCCATGTATATAATATTATACTACTACTACAACTAACATCACCAATAATATCCTTGGGATGATGTAACCGAAATATTCCTTAACTGCGATACATCAACCCCCATCAATCTAGTACACCATAATCATCCAAGATGTACTCTACAAAGATTCTATATCCTTTCATCTATAGGATATATAAATATATATATATAGGCATTTCATTCTAACCATATATATATACACACAATCATCCAATCCCATGACCATGTATACATACCATATATGATGTATAAAGGCCATTTACAAATAAATACCTGGCTATATATAACGCTGATAAACTGCATCAATGCTATCATCTTCCCAGTGCCCGACTCACGTAGCAATACTGGGGCCACCATGGTGGGACTAAACGACACCCATCTCGTGGTAAACTCACGCACACGACGTCCCGGGAAGCGGTCATAGCTCCAAACCGACAATGAGACGAAACATACCCACCACGTCTCATCCCAAAAATATAAAAATGTAAATCACATAATAACACACGGGACGACTATGACCTGGGGAATATCCACACCCTGCTTTTCTAGTCAGGATGCTCACCCTCTACGCGCGCAACTTCCCAATGATAGCATGGGCGGGGTATGCTTAACCAAATAAGTATATATATCATTCACATACATAATATATATACATCCATATGATCTAATCATATAATTAAACATTAAACCATCATATACGGTTTAAGTATCCATACCACATATGTCCACAACATAAATATATCCATATTTTCATATCTATATAGATATATAAACATATATTCACATATCTTCATATACAATTAATTCTCGTTCATAAGTACGAGATATATAAACTCGGCTATAAGTATACATAATCCTCGATATACAAGCCGTCACCACAATTTCCTTTAAATTTTACCTCGATATGTGAATATAATCTCTCACTTGAAACATATTCAATCATTTTTCCTATGATGAATAGTCTCCCAAAAACCATATGTATATATATACTTATATATACCACATTAAGGTTATCACCCAAAATTTGGTGTAGGAAACCATTACTATACATACCATCTATATCCGAGAGCAAATCAATACCTCCAATACAAATTTTGACTAAAGGTATACACCTAACCAAAAGTCTACAAACCTCAACTTATTCCACTTTGTTTCAAGTGTTGTAATCCCATGTGATTATTTCCACCTAATTATGTGTAAACTATCCTAACTAGAATTATACAACCTCATATTCTAGTTGGTAGTACGATCCAATCGTTCCTAAATTTTTCCTAAGGTTCCGTTGTTCTTGCGAACCCTTACTCCTATCGCATTACCAATTGTTCCTTAATTTAAACATTTTTAAGGATTCGTAACCCCTCTCTCTCGTTAGTCCCCAATTATAACTTAATATAATCCTATCGCTATAACGATTCAATAAGAATATCGGCCTATAATTTCCCAACATACCTTCTCAACTCTCCCTCTAAGAGTTCTTAACCTCCCATCAAATATATACGTACTTTTGGTCCATAATTAGGATGCTCAACCCCATTGAGGCTTCTCACTATCTCCATAAACACACACAACTCCTATGCACACATATCTTATCCCAAACTATATCGAGAATTCCCATGATCCTAACATGTGAGAAACCCTTAATCAATCTCCACAATTATATCTCTTACATCATAAGAGAAAGCCCCAAACCAACAAACCTATCCCAAAAGGGTTTGAATTCACTAAAGAGAAAAATCCTCAAAATTCTTTGTTTCTGAATCGATTCGGCCCAACAGCGAATCAATTCGGCCCATCCGAATTGATTCGGTCCAAGGGGCCTGAGAGTCTGCAACCTTCCGAATCGATTTGCTAGGGGTGAATCAATTCGGCCCTAAATACCTGAGGCTGTTGCAACTTGGCGAATCGATTCGGTGGGGGCGAATCGATTCGGCCAGTTCAGAAAGCCACGAAAATGGCTGTTTTTCTAAGAACCCAAAATTTCTAAAATTCGATTTATACCTCTTCCAACCCTCTATTTTCAATACCAACCTAATTTCAAACATCAAAACTCATCCTTTATCTAATCTCATTAATTTATATCCCTTAAACCCAATTATAATCTTAAATTTCAAGATTTAAACCAAAATTTAGGTTTTGATGTTTATTCCCAAAAACCATTCCTTTAACCCACAAATTATGAAATAAAATACACAAATAGCTATTTAGCAAGATTAAACACTTGCCTCAGATTTGTAGAGGTTGGATCGTCCTCGATGTCGCGATTGGGGCCGGAAATCCCCAACCTTTTCTTCCTCTCTCTCTCTCTCTTCTTTCCTTCTTCCTTTCTCTTTTCTTTTCTATTTCTCTCTTACTCAAATGAGAAGGCTTCATCCGTAAGCCTTTAAATCCTTTAAAATAATAAACCCAATTTTAAATGTTAATACACACTTTAAATGACTCGTTTACTCCAATTCGAGTCAACTGGCTTAAAAATTTTTCGGAGCCGAAATAAAACTCAATGACAGTCATTTTGACTATCTCGACCCTTCAGGGATCAATGGTACCCTCAAAATCATCTTCCAGAATACTTTACAACATCCTATATTTTTGGACTTCAATTCCCAAATGTAAAATTCTCCAATTTAATTAAATTTTATTTTCCCAAAAATTTAATTTCTTAGTCTCACAATCATGGGGTGTTACAATTCTTCCCTCTTTATGGTCACAATCTCTTCCAAAAATGATGGTGTTGGGTGTTTTTAGTTTGGAAATCTATAATAACTCCTCTCTAACTCCCGTAGCCCACTTCTAATGCTTTTGGCTGGTAATGGCCTTAGTGGCCTCTTTGAAAATATAAAAATAAACTCTAAAATTCGTGGGTTTTAATTCCCTTATTTTTAAAATTACCAAAATACCCTTCTAGGTTTCCGGTTTGACCTAAAAATGCCCCCAGACCCAAACTAAATGCCCGGCTAGTGTATTCTGACTATTTCGACCCTTCCGGACACGTTGGCACACTCAAATGTCTATTCGATTGATAAAAATGTAAATTACTTTTTAATCCAATTAAATTCATTCCTGATGCGACTGACACGCGCGTCCCAACTTAAGTTTCCAAATTGTCGTATTTCAACCTCGCGACAACTTTAATATTTTCAATACTCATGAAGTATTCAATTTTAACATCATAATCAAATACCAACTCACATCTCGCTAGTATTTATTTCCGGATTAATTCCCAATTAATTCTCATTTAATTTAATTAATCCCTTAAATAAAAATCAATAAAATTACGGGGTATTACAGGTCCGTAAATCAAATCACATCACCAATCGATTGTAAAAACACTTGACATCTATACTAACGATCATCAAAATAAATCTCGTCTCCAAAATTAAATTTAAAGATACTCACTTTAAGATTACTACTTACAACCTCAATGCCTACATCGGCCTTAACACAAAACACCCTATCTCCAAAAAACACAACTAACACATATGCTAGACCCAATATCTTACAGTGTACGAATAAACAGAGGGAATAAAAGATCGGTAACGTGTAAGCTAAACGGACTCACAACCTACGAGAAATATTACCATGCTTTAATATCATCTATAACACCCCGTGCATTCTGGTAAGTAAGGTGGCCAGCCACCGCTGCCAAAGTACGTCGAGAGTCACTAAATAAGTTATCATTCTTAACATGTGACAAAAATTTAAGACACTAAAATTTTTCCACAAGACACAATCAAATGTATTTAACAAATATAACCATTCATGCAAGTTAAAAATCCATTACCAGGCTATATCCAAAATAAATCCATCTCCAAATAAATGAAAAACCCAAAATGAAATAATCTAACTATAAGTATCCGATTGAAATCATAAACAATTGTGGAACCGATTGGCCCACAAAATCGATAAACGAAAGTTTCAGAATAAAAGAGATGGAATGGAAAGTAAATTTTAACTACTAAAGTAAGTAAAATAATTTCCAGCTGCACTCCCAAAGATATCTCCAATCACTCTTATGGAACTACTCCAACGCTATACTTGAAATGTTAGTCAATGCAATGGTTCAGAGCCCACCTCAAGTACTAACTCCTCCTCCTAATTAGGGTCCATAAATCAAGACAATAGCATTATACGTCATAAACATGACAATATCGCATTTCATATTAAACATGATATGTATTAACATGCGCGTAAAAGTAAACTTCTAGCATCAACCCAAATAACTAAGCCACCCCAATTATTTAAGTCCAATTATTCAATTTTAACTATAATTTAAACATTAACTCTTATGTTAACTTTGTTTAATTATTCAATCATTCTTATTCTTGCAACACCACTTTGGCCACTCAGCCTCTCTATTGGCCCTACACACACTCTTGGCGCACTTAAGTTCCAGTATATCACACCCACTCCCCTCACTATAGCCAGTCAACCCGGGATCGCTCTGTACATACTCGTGAGGTTTAATGCACAACACGTCACTATATCCCGTCGACCAGATATCTCTCAGCCCAGCACATACTCGTGATGCCAACACGCACCCATGTCACTATAGCCAATCAACTTAATTTTCGTTAGTCGTGCACATACTCGTGACACAAATTTCATTAAAATACCCATTTATTATCTTAGGCATTAACTATCAATTTTCTCAAGTTCTCATTATTTTCTATTAACCCACCCACCTTTTTATAGAGCATAATTTCCTCAAACTGCCCCTAGTCCCATACCTAGAGGTCTACAAAACACAAGTGTATCGTAGCCTATCATTTAGGAAGAATACCTACAAATAGCTACTACCTCACCTTGCACCTAGCCTCACAATCCAATAGAAATGGTGTACAATTCAACCCCACCCCGGAATCATCCATTCATAAAAAAACACACACTATTTTGTCCCATACCTAGAAAGCGTTACTAACAACTAAGGCCCACCTACTAGTCCCATACCTAGCAAGCAACCTAAAAGTAAGGTGAAAGCGCTAATTACCCCAACAATCCCGTCGTTCCCATAGTGTCAATTAACGAATCACATATGGTTTATTGTCAATTTATCACAACCATTCTTTAAATTGATCGCAAGATCACTATTAATCCAAATTATGTCCGTTTAATGATAATAATAATTAAAAAAATTCGTCTTCTCATCAATTTATAGAATTTCTATTAACATGCATATTTTTGGGAGCATACATTAATAAATATCTACTTTACAAAATGCATATAATTAACTTGATTTTACATGTCAAAATCAATTTATAACATCCCTATTATTTATTCTACATGTGAACGTCATAAATTCTTAAGGAATCCCAACCTCTAGTCTAAGCATGCAAGAATTTTGAGTCTTAATTCATATTAAAGATTTGAATGGAATCAATACCAAACTTTAGTTACAATTTCCCTAATTAGTCTTTATAATTTATTTTAAGAAAATAATAATAATTAATGTGTAGGCAACATTTAAAATGCATAACACTAAAGGGGAACAATAGAAGTATTCATGGCTGTAAAAATTGTTTGAAGAATCTGATTGGATGGTTGGGTTCCTCTCGATAAATAACAAAAACAAGTTCTTGGACGATCTTGAGAAATCTTAGTTAAGTTCTTCAAATCTTAAGTTGAAAGTTGAGTTTATAGGGTTTAAATTGGGAAGAAAAGAGAGGATGAAAATCATGGGAGCTTCTTACTTTTGAAGAATGATAAAATGTGTTTTAAACACCTTAAACCCATCACTTTGTATTTATGTATAAAAAAGAATTTGAGTCCCACACAACTCTAGAATTAAAGAGTTTTAATTTTACAAAACAGTTAAAGTGAACCGGTTCACCCCTCCATCTGAACCAGTTCAAATTACCTGAAATCCGAATTTCTCCCTTTATTTTATAAAATACGAAACTCTCCTATTTGAATTCGATTTCAATTTCGATAAAAAGATATTTTTATATAAACTAAGATCAACATTTTTAAATATGAAGACAATAAATTTTCAATAATTTATTTTTACCCGAAATTTTAAACTCCTAACAAATTTTTATGTTTTAAAAATACGGGGTGTTACATATTTTCCCACTAGCAAAAGAATTTTGTTCTCAAAATTCGACGAAGTGTAAATGCACAAAATAATATAAGGCTCACTTATGACTACTCGTAGAATGCCACGATTGGGCGCCCATATACCTAATCCTACATACACCTAACCCACGAAAAAAATACAATATATATATATATATATATATATAAAACTATTAAAATAACAGTATATCACGACCGCCTTTGACTTACAACTCGATTATATCTCTAAAAGTCATCGTAATGCTAAGGTCTTTAAATCAAATCACATCACCAATTGATTCTAAAAATACTTAACATCTATACTAAAGATCATCAAAATAAATCTCGTCTCCAAAATAAAATTTAAACATACTAACTTTAAGATTATTACTTCTAACCTCAATCCCTGCAACGACCTTATCATAAAACACCCTATCTCCAAGAAACAAAACTAACACGTATTCTAGGCCCAATATCTTACAGTGTATGAATAAACAAAGGGAATAAAAGATCATTAATGCGGAAGCTAAAGGGACTCACAACCTACGAGACATAAGACCATGCTCTAATACCATCTATAACACCCCGTGCATTCTATCAAGCGAGGTGGCCGAACATCGCTGCCAAACTACGTCGTGCGTCACTAAATAAGTTATCATTCTCAACACGTGATAAAAATATGAGACATTAAAATTTTTCCACAAGACACAATCAAATGTATCCAACAAATATAACCATTCATGCAAATAAAAAATCCATCACCAGGCTATATCCAAAATAAATCCATCTCCAAATAAATGAAAAACCCAAAATGAAATAATCTAACTATAAGTATCTGATTGAAATCATAAACAATTGTGGAACCGATTGGCCCACCAAATCGATAAACGAAAGTTTCATAATAAAAGAAATGGAATGGA
Organism: Sambucus nigra; assembly: GCA_949130495.1. Lineage (NCBI taxonomy): Eukaryota > Viridiplantae > Streptophyta > Magnoliopsida > Dipsacales > Adoxaceae > Sambucus > Sambucus nigra. The sequence goes on along the minus strand of OX422207.1, from coordinate 128,260,002 downwards.
AAGTAAATCTAAACTACTAAAGTAAGTAAAATAAATTTCCAACTGAACTCCCAAAGATATCTCCAATCACTCTTATGCAACTACTCCAATGCTATACTTGAAATGTTAGTCAACGCAATGGTTCAAAGCCCACCGCATGAGTACTAAATCCTCCTCTTAATTAGGGTTCGTAAATCAAGACAATAGAATTATATGTCAAAACATGACAATATCGTATTTTAAATTAAACAGGATATATATTAACATGAACGTAAAAATAAACTATTAGCATTTACCCACATAACTAAGCCACCCCAATTATTCAATTTCAATTATAAGTTAAACATTAGGTCTTATTTTAACTTTTTTTTCCAAAGAGGATTACACCCCGATTAGTATATAAAACAGAGAAAAATAACCTTTCTCTAGGGGCTTACAAAGAAGTATAGGAGATAGAAAAATCATAAATAAATGATCTAAGAAATCGAGAAAAATGTCCTTTTTATGGCCTAGATTTGAAAGATAAAATAATTTCTTTATGTATCTTATAAATTAAGTACTTGGGATTCATATTTTTCTTAAAATGTAGCCTTGTTCCAAGCACAACAAATCTTCCAACAAATGAAGCTTGGAAGTAACTTTCATAGAGTGGCCCGGATATTGTTACCATTAGAATTAATCCACCAAAGCATAAGACGAGATCTAAATCTAGAATTCTGAAATTTAAGACCCATAAGATTTTCAAAATGCTTCCAAATGGTGAGATGATTTCCTCTTGATATAAAGTTCAACATCAACATCCCGAAACAAAAGGAATATTGATAAATTGAAGGTTCAAATCGAGAGGAATAATATTATGAAGGGTATGCTGCATGAAGGTAGAAACTTTCGGAGGTAATCTAGAATCCCAAATCATGGTGAAAGAAAATTGAATGCCAAGTTTGTTCCTCACTACATCCCATTCTTTTTTTAAAGTAAAATCTTGAGATAGAAACCTTGGTTAGGAGCTTCAGATATTTTCATCAATAACATCATACACCACTTGCATTCTCTTCCACGTCCCACTTACAAAAGAAGGCGTTCCTCTAAAATTTAAGTAAGCTATTTTTTTTATTTAAAGTTAAAGAAATTCCCCCATAAAGAATTATTATGAAGAAAAAGAAGCCAAATTTTACAAGAAAAATCCATACACAGGTCATAGATCTTACGAACACCAAGGCCAGCTTCCGATTTTGGTCTACAAATAACATCCCATGAAACCCAATGATGTTTGTGAATTTCATTGGAATTACCCAAGAAAAAATTTGTGCAAATCTTATTAAAATATTGTATGAAAGCCAACATAGGAAATACAGTTGAGAAAACATGAGATCATAACATCATAAGAACCACCTGGATCATCACCATCTTACATGCTGTAGATAAATACCCGAACTTCTAATGCTTTATACGGATAACAACTTTGTAAGTGATAGGAGTAAAAATAATATTTTTTTTTCGGCCTTGATAAAATAGAGCTCTAAGATAAGTAACATGCAAAGATTTAAAAGTAAATCTCGTTCATGCAATAAGATTTTTGCGTTGTCAAATCGAACATCTGGTTGCTGTTATAATACAACTTTTGGAAACATTAATGCACTGGCCTGATTAAGATTAATGTTCGAAAATAAACTTCATGAAGCATATGATAAATCGTAAGTTCCCATTTTGAAAAATATAATATTGTCTATAAATGAGAGACAAAATAAGCGGGCAGCCTCTGGGCATCGAGTAATGCACTATAGACCCATTAGCTTCCGATTATGAATGCCTCTATTAAGAAAGAGCCATAGAGGCCTTCGCGTGGGTTACTTGCTAGAATCGCTAGAAGTTCGGATATCTGGTGCCTAATAATTTAGGGGAAGACATTTAGAGAATTTGAGGATATAGTAATATATAATAAGGCATCAGTAGAGGTTAGTTCGTGTAAACCAGGACCCACAGCGAGATGGGCGTCGAATTATAGATACAATTATTTGAGAAAAAAAGACCAGTGATAATATCGGTTGTAAATAAGGTATTTTTCTACTTTGGAGTATATGGGATATGTTTTGTTTGATATTGGGACTTAGTGATTACTTGGGTTTTATTAATACATTGGAGGGATAAACTTTGAATTTGGGAAGCTTATGTTATTTTAGGCTTATTTATTAGCTATGTCGGAGTGTGATATTTTTCCTAGGAATGGAATTATAGTTACTTGGAATATGTTAATTTTATGTAGACTACTATGAGTTGTGGTCATATCTAAAGGACAATATTGATTACCAATTGGTGTTTGCCGTAGTCGTGAGGATTATTGTGAGAAATCTTATGGGTGAGCCTAGTTTTGAAGTAATAAATCTTAATAGGAAATTAGGTCGTACAAGGACCTTTATAAATTTGGGTATGCTTAGGGAAGGAACACATGAGTGTGATTTAATTTTTTTTTTAATAACTCAAGGAGGTATATGCGTGTGAATAAACTTGAAATTATGGGATAAATCGGGTTATGCTCAGGTTAGAGTAAGGGTATTTTATGTAGACGAAAGCGTTTGTGGGATAACGTAAGAGTATAATTGGGAAAGTATTGCCTTAGCGAGTATGGGAAATGAAAAAAAAAGTAAGGCTAGTGATTGCTTCGATTATTTAGATTTTGCGTGATCATGTTCAATGTTTGAATAGCGACGCTATTACTGAAGTGGTGATGGTAGACCTGATATTCATGGGTATGCCTTTGGAGACATAGAAATGACTAAGTGATTTATAGAGTAAATACGAGTAGAAAAATGTCCCACCTAGGTTGTGATGAATTAAATGTTGAGTATGGTAGGGTCGGTTGATTCTAAAGGAGTTTCGTTTAACTCTTATAAAGGATTAGGGGTTGGTTTGGAAAATAATAGATATTGAAATTTACATGATTAGCGTAATTTTTATTTTTATTTCCCTTTTTGTTTTGGGCCGATGGAGCTCAATAACTGACTAGGCAGTGCAGTAATGTATCTGGAGGATTTCTTGTTTGGATTTCACTTGTGAGACATCCCATGCACGAAATTGACAAAAGTCACTGTAATACCCCGTATTTTCTGTGATATTTATTTTTGGGATTAATTGAATTATATGTGTATTAATTGGAAATTAATACGGATAAAAATATTAACGAGATGTGAGTTAGTATTTGATTAAAATGTGTATATATGGAAATATATGAATATTGGAAATATTGAAATTTTCCGCGAGATTGAAATACGGTAATTTGAGAAATTTTATTGGGACGCGCGTGACAGTCGCGTCAGGAATATAATTATTTGAATTAAAAAGTGAATTTTATTTTTATCACCCATATGGTCATTTTGAGCGCGCCAACGTGTTCAGAAGGGTCGAAATAGTCAGAAAACACTAGCCGGGGGTTAAGTTTGGGTCCCGGGGCATTATTGGGCCATACCGGTAACTTATAAGGGCATTTTGGTAATTTCAGAAATTGGGTAATTAAAACCCACGAAAATTAGAGTTAAAAATCTGACTTAGTATTAACCCACTAATCCATTTCCAACCCAAATTTAGGTAGTGGGCTACGGGAGAAGTTAGAAACCTTATAACTTGGCAAAAACCAACCCCACCTCCATTAACACCTTGAGAAGAACTTGTAGAGAGAGAGAGAAAGAGAAGGATTCTGCAGAGAGAGAGAGAAGAAAATTCAACCTTCAAGATTCAACCTCAAATTCAGAGAAATATTAGAGGCAAGTGGTTTAATTATAATTAATTCAATGCTATGCTTTTCCATGTTTAGGAATTATCGAAATTATCTTGGAAGATTGATATAGACCCATGAATTGAAAGGTTAAAACTATGAATTTATGTTAGGGACTGCATGTAAAAACATTCTGGATGAATTATGAATTCAAAATTATGACCCTTGATGATCTAAAAACGGATTTAAGAAGAGGTTTATCAATGTTCTTGAAAGAAGTAGAAAACTAGGGTTCTTGATGAAGATTTGATCCTAATATAGCCCTTAGTTCATGAATTATTAATTTTAGAATGTTAATAATGTTTTAAGATGGTTGTATGATGATACTATAACGTTATATTAGAGTTTCAGGCATTAAAAGTATGTTTTGGGATGATTTGAAAACTGCAAAACGAAGCAGTCCGTAGCCATACATGGTGCATTCGATCGATCAATGTTCATCAGTCGATCGATCGACCACCATCGATCGATCGAAGGAAAAGGTCGATCGATCGACCTTCCCAGAATGAGTAAAGTTTTCCCTATTTTAAATTTTAATGGTGGTAACCCTTGGAAAATATTATTGGAGACCTTATATATACCCTTAAACTTAAGGATGACCAGTAGGCATGGTTATGAAATTTGGACCTTAATGAGAATTCAATTTGAGGAATCATTCTAAGCTAATGAAATTCGATAAGTGAGATAATATTTGGGTTAATAGTGTAAATTTGAATAATTTGATGAAATGAGGTTTGGGGCAGAAGTAAGGACCTTAGGAATAAAGATGTTATATGTGGGAATAATAGGAACTTAATAATCTATTTTAGATAGGTTTTAAGTATAAGAAACTACGACATGAGACGTGTTGACAGTTTAACTTTTATATTATCGAGAGACGTAAAATATACAAATTTGGAATAATGGTATAAATATGTAGAGTATACCTTTATTAATATTGCGATATCTAAGATGTGTGAATGCTTAGCATATAATTTTATGTGTATGACATACCTACCATACTTGCTATCACGAGAGGTTTACGTTCGCTTAGGGCCTTCTTATCCTTGTGTTGCCCGGATTTAGATTGGTACCTCGATGAACATAGGTCAGAGAAGGACTTATTGGGATGTTAATAAGTCTGCTGATCGTGGGAGCGTAGGTATGTACGTGACCCATGTGATGTGATTGTGTTCGCTCCATTATTTGTGATGTTGTTATCTGAGAACGATTCCTGAGAGATTCGGAATGCTTGATCCTTATGTACGTGATGTACCGGGATGGATAGCAGAGTATGTGTGCACCGCAGCTTAGCCTCGGGGTGCTTGTATTGTATATATATCATGTGAATAATATACAGTTAAATGGAAAGGAATTTGCTATGTTAAATTATGAGTATAGTAATTGTAACGTTATGAAAAGATAAAAGGGGACGGATATCAATAAATAGTTTTGTTAATAATTGGGAATCCGAGAATTAAAGTAGAACCCTCTATTTAATTGTTAAGGTTGGAAATTAAAACGTGAACCGAGTAGAAGTGTTAGAAACTCTTTTGAACTAGATAGTTATGAGAAAACACATGAATTGGTACAGGAACGTTAGGAGTGCACAGTTAGACGAAAGGCGAGTATTTCATGTGAGAGCACGTCCTAACATGTATCTTGCATTTATTATTTTAAATGTTATTAAAGCACTTGATGTTTTCAAAATACTCTCCACTTTCGGGATCTGACCCGTTTGCTTTCAAATCTATTTTTTTTTGTAAAAACCATTTTAGGTGCCCAGCCACAAGGACACCATGCTTAGGATCCTCATTCAGGTGACGAGCTGTAGCTGTTTGTGGAAGTTACAGGACTTTGATTATAGACGCTTCATATATCTTGACTCTATATTCAGCATTTATCAGTTGTAGGGCATGTCGCCCCTTTCTTTTAGAGATATTTCATTTATTTCAGTTATTCAAACTTCGGACATGTAATTAATTCAGGTTTCAGACTTGTCATATTATTTTCAGTTGTGGGATTGTTGTGAGGAGTTTTTCCTCCGGACTTATTACTATTTTTGGTTATTTCATTACTTGGTTACGGTGAATGGATTTATGTTATTCTTCCATTATTCTTTTTGCATGTTAATCAGACTTAACTTAAAATTTGGCAACTTACTTTTTAAATACTAGGTGGTTAGTAATCTTTAAAATGTTTTCGACAGTGATGCTATTAACTGAACCAACTTGACATTTTTTATTGATTTAATAAAGGAGTAGCTACCCGGTATTTAATTAGTCGGGGTGTCACAGTCACGAGCTGAAAGGAAATTGGATACTAAGATAGTTGTTTTCTTGTTATATATATACATATGTTGTGGTATACTTGATGTATGGTTATGCCGAGTGTGAATGGTACAAATTAGATGTATATGTATTATTCATATTTATTAATGGTACGTGTGTGCATGCATGTAATGTGAAATATATGGGTACCCCAGCTACGTTATGATAGGCATGGATGAGCCTTTTGATTTATGTCATAGGATATGAGTATGGACTAATTGAGTATAAACATATTTTAACAGTGCAAAATAAAATGTCACTTTATGCTACTTGGAATTCCGAGGACGGAATTCCGTTATAAGTGGGGGAGAATGAAATATCCCGTATTTTTGGAATAAAATAAAATTTAATATGGATTAATTTAATTTGGTGAAATTAATTAATCGAGGTTATGAGTAATTAGACTCAATATTATTTATAAATATTAGAGTTGGACATTAATGATTTAGAATAAATCAAAAGGGATTTTATTTTAAATAAAAAGTATTTGCATATGTCACGTTGCAATTAAGATATATTTTTGGATAAAAATATTTGGGACACACTTTAAGAGATATTATGGGCTCATTCAAGCATTTTAGACCCTTAGGAATGGTCCCGGGGTATATATATTATCGGGCTAATTAGATTTTGTATTTAGGTTCATTTGGGGATCCAAAGTTGGGGCCTAAAGCCTAACTCGGGAATTGAAGACTAACATCATTTATTTAGAGTTAGCCCACTCATTTGGGAGTTACATCCAAGAACCCTAGTCATAACCACCCAAGAGGAGGAGGGAGAACCACCATGAGAGGAAGAAAAGAAGAGGTTCTCCACCATTTTCAGGAAAGGATTCTCTTGTCATTCTTATTCAAATTGTACTAATCTTATATTAATGTCAATTCCATGTTTGGACTAAAAGTTAATCACGGGTTTGAACTGCATATTTAGAAACACTTTTGAATTGTGTAGGCATTGATGATAATTGTGTAATCTATGTTTAGATCTGTAATCCCAACTATGTACTCTTGTGGTTCAAATGGAAGATAAATTGTAGAAAATATGTTGTAGAACCCTTAAACAAATATGCAACACCATTGGAGTTGTGTAAGAAGAAATTGGGAATTCGTATGTTCATGAGTTCTTGACAGGATATTGATAATTTGAGTTTAATCTAGGGTTGAATTCGAGGTTAAAACATATGCATAATGACCCTATAATGTTTTTTAGACTAGACCCATGCCAATCTTTAAGTTATTGAACCCTTAAAATGAATTTGGTCTTTTAGTATAAAAATCTCGTGATAAAATTTCGTAGCGGATCTGGGCTTCTACCCAGGTCCAAATCGATTTGGTCATCAGGCTAAACGATTCTTCGTCTTAGCGAATCGATTCGACCAAAAGACAAATCGATTTGATTTTGCCCAAGAATCCAGTTTTGCTTGTTTTGATGGTTTAAGATCTGGGCATTTATCCAAGTGAGGGACAATGGTTATTACAAACTGATGAAGATTTTTATTAGGGGGACCTAAATACATATTTAACTCGAATTGGTTCGTAATATAGATGTGCATGCGTGGTAACTTAGGATGCAAGTTATATATACGGATAAGATGATTTACACAAAATTATTGAATAAAGCCATATGAAATAAATGGGTTAGATGGCACCGATATACCTAGTTGATGGGGTAATTTCGGTGGGGGTAAATGGAGGGTGAGACCCTAAGAGATACGGTACTAATATTATGATTAATTCAAGGTGAATTAAAATAAAGAGGAAACATCTAGTTGAGGTAAGTTGAATGTCTGGGGTTAAAAATTGATAATTAATTTCCTGAAACGATTACCGTATAATGATGTTAAGTAGTAATGTATTATAATCTTAGGGGGCTAAGTCTAAATGGTTAACGCCAGTTAGGATAGTAGGTTGAGTGAGACTACTTATCCATATGGGAGGATTCTTTATGTATGTACATATAACCCTTATTCACCGTAGTTGACTCCTTATATATGTAAATATAGGTCTTATTAAAAAGGTAAGAAGAAACGAATAACTAGGGATATTTGAGAATGATTAAGTCTAAGTCAATAGGGAAATATGCTAAAATTAGTATTTATATTGGTAAGGTTAGTTGGGAATAAGTATACCTATAATTCGTGCTGGTAAGGGTAGTTTGGGAGTAACTATACCTATAATTGTATTGATAAGATTAGTTTGGGAGTAACTATACCTATAATTGTATTGATAAGGTTAGTTTGTGAATAACTATATCTATGATTTTATTGATAAGGTTAGTTTGGGAATAACTGTACCTATACATTTTAAGGGAAATAAATGATGAAGCAAATGTTATTTAAGTCCAAAAATAATTGTATTAGCTTTAATATTTAATCGGGAAGTAGTCGTAGGATAACGACTTAAAATGAGTTATGGAATAATTGACTAAAATGTTATAGTTAAGCCAAGAAGGCTACATTTCATATGAATTGAGATTTCCTTGGGTTAAAGTAGTTATAGAGTAACTACTTATACATATTGGATGATAATATGTATCACATTATTTTGTGTGGATATACGAATGTTCGTGGACCGTATTATAAGTTTGGTGGTTTGTGCATTCGGACTAGGTACCACACACCGACACAGGTGAGCTTGGTGATTGTGTAGGTCATATAGGTACTACGTAGAGAGGCTATCTATGAGACGTAGGTGTTTACGTTGACCAACTTTTTTTACCACTGGGTATGGGTCGTGAACAAGTATCCTGCGTAGGGACCGCCCCAACTTATGTGTGTTCTGTGATGTGTGCTTAGGATAAGTGATTTCTTCGGACTTGTGGATAGAGTACGAACGAAACACCAACGATAGATGCCCTTGTATGTCGTATAAATATATATACGGGAATATATATATTTATCCAGTTACACAGTGTGGTGTGCTTCGTATGGGAATGTGCCCTCTTAGTTTATATATGTCGACAATGCATAATGATAACATGTCAGAACTAATATAATGATGTGGTTAATTAAGGACAAAGATGAGTCCTAATGAATAAGTTGGTAGATCATTATTAATGAGAATAATAATTGGGAAGTCTAAGAATATAGACAGTAATTAATGAGAATGGATAACGTGGTAGGCAAGTATTAATGATATTAATAATTTCATAGTCTAAGAAAATGCAACCTATAACGTAATGGGGTAGATTATGAGAAGTATGAATTAAATATCAAATAATATGAGGAGATAGGCTGAGGTTATGGAATATTATATGAGTAAAAAATCAACACTAAGTTTATATTAAAATGAGTAGTCACATTATGAAATCCATCCAGGTGATGGAGTGTTAAGCATGAATCCCTACTTTTAGTTATCGCATAGCTAGATGTGACACCCCGACTAATTAAATACCGGGTAGCTACTCCTTTATAAAATTAATTCAAAATGCCAAGTTGGCTCAGTTAATAGCATCACTGTCGAAAACATTTTTATTATTTCTAACCACCTAGTATTTAAAAAGCAAGTTGCCAAATTTTAATTTAAGTCTGATTAACATGCAACAAGTGTAATGAAGAAATAAATAACACCATTCACCATACTGAAGTAAAACGAATAACCATCACAATAGAGTAAATAAAGTCTGGAGGAAACCCCTCACTACAATCCCATAACTGAAATAAATAAACTGAAACAATACATGCTAAAGTCTGAAAACTGAAATGTAAAAGATGTCTCTAAAGAAATGGGCAACATGCGCTACAACTGATAGATAGTGACTCTGGAATCCAAAGAGATAGAAGCGTCTACATGCAAATCCCTGTAGCTTCCACAAGCAGCTACAGCTCGTCACCTGAATGAGTACCTATGCTTGGTGTCCTTGTGGCTGGGCACCTAAAATGGTTTTACAAAGAAAAGATTTGAAAAGCAAACGGGTCAGAGCCCGAATGTGGAGTTATATTTTAAAAACCTGCAAGTGCTTTAAAAACATTTAAAACATTAAATGCAAAGTACATGTTAGGACGTGCAATCACATTATATTCTCACCTCTCGTCTAACTGTGCACTCCTAACGCAAGTACCCATCTATATCTACCCATACCACTAGCTAAGTGACAACGTATCTAGCTAGACTGCCAAAGGTTCTACCCATAATACTTGGTTCCATTAACATAATAACGCTCTTAATTAAATAGGGTTTAATGTAACTCAGATACTCAATATGCAATATATATATCACTATTAGTTAACACACTATATAACTCGAAACAACACCGTAATATATTTACAACATTAACATGAGGATTCCCAGTAATTAAATGTATATTATTCACATCATAAATATACAATACAAGCACCCCGCAATCTAAGCTGTAGTGCACACATACTCTGCTATCCATCCCGGTACATCACGTACATAAGGATTACATATTCCGAATCTCTCAGGAATAGTTTACCGATAACATCACAAATAATGGAGGCGAACACAGTCACCATCACATGGGTCACGCACATACCTACGCTCCCATGATCAGCGGACTTATTAATATCACAATAAGTCTTTCTATGACCTATGTTCATCGAGGTACCAGTCTATATCCCCCCCGTAGGCACACAAGGATTAGAGGGTCCTAAGCGAACGCAACCTCCCGTGATAGCAAGTATGGTAGGTATGTCATACAAACAATCCATATACCAATACTAAGTAAACACACGTCTTAGTAATACCGTATTTTAATCGTAGTACATATTGCACTCTCGTACTAACTATAATTATCACAATTTATACTAATCCGATTTATAATCATACGCGCTATAATTCATCCTCACATCGTAGTAGACACTCACGTCTCAACCCAAACGGTTCATTGAATATAACTCTAGTATATAATTTACTCCTCTCAATAACCCAAAAGTCCCAATCTATCCTCACATCAATAAAGAAAGGTCATCTATATCCTCGAACAAGTTTACGGGACTCCAAAAATCCAAAACAGTCCAAAAAGGATCAAACTGTCAACTCGTTAGAAGTCTCGTTCGAACGAGTGTTCGAACGAGTTTGGACTGTCAGCTCGTTAGAAGTCTCGTTCGAACGAGGCTGTTCGAACGAGATCCAGTTCGTTCGAACGAACTGTTCCTTTTAACGATATCTCGTTCGAACGAGATATCGAACGAGATCCCTTCTCGTTAGTAACGACTGGTCAACTTCGTTAGAAGCTCGTTCGAACGAGTTCGTTCGAACGAGTTCGTTCGAACGAGTTCGTTCGAACGACCTGGGGGCTGCTTCTAACGAACTACCAGTTTCGGCCCAGATTTTTCCCATCTCGTTTTTCACCATTTTTATCACTTCAATCCTTCTCCAAAGTTCGTTCTAACAATGATTTAAGTCCTCTAATCATACTAAAACATGCTTAGGTCATAAACTAACTTCTTTTAAGGCAATAAGGCATCCTAAACATCATTAAATCCCAAGATTTTATACTTTTCCCCAATATCATCAAGAACATGAACCCTAGATATATATCAACATCAAATTCCAGAATTTAATTCGTTTTTCTTTCACCCAATCATGTATTAATATCAGATTAATCGTCTCCAAACTATTCTACATGCAATTCTCTTCACAATTACTCAAGTTCTATGATCTAAACTACATGGGTTTTCATATTTATCAAGAATAAACCATAAATCCGAATTTTCTAACATGGAAAGAACATTTGCTGAAATTAAACATAATTAAACCACTTGCCTTGGTTTGATTTCTGACTTTGGTGTAGGTTTGGTGAAGATTCTGCAGAGTTTCCTCTCTCTCTAAGTTCCTTCTCCAATGGTGGCTCAAGGTGGCTAGGGTTTGATTTGGGGAAAATTGTAAACCTAATATTAGCCTCCGTAGCTTAAAGGGTTAATATGGGTTGGTTATGGGCTTAGTGGGTCAATATCCACATCAGATTTAATTAACCAATTTTCGTCACTTTTAATTCCTCAAAATGTAAAATTACCAAAATACCCTTTAAGTTACCGGTATGGCCTAAAAATACCCCGGGACCCAAACTATACCCCCGGCTAGTGTTTTCTGATTATCTCGACCCTTATGGACGCGTTGGCGCACTCAAAACGACCATACGGATTATAGATTTTAAATTCACTTTTATTATCAAAATATTATACCGTGACGCGGCGGTCCCACGCATCTCAACAAAATTTCTACAATGCCGTATATAAATCCCACGACAAATTTTATAATACCAAATACATATATAATCATATATGCACATAATCAAATACCAATTCGCATCTCATTAGTATTTATAACCCGGATTAATTTCCAATTAATACGTATTTAATTAATTAATCCCCAAAATAATTATAGCCAAAAGTACGGGGTATTACACTAGATGGCTTATTCTTTACATGTCAGATAAAACAATGGAGGTTAAAATTTTTCATATTTATTTGAGGATACGAGTAGGACTATTTCTAAATGAGAGGTGCGGTACTCGTCACTCATGAGCGTCGATGGGGAGACGTGAAGTATGAGTTAGTAGCAGTTTTCATATTTATTGGTGAATAATCCTTGAAACTCCAGGGCTCTGATCGAAGTTATAAATGTTTTACCCTTAGGTATAATTAATGACAGGGATAACAGGATTGGCGATGGATCGAGCTTGCAGTTGCGTAGACGTAGTGGATTTCGCTCCGTTGATTCTAGTATAGGTTATACTTCAATATTTTGTCATTTTATTTAATACTGAGATTTGTATGGGTATAAATCCAAGTGTTTATTTATAGCGGTTATACGTAGCTTTACGTTATGGGCATTGTATGGTGATTTAGTTTTTATTATTCATGTATTAAATCAACTTTGTTCAACTATTTTTCTTCATTGTGGATTTTGATATAAAATAAAGAAAGTTTTTATTTCTTCAGTTCTGAGAATGATATAAATTATTGATAGGCCCCATCTTCGGCATACTGAGCCTAGCCAGCCTTTACATGAGAAAATGGGGTTTATTACAGAGATTCCGTGATAATCCATCTGAAGATTATTATTAGAAGTCCAATCACCAGAATTTAGGTCGACTTATGATTTCATACAATTTTTTTTAGATATATTAATGTTTGGTGTTTATAGTGATTCGTATGTTGATTTATTAGGTATTATTCAAAATACAAGTTAATAAAAAAAATAATAGAGTTATTCATGGAGTATCATTCCGTGTGCCATATAAAACAGTCAAAACTCTCGAGTCACGATAGAACTACTACTCATATTCTTAGTTTTTATCACTACAAGAATTTTGCAACATTAGCAACATACAAATTATGTTGCTAAAGTTAGAAATGTGTTGCTAAAAGGTATTGGCAGCATATTTTGCTATGTTTCTAGCTTGTTGCCCATTTTCTATCTAGGAAACCCTTTGACAACACAACAGGATTGTGTTGTTGAAGGTATAATTTTGGCAACACGCAATTGTGTTGCCAAAAGTATTTTATAATTCGTCAAATTTATAATAAAAAATATTATTTATGTTGTCAAAGGTCACTCAACAACGACAAAAATGGTTGTGTTGCTAAAACGCAACCTTTCAGCGAACAAATTATGTTTCAGAATATAAGGTAAATGATACAAATATAACTTTCAGCAACAACACTATTGTGTTTCCAAAAGCTATACCTTTGGAAACACAGCTATTGTGTAGCCAAAAGTTATCTTTTCGCAACACAGGACTTGTGTTGCCAAAAGCAATACCTTTGTCCACACAGCTCTTGTGTTGCCAAAATTTATCTTTTCGCAACCAAATATTTATTGCCATATCCAAAGTGATAGATGTAGATGATAACTTTTGGAGAAAAAATTGTGTTTCCAAAAGTACTATATTTTTATTTGCTACCTATTATTTTTTCGCAATTGGAAGCACTTTTGTACCTGCACTTTTTTCATCAAACGTGCAACCTTATAATGAAAAAAAACATCGTGCATTTTTTATACAATCATAAGTAATACAAAGTTCCACAATTTTCAATCAAATCTTTGTGACACCCCGACTAATTAAATACCGGGTAGCTACTCCTTTATTAAATTAATTCAAAATGCCAAGTTGGCTCAGTTAATAGCATCACTGTCGAAAACATTTTATTTTTACTAACCACCTAGTATTTAAAAAGTAAGTGCCAAATTTTATTTAAAGTCTGATTAACATGCAACAAGTGTAATGAAGAAGTAAATAACACCATTCACCATACTGAAGTAAAACGAATAATCATCGCAATAGAGTAAATAAAGTCTGGAGGAAAAACTCCTCACTACAATCCCACAACTAAAATAAATAAACTGAAACAATACGTGCTAAAGTCTGAAAACTGAAATGTAAAAGATGTCTAATAGAAATGGGCAACATGCCCTACAACTGATAGATAGTGACTCTGGAATCTAAAAGGTAGAAGCGTCTACATGCAAATCCCTGTAGCTTCCACAAGCAGCTACAGCTCGTCACCTGAATGAGTACCTATGCTTGGTGTCCTTGTGGCTGGGCACCTAAAATGGTTTTACAAAGAAAAATAGATTTGAAAAGCAAACGGGTCAGAGCCCGAATGTGGAGTTATATTTTAAAAACCTGCAAGTGATTTAAAAACATTTAAAACATTAAATGCAAAGTACATGTTAGGACGTGCACTCACATTATATTCTCACCTCTCGTCTAACTGTGCACTCCTAACGCAAGTACCCATCTATAACTACCCATATTACTAGCTAAGTGACAATATAACTAGCTAGACTGCCGAAGGTCCTACCCATAATACTCGGTTCCATTAACATATAACGCTCGTAATTAGGTAGGGATTTAATGTAATCTCGGATGCTCAATATGCATAATATATATATCACTAACCCGTTATGTTATTCTCGAAACAATACTGTAGTTATATTCACAACATTTCCATGAAGGTTCTTATTAATTAACCGTATATTATTCACATCATAAATATACAATACAAGCACCCCGAGAACTAAGCTGCGGTGCACACATACTCTGCTATCCATCCCGGTACATCACGTACATAAGGATCACATATTCCGAATCTCTCAGGAATAGTTCAGATAACATAAATCACAAATAGTGGAGGCGAACACAGTCACCATCACATGGGTCACGCACATACCTACGCTCCCATGATCAGCAGACTTATTAATATCACAATAAGTCCTTCTATGACCTATGTTCATCGAGGTACCAGTCTATATCCCCCCCGTAGGCACACAAGGATTAGAGGGTCCTAAGCGAACGCAACCTCCCGTGATAGCAAGTATGGTAGGTATATCATACACACAATCCATATACTAAGTAAACACACATCTTAGTAATACCGTATTTTAATCGTAGTACGTATCGCATTCTCGAACTAACTATAAATATCACAATCTATACTATTCCGGTTTGTAATTATACGCGCTATAATTTCTCACGTCGTAGTAGACACTCACGTCTCAACCCAAAACCGTCCATGTAATATAACTCTCGTATGTAAATTCCTCCTCATAAATACCCAAATGTCCCAAGTATATCACTATATCATCAAAGAAATGCTATCTATATCCTCGAACAAGTTTCCGGGACTCCAAAAGTCAAAACAGCCCAAAAAGGACCAAACTGTCAACTCGTTAGAAGTCTCGTTCCAACGAGGCTGTTCGAACGAGATCCCAGTTCGTTCGAACGAACTGTTCCTTCTAACGATATCTCGTTCGAACGAGATATCGAACGAGATCCCTTCTCATTAGTAACGACTGGTCAACTCGTTAGAAGCTCGTTCGAACGAGTTCGTTCGAACGACCTGGGGGCTGCTTCTAACGAGCTACCAGCTTCGGCCTAAATTTTTCCCCATCTCGTTTTTACCCATTTTTATCACTTCTAATGTCTTCCAAAGTTCATCCCAACAATGTTTTAGGGTCTCTAATTCATCCTAAACATATTTACATCATCTCCTAACATGTTTTCAAGGATTGAATCATGATAACATCAACCAAATTTACAAATCTCTACACTTTTCCCAATTTCTCTAGAACATGAACCCTAGGTTTATATAATCATCAAATCCCAGAATTTATTTCGTTTTAATTCCTTCAAATCACAATTATTATAAGGGAAATCATCTACCTATCATACTACATGCAATTCTCTTCACAATTTTCAGGTTCTAAACTCCAAACTACATGGGTTTTCATTATCTTTCAAGAACAGTTGTAATTTATCAATTTCTAACATGGGGGAAACATTCTACGAATTTAAATATAATTAAAACACTTGCCTTGGTTTGATTTTTGACTTTGGTGTAGGTTGATGAGGTTTTTCTGCAGAATTTCCTCTCTCCAAGCTCCTTCTCCAATAGTGGCTAGGGTTTTGATTTGGGAACTTAGAAAACCTAAATGATAACCTACGTAGCTTTCTAAGTTTATATGGTTTGGTTAATGGGCTTAATGGGTTAAATCCACATCAGATTTACATCTCTAATTTTCGTCACTTTTAATTCCTAAAAATGTAAAATTACCAAAATACCCGTTAAGTTGCCGGTATGGCCTAAAAATACCCCGGAACCCAAACTATACCCCCGGCTAGTGTTTTCTGACTATCTCGACCCTTACAGACGCGTTGGCGCACTCAAAACGACCATACGAATTATAGATTTTAAAATCACTTTTATTATCAAAATATTACACCGTGACGCGGCGGTCCCACGCGTCTCGACAAAATTTCTAAAATGCCGTACATAAATCTCACGACAACTTTCATAATACCAAATACATATATAATCATATATGCACATAATCAAATACCAATTCGCATCACATTAGTATTTATAATCCGGATTAATTTCCAATTAATACGCAATTTAATTAATTAATCCCAAAAATAAATATAGCCAAAAATACGGGGTATTACATACTTCCCCCCTAATAACTGAATTTCGTCCCGAAATTCGAAACTAGAAAGTACCTGCTAAAAACAGCTCTGGATAACGCTCGCGCATCTCATCCTCGCTCTCCCATGTGGACTCCTCGACATTGTGATGTCGCCACTGAACACGCACTAACGGGACTATCTTTGACCGCAGTTTCCTCTCGCTTCGGTCCAAAATAACAATTGGCCCCTCCTCGTAGGAGCTATCCGGCTGGAGATCGATGTCCTCCACATCAATGTGAGAATGAGCCAAATTATCTCTAAGTAATTTCCTCAGTGAGGAAATATGGACTACATCGTGAATCCGATGCAAATGCTCCGGTAACCCGAGTCTATATGCAATCGGTCCGATTCGCTCAATAATAGGAAACGGCCCCACATATCTCGGTGCCAACTTCCCCTTCTTCCCGAAACGCAAAATCCCCTTCATCGAAGATACCCTGAGCAAAACCTGGTCTCCCACTTGGAACTCCCTGAAAAACCTCTTCGCATCAGCATAACTCTTCTGCCTGTCTTGAGCTACCCGAATGCGACTCCGAATCAACTCAATCCTTGCCGAAGTATCCTGAATCACTTCCAGCCCAAGTAGTTTGTTGTCCCCTACCTCCAACCAACATGATGGGGAACGACAAGGCCTACCGTACAATGCCTCGAACGGAGCCATGCCAATCGTGAACTGATAGGAGTTGTTGTAAGCAAACTCCACCAGTGGAAGGTACTGCTCCCATCCACCCCCGAAGTCAATAATGCACATACGTAGCATGTCCTCCAACATCTGATTGGTGTGATCTGTCTGCCCATCGGTCTGCGGATGATAAGCCGTACTCAACCGCAATTTCGTGCCCATTGCCTCCTGGAAACTCTCCCAAAACCTCGAAACAAATATCTTGTCTCTGTCAGACACGATATTTAGGGGTACACCGTGAAGTCTCACAATCTCTGAAATGAAGAGCTGGGCATACTGTCCCGTAGTGTAGTCAGTCCTTACGGGTAAAAAGTGAGCGACCTTCGACAACCTGTCCACAATTACCCAAACGGAGTCGTGACCCCTCTGCGACGTAGGCAATCCCTTGATAAAGTCCATGGATATGCTCTCCCACATCCACACTGGGACCTCCAATGGCTGTAGCAATCCTGCTGGTCTATGATGATCCACTTTTACAAGCTGGCAAGTGGCGCATTTCGAGACAAACTCAGCGATATCTCTCTTCATACCGCTCCACCAATACTGTCGTCTCATGTCTTGGTACATTTTGTCCCCTCCGGGATGTACCGCGAACCGTGAGCCGTGCGAATCTGCCATCACATCGTGCCGCAATTCTTCCCCTTACGGAACTACCAATCTCCCATTGAAGCGTAATCCCCCGTCTGAGCTAACGGTATAGGACTCGGCTCCCTCTGCTAGTAATCGAACTATCTGCTCCTGACAGAACGAGTCATTAGCCTGTGCCCGTACTACCTTCGTGACAATCTGCGGTGTAACGGTCATCACAGACATGAAAGATCGGGCCACTGCATCCTGGTGTCCCAATTCCTTCCACTTAGCTTTCCACACCTCTGCCACCTCATCTGCTGGCCTGCGGCTCAACGCGTCTGCTACCACGTTAGCCTTACCCGGGTGGTACTGGATATCGAACTGGTAGTCCTTCACAAATTCAAGCCACCTACGCTGTCTCATATTCAATTCCTTCTGCGTGAACTGATACTGTAGTGACTTGTGGTCCGTGAACAGCTGAAAATTCTCCCCCAAAAGATAGTGCCTCCAAATCCGTAAGGCAAATACCACTGCTGCCAACTCCAAATCATGCGTGGGGTAATTCTTCTCATGAGGCTTAAGCTTACGGGAAGCATAAGCTATGGACTGTCTCTCCTGCTGTAATACACCTCCAAGCCCTTGCAAAGACGCGTCGGTGTAAACCAAATACTCAACTCCCGATCTCGGCAATGCTAACACAGGTGCTGAGGTCAATTTGTCCTTCAACTCATCGAATGCCAACTGACAGGCATCACTTCAAATGTATGGCACACCCTTACGAGTAAGATGTGTCAAAGGACCTGCTATCTCTGAGAAACCCCGAATAAACCTCCTGTAGTATCCTGCTAAACCCAAGAAACTACGAATCTCCATTGGTGTCGTGGGCTGTCCCCACTCCCTCACCGCTGATACCTTCCCCGGATCGACAGATATTCCCTGGTCGGAAATAATGTGACCCAAGAACTGGACTTCCTTCAGCCAAAACCCGCACTTCTCATATTTTGCATACAACTCGTTCTGACGAAGTGTCTGCAAAACCTGCCTCAAATGCTCGGCGTGCTCCTCCTCCGTCTGAGAGTAAACCAGAATGTCATCAATGAAGACAATGACAAACTGATCTAGGAAATCCCTGAACACTCTGTTCATCAAGTCCATAAACACTGCTGGAGCGTTGGTCAAGCCGAAAGGCATAACCCGAAACTCATAAGAACCATATCTCGACAAGAACGCAGTCTTCGAGACATCCTCCTCCCTGATACGCAACTGATGGTATCCCGACCTCAAGTCAATCTTCGAGAAGAAAGAAGCTCCCCTCAACTGGTCGAATAAGTCATCAATTCGAGGCAACAGATACTTATTCCGTATCATGACCTTATTCAACTCTCGGTAGTCCACACACAATCTCAGTGAACTGTCCCTCTTCTTCACAAACAAAACTGGAGTGCCCCAAGGTGAGGTACTCCTGCGAATAAAGCCTTGTCCCAACAGCTGCTCTATCTGATCCCGTAACTCTCGCATCTCAGCTGGAGCCATACGGTACGGTGCACGTGCTATAGGTCTCGTACCCGGTAGCAAATCTATAACGAAGTCTATCTCTCGACTGGGTGGTAAGCCTGGTATCTCCTAAAACACATCCGAATACTCCCTGACAACTAGGATAGAATCTAAAGGAATCACTACCTCCTTAAAGGTATCCTCCTCAATGTAATACATATGAGCGGTCGATCCTCCCTCTGGGCGAGGCATCGCCACTACAAACATCTCTTGCCCCGGAATGGCAAAAACAATGCTCCCGCTGAAGCAATCAATCATGGCCCTATATGCTACGAGCCAATCCATACCGATGATCACATCGTGAACATGCATGTCTAACACTAACATGTCTTCAGGCAATACCAAACCACCAATCTCTACCCCCACTCCCCGGCATATAAAGAAAATAAGTGACCCACTCCCCAATGGTGAGTCGACACACGTCACTGTGCTCTCTGCCGTAGCTAACAATCCTAAAGATTTCGCAAAGTGTGTAGCTATAAAATAGTGTGTAGCACCCGTATCAAATAACACCCGACCCATAGTGCCATGGATAGGAAACGTACCCTCGATCGCGAGCGGTGCCTGTGGAACTGCAGCCTGGTGAACGTTGTAGACACGTCCATACTGTAGCTGCCCCTACTGAGCTGGGACTGCCGGAATGGGTGGCAGTGCTGCCATCTGTGGCGGTGCGGGAAGAGCGGCGGGAAACATAGGCCTCTGTGGCTCCTGGCGAGCACCCTGTTGCTGCTGCTGTGGGGCCCTGCCCCTATCAGGACAATCCTGCTTCTTATGGCCAGTCTTGCCACAAACAAAGCACTTCCCTGGGAAGTTCCCTCCCCTCTGCCCCTGCTGTCCCCGGCCCTGGTGGCCGTTACCATTCTTCCCTTGGCCCTGCTGGCCCTGATGAAACTGCTGCCCATTCTGTCCCTGTTGGCCGTTTGGACCCTGATGGTCCTGACGGAAACCTCCCTGTCCCTGCCTGTAGTTCCCTGACCGGAACCTCTTATTATCCCCCTGCTGGGAGCCCTGCTCATTCTGTCTCTGCCCCTGACCCGATTGTGCCCCGCTGGCACCATGTCCTCCAGTCCTGCCCTGATGGCTAGACTCCCCCGACCTCTTGCCCTCGGCCATATGAAAACGGTGGTCCTGGCAGTGCAATAATGCAGCGTTAACCACATCAGAATACGTGGCCAACGATAGGTTCCCTATAAGATGTTGACGGATCCTCTAATTCAACCCATCGGTGAACTTCTCAATCTTCTTCTTCTCTGTTGGAATCTCGTCTGGAACGATATTCAACAAGTTAGTAAACTCGGCCTCATACTCGGCCACTGTCTTGCTTTCCTGCTTCAAACTCATCAGCTTCCTCCTCATCTCTGTATGAACTGCGGATGGAAAGTACTTGCGGTCAAACCGCACCCAGAACTCCTGAATCGTGAGGGTATCCCTCTCCTCTGCGGTGGTAATAGACTCCCACCACTGTAGTGCAGATCCCACTAGCTTGAAAGTATCTAGCACCTGTTTCTGAACATCAGTGTACTCATGCATCCTCAAATGCCTCTGTATGTCCTTCCTCCATTGGCTCGAGACTACCACATCTGAGCTACCTGCAAACTCTGGCGGATGTGCTTTCTGAAAAGCATCACGTACACGCTCCCAAGCAGACGGGAATGCATTAACCTGTGCTGGCGCGAAAATCGACGCCTGAGGCGGTGCCTGCTGAATCACGGCAATCGCGGCATTTACCGCTTGGGCTACTATAGCAGCAACCTCAGCGGCGTTCATCATGCCCTGAACTGGAGCGGGCTGGGGTTCGGGCGTTGCATTCCTAGGAACTCGTCGTGCACGTCGCGGAGGCATCTGAAATAAGAACAAAGTTTATAAGTTCACGGTTATAAACTTAATATAGCTGAAGAACGAAGCATACACAAAAAGAGTACAACAGTCCAAAAATATAGGGCTCTATATCAAAGAAATGTAGCGGAAACATAATAGCCGTACAGATCCTAAAGGACACTAGAACCTGATGCTCTGATACCACCTGTGACACCCCGACTAATTAAATACCGGGTAGCTACTCCTTTATTAAATTAATTCAAAATGTCAAGTTGGCTCAGTTAATAGCATCACTGTCGAAAACATTTTATTTTTACTAACCACCTAGTATTTAAAAAGTAAGTGCCAAATTTTATTTAAAGTCTGATTAACATGCAACAAGTGTAATGAAGAAGTAAATAACACCATTCACCATACTGAAGTAAAACGAATAATCATCGCAATAGAGTAAATAAAGTCTGGAGGAAAAACTCCTCACTACAATCCCACAACTGAAATAAATAAACTGAAACAATACGTGCTAAAGTCTGAAAACTGAAATGTAAAAGATGTCTAATAGAAATGGGCAACATGCCCTACAACTGATAGATAGTGACTCTGGAATCCAAAAGGTAGAAGCGTCTACATGCAAATCCCTGTAGCTTCCACAAGCAGCTACAGCTCGTCACCTGAATGAGTACCTATGCTTGGTGTCCTTGTGGCTGGGCACCTAAAATGGTTTTACAAAGAAAAATAGATTTGAAAAGCAAACGGGTCAGAGCCCGAATGTGGAGTTATATTTTAAAAACCTGCAAGTGATTTAAAAACATTTAAAACATTAAATGCAAAGTACATGTTAGGACGTGCACTCACATTATATTCTCACCTCTCGTCTAACTGTGCACTCCTAACGCAAGTACCCATCTATAACTACCCATATTACTAGCTAAGTGACAATATAACTAGCTAGACTGCCGAAGGTCCTACCCATAATACTCGGTTCCATTAACATATAACGCTCGTAATTAGGTAGGGATTTAATGTAATCTCGGATGCTCAATATGCATAATATATATATCACTAACCCGTTATGTTATTCTCGAAACAATACTGTAGTTATATTCACAACATTTCCATGAAGGTTCTTATTAATTAACCGTATATTATTCACATCATAAATATACAATACAAGCACCCCGAGAACTAAGCTGCGGTGCACACATACTCTGCTATCCATCCCGGTACATCACGTACATAAGGATCACATATTCCGAATCTCTCAGGAATAGTTCAGATAACATAAATCACAAATAGTGGAGGCGAACACAGTCACCATCACATGGGTCACGCACATACCTACGCTCCCATGATCAGCAGACTTATTAATATCACAATAAGTCCTTCTATGACCTATGTTCATCGAGGTACCAGTCTATATCCCCCCCGTAGGCACACAAGGATTAGAGGGTCCTAAGCGAACGCAACCTCCCGTGATAGCAAGTATGGTAGGTATATCATACACACAATCCATATACTAAGTAAACACACATCTTAGTAATACCGTATTTTAATCGTAGTACGTATCGCATTCTCGAACTAACTATAAATATCACAATCTATACTATTCCGGTTTGTAATTATACGCGCTATAATTTCTCACGTCGTAGTAGACACTCACGTCTCAACCCAAAACCGTCCATGTAATATAACTCTCGTATGTAAATTCCTCCTCGTAAATACCCAAATGTCCCAAGTCTATCACTATATCATCAAAGAAATGCTATCTATATCCTCGAACAAGTTTCCGGGACTCCAAAAGTCAAAAAAGCCCAAAAAGGACCAAACTGTCAACTCGTTAGAAGTCTCGTTCGAACGAGGCTGTTCGAACGAGATCCCAGTTCGCTCGAACGAACTGTTCCTTCTAACGATATCTCGTTCGAACGAGATATCGAACGAGATCCCTTCTCATTAGTAACGACTGGTCAACTCGTTAGAAGCTCGTTCGAACGAGTTCGTGGGCTGCTTCTAACGAGCTACCAGCTTCGGCCCAGATTTTTCCCCATCTCGTTTTTACTCATTTTTATCACTTCTAATGTCTTCCAAAGTTCATCCCAACAACGTTTTAGGGTCTCTAATTCATCCTAAACATATTTACATCATCTCCTAACATGTTTTCAAGGATTGAATCATCATAACATCAACCAAATTTACAAATCTCTACACTTTTCCCAATTTCTCTAGAACATGAACCCTAGGTTTATATCATCATCAAATCCTAGAATTTATTTCATTTTAATTCCTTCAAATCACAATTATTATAAGGGAAATCATCTACCTATCATACTACATGCAATTCTCTTCACAATTTTCAAGTTCTAAACTCCAAACTACATGGGTTTTCATTATCTTTCAAGAACAGTTGTAATTTATCAATTTCTAACATGGGGGAAACATTCTACGAATTTAAATATAATTAAAACACTTGCCTTGGTTTGATTTCTGACTTTGGTGTAGGTTGATGAGGTTTTTCTGCAGAATTTCCTCTCTCCAAGCTCCTTCTCCAATGGTGGCTTAAGGTGGCTAGGGTTTTGATTTGGGAACTTAGAAAACCTAAATGATAACCTACGTAGCTTTCTAGGTTTATATGGTTTGGTTAATGGGCTTAATGGGTTAAATCCACATCAGATTTACATCTCTAATTTTCGTCACTTTTAATTCCTAAAAATGTAAAATTACCAAAATACCCTTTAAGTTGCCGGTATGGCCTAAAAATACCCCGGAACCCAAACTATACCCCCGGCTAGTGTTTTCTGACTATCTCGACCCTTCCGGACGTGTTGGCTCACTCAAAACGACCATACGAATTATAGATTTTAAATTCACTTTTATTATCAAAATATTACACCGTGACGCGGCGGTCCCACGCGTCTCGACAAAATTTCTAAAATGCCGTACATAAATCTCACGACAACTTTCATAATACCAAATACATATATAATCATATATGAACATAATCAAATACCAATTCGCATCACATTAGTATTTATAATCCGGATTAATTTCCAATTAATACGCAATTTAATTAATTAATCCCAAAAATAAATATAGCCAAAAATACGGGGTATTACAATCTTATAAATATGAATTACAAAATAATGTTTCATCACAATACAAGTATAAAGG
Source organism: Sambucus nigra (assembly GCA_949130495.1). NCBI lineage: Eukaryota > Viridiplantae > Streptophyta > Magnoliopsida > Dipsacales > Adoxaceae > Sambucus > Sambucus nigra. The sequence goes on along the minus strand of OX422207.1, from coordinate 128,235,224 downwards.
TACAAAATAAATGCCTCCCAAATAAGAACATAACAAATCCTAACACATCAAAAGACGTAAACATGATCTAACCTAATACATTAACACATCAAAAGATGTTAAAAAAATCCACGTAAACTAAAACGATGACGACAATATATCTCCCCTACACTATAAGAAACCGCAGCTCCAAGCCACAACGAACATAATAACTCCAAGAAAAATCCGTCATCAACCTGCCCAAGATACAAAAATAAATGACTACATGGGTTTGTATAACTTCAAATGCATGTATGTTTGACTTGATCAATTTAAAACATTATTTAATTTCAGAAAATTTCGACAGAATTTCCTTTGTTTATTCATGAAATCCAACTTGTTTTGACATTAAAATAAACCCAACAACAAAAAAACCACAGCTAAACCACCAGTAAATCCCTTCCACCGATTTAACATCTAAAAATAGTATATAAAAGCCTGCACGACCATAGTATCCGAGTAGCTACATACCAGGCTCCTCCATATCCAATGAATTTTCCATGTGTCGCAAATCCATTTTCATTGTACAATAAATACAAAATAAATTATTATCCATTCGACTTCAAAAAATAATAACAATTTATAATTTACAAACAGTGCATATAAAACAGTGATTGTTGTGTTTTATTGGAGCATTAACACCCATGTATTATTTTGTCTGAAGTTAAATTGGTCATGTATGAGGCGTTCGTAATTCTTACGGGACCGTTTTGTGACTGTTTTACGTTTTCACCCTCAGATGGCGTGTTTTTATGTCATACACTCAAACCGGGAGCCATGTGATTACACGATCATTTCCTACAAGTTCCATTGGTTCCGTGCGAGGTGTTCGTGACTCTTACGGGATCGTTTTGTGGCTGTTTTACGTTTTCACCCATTCATGGCATGTTTTTATGCTTAAGTCTAATTTTTTATAAATTTATATCGTACACTCAAACCGAGAGCGCCGTGACTACGTGGTCAGTTCCTATGAGTTACATTGATCTCGTGCGAGGTGTTCGTGATTCTTATGAGACCGTTTTCTGTCTATTTTATATTTTCACCCTTTGGCGACATATTTTATGCTTAATTTTAACTTTTTACAAATTTACGTCGTACACTCAAATCGAGAGTCACGTGACCACGCAGTCAATTCCTACGAGTTATATTGGTCCCGTGCGAGGTGTTCTTGCGTCTTACAGGAGCGCTTTGTGGTTGTTTTACATTTTCACCCTTTGACGGCATGTTTTCATGCTTAAGTCTAACTTTTTACAAATTTACATTGTACACTCAAATCGGGAGTCACGTGATTACGCGGTCGGTGACTACAAGTTACATTGGTCCCGTGCGAGGTGTTCGTGACACTTACGGGATCGTTTTGTGGATGTTTTATATTTTCAACCTTTTATGGCATGTTTTTATTTTATGCCTAAGTCTAATTTTTTACAAATTTACGTCGTACACTCAAACCGGGAGCGTCGTGACTACGCGATCAGTTACTACGAATTACATTGGTCCCGTGTGAGGTGTTCGTGACTATTACGGGACCGTTTCGTGGTTATTTTATGTTTTCACCCTTTTAAGTCATGTTTTGTGCTTAATATTAACTTTTTGCAAATTTAGGTCGTACACTCAAATCGGGTGTCACTTCACTATACGGTCGGTTCCAACGAGTTACGTTGGTTCCATGCGAGATGTTCGTACCTCTTACGGGATCGTTTTGTGGTTGTTTTACGTTCTCACCCTTTGAGGGCAATTTTTATGCTTAAGTCTAACTTTTTACAAATTTATGCTGTACACTCAAATCGGGAGTCACGTGACGACGCAGTCAATTCCTACGAGTTAAATTTGTCTCGTGCGAGGTGTTCGTGCCTCTTACGGGACCATTTTGTGGTTGTTTTATATTTTCACCCATAGATGGCATGTTTTTATGCTTAAGCCTAACTTTTTGCAAATTTATGCCGCACACTCAAACCGGGAGCGTCGTGACTACGTGGAAGGTTCTTACAAATTATATTAATCCCGTGCGAGGTGTCCGTGCCTCTTATGGGACTGTTTTGTGGTTGTTTTGCGTTTTCACCCTTTGATGGCATGTTTTTAGTCTTAAGTCTAACTTTTTATAAATATACATCGTACACTCAAATCGGGAGCCCTGTAACTATGTAGTCGGTTACTACGAGTTACATTGGTCCTGTGCGAGGTGTTCGTGACTCTTACGAGATCATTTTGTGATTATTTTACATTTTCACCATTTGATGGCATATTTTTATGCTTAAGTCTAACTTTTTACAATTTTACATCATACACTAAAACCGAAAGCTTCGTGACCAGGCAATCAGTTCCTACGAGTTACTTTGGCTCCTGTGAGGTGTTCATGACTATTTCGGGACCGATTTGTGGCTGTTTTATGTTTTCACCCTTCGATGGAATGTTTTTATGCTTAAGTCTAATGTTTTGCAAATTTATGTCGTACACTCAAATCGGGAGCGCCATGACTATGCGGTCAGTTCCTACGAGTTACGTTGGTCCCGTATGGGGTGTTCGTAACACTTACGGGACTGTTTTGTGGTTGTTTTACGTTTCCACCCTTTGAAGGCATGTTTTTATGCTTAAGTCTAACTTTTTACAAATTTCGGTCGTACACTCAAATCGAGAATCACGTGACTAAGCGATGAGTTCCTACGAGTTACATGTGACACCCTGCGTAATTAAATACCGGGTGATCAGTTGTTTATAAAATTTAAAACATAATGTTTGGTTGGTTCATTTTTAGCATCACTGTCGAAAACATAACTACCTTATTAACCACCTAATAATTAATTAAGCTAGTGCCAAAATATTATTTTTCCTTTTTAAAGTTTAACCAAAATCATTTATATATAAAGTCCAAGAATTTAAATATAATCCATCCACCACACAACTTAATAAATAAATACTGAATCTGAATCACGTACTGAAATAAATACGACTGGATAAAACATTTCCAGTTCAAATCTCTAAGCCAAGAACCATAGTAAAATAAATCCAACTGAAATGACTAGAAAGTAAACTGAATAGAATCTTTGATAAAAATGTTTAAGGAGTGGGTGACACATGCCCTAAATGAAAAGTCTAGATAAAACTGAGTGAAATGATAGAGGCGTCTAATGCAAAGACCTGCAGCTTCCACAATAGCTGCAGCACACTAAGCAATCCAAGTCTCTAAGTTTGGCATGTGGCTGAGCACCTGATATAATACATATATATAGCAAGATAGAAAAGAGATGCAAGAAACGGGTCAGAGCCCGAGGTGCAAAAATATTTGTTTTAGCAAGTATTTAAAATTTGCAATAAAGCAAGTATCAAATGCATGTTAGTTCGAACTCTCACATGAGATCCTCACCTCTCTTCTACTGCGCACGTGTAATGTACATCTATTCTAACTTATCCATCCGTAACCCTGCTAACTAGGTAAGGACTTATACTTCTAGTCATACCTCGTGGTGGAAACCCGTGATTTTCAAATTCCCACATTGTTAATAACCACATTTATTAATTCGGTTGAGTGTTATCACACTAAGTTAAGTATTTACAGCTTACGTTATTTAAGATTGTACTATCTTAATAACTTACAAATTATCTCACAATAGGAATAACACAAGTATACATATGTGTCCATCACTAGAATATACATATACTAATACAGCACCCCAAGGCTAAACCTGTAGTGCATCGAATACTCTGCTATCATGTCCCGATACATCTCATACTCCAATAAGGACTATTGGTTCGGAAGTCTTCCACGAACCATATACACAAATCACACATAGTGGAGGCGAACATAGTTCACATACCTATGGGTCTCGCACATACCTACGCTCCCATAGTCAGCTGACTTACCAACTCACAAATAAGTCTTCACAGTCCTATGTTCTGAGATACAAGTCAAATATCCCCCCGAAGGTCACCCAGGATAAGATTGTCTCTACATAACCTTTCGCGATAGCAAGCAGCTAGGTATATCATACACATAATATTAAGTACATAATAGGTATCCACACATCCTATTAAAATCCATTAAGTACCTATCCAACCTAATCATATATATTCCATACGGATTATTCTCTCATTACTACGTATAGTATATTTACTTTATCCCAAATAATCTACGTAGAGTATTTCTCCTCACTCGAAGGGTACTACTACATTCACATATCAAGACAGAATATAAGGTCCCAATACTCTACCGGTCCAGAGTATTTTTCTCCTCAAATATCACAATTTAATATTCTAAAGGTTCTCCAAAGTTCTGCAGCAGCACTGGAAGTCTGCAGAAAAATGAACCGAACCGATCCTCCAGAAAACAAATCGATCCTACTAAAATAAAAACGAACCGATCCTATCAGAAAAAGGAACCGGTTCTGTTATGTCAGATCTGTTCTTCAACAGTTACATTTTCACCATATTCTCACTCAAAACCTCATAGTTCATACCCAATCTTCAATGTAACTATTTTGATTGATAACCCAACATGTTTACAAAATTTCTAACATCCTAGGATCATTCAATCATTATAAATCATAAGGTAAAAATGAAATTTCCAATTATTATCATAAGAACCCTAATTTTCCAATTTTCCATTTAAGAACTTAATTAACTCAGATTTGTTCGTCCATTTGTACTCCAATTTCATATTAAATTCTCTTACATACATGAAGGAAATAACTAATGAACCATCTGTCCATAATCATAAATTACTTCTCCAAATTTTCACCCAATTTCAATGAAATTCATTATCAAATTTACCTAAACTAACATGAACATGATTATTTCTAAATGAAAGCAAGTAATAAACACTTGCCTCAAATTAAATGTCTGATCTCTTGATGTTGTTGGTATGGTTGTGTTCCTCTTATTCCGATCTATGCAATGGTGGTTGTGGTTGTGCAAGATTGTGCTAATTAGGCCTTCCTCCTTGGAATTTGTTCTACCTCACACACTCTGTGGTTGTTCCTTACTTTTGTATTTTCTAACCCTAATGAACCTCTCATGGTTGATAAAATAAATTCACAATTTTCATCCATTTAATTCCTCCAAAAATCAAAATTATAAAATTACCCCTACGAGATGCCGGTTTGGCCTAAAATATCCCGGGGTCCAAATAAAATACCCGGGTAGAGTTTTCTGACTATCTAGACCCTCCCGGACTCAAAAGCGCGCTCGAAATTACCATACGAGTTGCTTAAAAATATTTTACCTTTATATTCCATTTAATTAGTCCCAACATAACTCACACGCGTGTCCCGACTTAATACCAAATTGTTGTATATTTCACTCTTGACAATATATCAGATTCAATAATTCCATATTACTTATTCACTCAGTAATATTCAATAATTCTCATTAATAAGTATTAACCCTTGTCATGCTAGTTAATATTTATTTTTAAATTCGGATTAATTACCAATTAAATCTCACATTATAATTCAATTAATCCAACAATAATTACACATCACATAATTGTTTAAATGCTCGAAAACACGGGGTGTTACATTACATTGTTCCCGTGCGAGGTGTTCATACCTCTTAGGGAACTGTTTTCTTGTTGTTTTACATTGTCACCCTTTGATGGCATGTTTTTCTGCTTAAGTCTAACATTTTGCAAATTTACGTTGTACACTCAAACTGGGAGTCATGTGACTACGCGATCGGTTCCTACGAGTTAAATTGGTCATCTACGGGGTGTCCTTGCCTCTTACGGAACCATTTTGTGGCTAATTTAAGTTTTCACTCTTTGATGGTATATTTTTATACTTAAGTCTAACTTTTTACAAATTTACGTCTTACACTCAAATCGGTAGTCACATGGCTACGCGATCGGTTCCTACGAGTTATATTAGTCCTATGCAAGGTGTTCGTGACTCTTATGGGACCGTTTTGTGTTAGTTTTATGTTTTCACCCTTTGATGGCATGTTTTTATTCTTAAGTCAAACATTTTGCAAATTTACGTCGTACACTCATACCGGGAGTCACGTGACTACGCGAACCTACTAGTTAAATTTGTCATATACGAAGTGTCCTTGCCTCTTACGGGACCGTTTTATGGATAGTTTACATTTTCACTCTTTTATGGCATATTTTTATGCTTAAGTCTAACTTTTTACAAATTTACATTGTACACTCAAACCGGGAGTCACATCACTACGCGATCAGTTCCTACGAGTTATATTAGTCCCGTGCAAGGTGTTTGTGTCTCATACGGGACCGTTTTGTGACTGTTTTACACTTTCACCCTTTGATGGCATGTGTTTATGCTTAAGCCTAACCTTTGCAAATCTACGTCGTACACTCAAATCGGGAGTGACGTCACTACGCAGTAGATTCCTATAAGTTACATTGGTCCCGTGCGAGGTGTTCGTGGCTCTTACGGGACCATTTTGTGGTTGTTTTACGTTTTCACCCTTTGATGGAATGTTTTTATGCTTAAGTCTAACTTTTTGCAAATTTACGTCATACACTCAATCGGGAGCCCCGTGACTATGTGGTCGGTTCCAGTGAGTTACATTGGTCCCGTACATGGTGTTCGCGACTCTTACGGTACCATTTTGTGATTATTTTACGTTTTCACCCTTTAATGGCATATTTTTATGCTTAAGTCTAACGTTTTGTAAGGTTACGTCGTACGCTCAAACCAGGGGTGCCGTGACTACGAGGTCAGTTTCTACGAGTTACATTGGTCCCGTGTGAAGTGTTCGTGACTATTACGGGACCGTTTTGTGTCTGTTTTATGTTTCACCTTTTGAAGACATGATTGTATGTAGGCCTGTCAACGGGTCGGGTTTTGGGAGATCCAGATCCGTGTAATCGGGTCTTCATCGGGTTCGGGTTCGGGTTTGGGTCTACAATATTGGATCCAGACCCGGATCCGTTCGGGTCTTCGGGTCTCGGGTTCGGGTCCGGGTTTGATCAAATATGTACATTTATTTTATATTCATTTTATTTTATCCGCCTTCTTTATTATTTAATCTTAAATTAAAATATTTTGTAATGTATTGTAGAATATTATTAGTATAAATAAAACATATATTACTTATATTTATTATATACATAAATATATATTTTTATATATAATACTTACATGTTATATTGATAAGATATATTTATAAATATATATAAATTTATAGTATATATGTATATATATACAAAATAATAATGTACAATTCGGGTCGGGTCTTCGGGTCCGGGTCTTGTATAAGATCCAGACCCTACCCATTTAATAAACGGGTCTTCGGGTCTCGGGTCCAAAAAAATATGCTCAGACCCTATTATACGGATCGAGTTCGGGTCGGGTCCGGGTCCAGACTCGACCCATTGATAGGCCTAATTGTATGCTTAAGTCTAACTTTTTGCAAATTTAGTTTGTACACTCAAACTGGGAGTCTCGTGACTACGCAGTCAGTTCTTACGAGTTACATTGGTCCTGTACGAGGTGTTCGTGCCATTTATTGGACCGTTTTGTTATTGTTTTACGTTTTCACCCTTTTATGGCATGTTTTTATGCATAATTCTGACTTTTTGCAAATTTACGCCATACACTCAAACTAGGAGTCTCGTGACTACGCAGTCAATTCCTACGAGTTACATTGGTCCAGTGCGAGGTGTTCGCGCATCTTATATGACCGTTTTGTGATTGTTTTACGTTTTCACCCTTTAATTACATGTTTTTATTCTTAAGTCTAATTTTTTACAAATTTACGTCGTACATTCAAACCGGGAGCGTCGTGACTACGCGGTCAGTTTCTACGAGTTACATTGGTCCCATGTGAGGTGTTCTTGACTCTTACGGAACCATTTTGTGGTTGTTTAATGTTTTAGCCCTTTAAGGCATGTTTTTATGCTTAAGTCTAACTTTTTATAAATTTAGGTCGTACATTCAAAATCGGGAGTCACGTGACTACGCGGTCGGTTCCTATGAGTTACATTTGTCCTATGCGAGGTGTCCGTGCCTCTTACGGGACCGTTTTGTGGTTGTTTTCCATTTTCACCCATTGATGACGTATTTTTGTTCTTAAGTCCAACTTTTTGCAAATTTACGTTGTCCACTCAAATCGGAAGTCATGTGACTACGCGGTCGATTCCTACGAGTTACATTGATCCCGTACGAGGTGTCCGTGCCTCTTATGACACCGTTTTATGGATGTTTTACATTTTCACCCTTTAAAAGTATATTTTTATGCTGAAGTCTAACGTTTGGTAAATTTATGTCGAATGCTCAAAGCGGGAGTGCCTTGACTACGCATGCCTCATTCTTGTATGTTTATTAGTTTTTTTTTACATTTTCATCCACCAATGCCCAATTTTTAAATGTTTTGTGTTCGACTTAATCAATTTAGAACACTTATTTATTTCATAAAATTTAGGCAGAATTTCCTTTATTTATTCATGAAATCTAACTTGTTTTAATATTAAAATAAACCCAACAAGAACAACCAAAGTCGCAACTAAACCACCAATAAATCCCTTCCACTGACTTAACATCTAAAAATAGTATATATAAGACCGCACGGCCATAAACATCGTACAAGTGTAAAAATATAGTAGAACGTTTAAAAGATCATCAAATAAGCCTATCCCGGGCATCAAAATAAAAACTGAATATCATAACGTAAACTTAAATTAGTATCCGAGTAGCTACATACCTGGCTCTTTCGTATCTGAAAAATCGTATGAAACGCGGTGTGTGATATCGATTTAAAATTAATTCGCAACTTTCTATTTTGGCACACTTTTATAATTAGAGTCAATTTGAACCAAAATAATTTAGCCCCTAAACATGCAACTATGTGTGTGTGTGTGTGTGTGTCAAACCATAAATAGATAAATCATGTGACACAAATTTAAGAAAAAATCCCCGAAGGGAAAAACCTTTTATTTTTATAACTTTTAAGAATTCACAAGACCATTGACTTATATACAACCTGATAATCGCCCACAAGTGTAACGCACAGTGTCTTTGTCAAACTTTCAAAGCAACGACTAGAAATATCGTCGGCTGGAATCTCCCATAAGAACTCCAGGTGGTTAGCAATGAAGAAGAGAAATGGCCTCTCCACAAGTGTGAACTTTATAAGGACTCCCTCCACAATAGCACATAGCTCTCCGGTTGAATAGTTCTCCCCATAAAGTTAAACAATAGCAAAGGTGTGTTCTTGAACACCAAAACAATTCACTAAAGCATATTGGGATTTTTGTGAATTGTAAACAAAAAAGGGAGTAAACCCTAAAAGGAAGAAGCAAAAAGAATTCGTCTTTCGCATTTTTTCTGTTATGTAAAACGCTGGGACTTCTTAATGAAAACGAAACCATTTAATGAGTATTTATAGAAAATTGCTCCGCCTCGGTATTAGAGATTGTTCGAACGAGCTAAGAATGTCACTCGAACGAAGGACATGTGTCTCTCGAATGACTTCTCACGAGATGTATATGTCGTTTGAATGAAAAAAGAAGGTCGTTCAAACGACCAATCAAAAAATATTCCACGCGTGCTTGTAGATAATTGCGATACGAAAGCGTGGCCACCAGTTTCGTATTTTTCTAATTTTTTATGAATTAGTTATGATTTTTCTACGAAAAGGTGTCCGAGAATCAAATCTTTACAAAAATATTTGATAAAAATATCCCAACTTTTTAAATGAAATGCTAAGGAATTAAAACTCAAACTTACCAAAGTAAACTTCGCGGAGTCTATTTGATCAAGAACTTGATATTCGAATCCGTCTTTGATGCTTGAATGTTCTTGAACGCTCTTCGACGGTGTAGCGGTATAAGATATAATAAATTGATAACGGACTTATCAAAATATGTCCTTACAAATCCCCCCCTATGTGTATGCCGGTACATACATAAAAAATACGAACTATAAAAAACCAAAATGCCTATACAAATCTACCCTCCCATGAATAAATTTGCAAGTTCTCAAACCATTCTTCAAAAATCTTCGTCTCAAATCTCAATGCTTTTTTCATCAAGGTGTGCAACATAATGATCTTCAATCTTCGTACCTACACACATGAGATAAAGAAAATACCTATCGTGATGCATCGAGTTTGAAATGATAAATGAATATATCATTAATTAATCAAATCTCCCCCATATTGAAAAAAACTTCCCTATAACATGATAATTCTTTCTCCCCCTTTTTATGATGTACCCAAATAGACAGATAAGAAGAAAGAATCAAAACATGGAGTGTCACGACAAAAATGCATAGAAAACATGGATCAAACTACGCACATGCAAAGGAGTATCTCAAAAAATCTCAGAAACAATTTTTGGATTTTTTAATTTTTTCATACAAAAATAAGATACTAAAAATCACACCATGGATTTAAACTCAAACAACCAAAATCATGGAAATGGAATGTATGGGTGTGAACACATTCGATAGGTAAATAAACTCAATCAATCATATGTGCACGATGAATACGTGTACTCCTAACGAATGAACATCAAAAGTATCTTTAGGCATAAAAATTGTTGAATTTAAATGACATCGCCTTATGCAAATCAACAAATCAAAGTCAAAGTGATTTCCACACCAATAACGTCCAAAACTATTTAGCCCTTTTTCAAGATTTTCAAGGACGTACAACCCCGTTATAAAATCTCCAACCAAACTCCCTCATATGTATTTTCTTTTAGAGGTGTTAAACTAAATTCTCAAACTTTGGAGAATTGGTGCAAAAACCTAAATGGCCCATAATTGGCATGAATTTCTTTTTATTGCCTTTAAATTTTTTCGATCTCTTTTAAACCTCTTTGGACCCCGGATAATAAAATTCTTCAATTTTTAGGTCAAATTAAAACGGCGGCTTAATCGCAAAGGATAAATGATAATCTTTTGTAGCCCTTCACCGTTTTCAAATAAAGCACACAAAACTCACAAACGGCTCTTACATGCACACCTATCTTATCAAGTTTTATTGTGCTTGGTTCGTTTTAAGGACATGATTGAAGTGAAAATACCCAACTAACATGTGATAAGACAAATACAATAATCAAACAAATCCGTGCATGTGTGCAATAAAGGAAATCATGAGTCAAACATGTTGGGAGTAACACTTAATTACATCTTAATGACTCCAAACATTATAAAGCACAAATATGACATGATATATTGTCTCAAAACACTATCAAATAGTCACAAGGAAAAAAAGGAATGAATTTGTGACTTAATCATCCTCAGTGTTCATCTATAAAAGGTGTAAACAAAATACAAAAATCTTTTTAAATTTTTCAAAATTTTATCAAAATAAAATCTTTTTGTATTTTCAAAAGAAAAAAATTATACAAAAAGTACATGTCACAACGCTAGCAAACAAAAATATAATGAAACAAAAACTAGCGTATGACAAACATGCAAACACAATCATTTATATGATATGGCAAGAGAAGAATCATGTGCAAGTAAACGGGAATCAACTTGTAAAAAATCTAGTGCCTATAAAAGTGATTTCCAACCCAAATAGATGTGAAACGTCGTGTGGGGGATTTAGGAACCAAGGGAACTAGGATATTTTCTAAGATCAAAATAAAAACGCCTAAGGTGACCTTTCCTACCACAATATGAACATGTGTAAATGGGTGGAAAGACATCTATGGGTTGAAATTTTCTAATATCCTTGAAATTGGTTGACCCTCTAAAATAAATAATGGTTTTGGATTTAGCACTAGAAGCACGGGAACAAGATGAGCCATTACCATCACTATCAAACCAACTGGAGTCTGTCAAATCATTTTTTAACTTCAAAATTTTTTACTCAAGCAAAGAATTAGACTCTTCCAATTTAAGGGACGCCTTTTTCAAATTTTTAATAATTCCTAAAACGGTATCTCTCTCTCCCTCAATTAAAGAAAACTTTTTCTTAAGCATCTCTTCACATGCCACAAACTCATTGATTAAAATATTTTTGTCATCTTTGGCACAAACACAAACCATCGAATTTTTAAGGTCCTCTAATTCTTTTTCTAAAAATAGGACCCTATCATCACGTTCCTTCTTGGACAATTTTAAAGCAACAAAGTCATGGTCCAAGGAAACAAACTTTTCATGATAAAAATCTCTTTGATTTTGAACCGTTTGCAAAAGATCCATCGCGGATTTAAAACGAGAATTTTCTTTTTCCAAAAAATCAATTCTTTTAGAAAACGTCAAATTCAAATGATTTATATCATCGAAACTCTGACTCGTGTCATCAAAGGGGGCATCTGATTACATAAGTGCTCCATCGGAAAAATTGTGATTTTTCACAAAATTGATTTAAAAAAAATTAATATCACACAATTTTGCAAAAAATAGGAATACGCGATAAATTAGCGCAACCCGCTCTGATACAAATTTGTAAACGTGAGTAGACAAATTGTATCAGAAGGTAACTCCTCAAAAAATCAGGATCACGCGATAAATTAGCGTAACCCGCTCTGATACCAATTTGAGAAAGGTATGCATTCACTTTTAATAAAACTCTAATACCAATTTGAAAAAATGTGACGATTCGGTGTGTGTTTAAAATTAATTCGCAACTTTCTATTTTGGCACACTTATCTAATTGGAGTCAATTTGAACCAAAATAATCCAGCCCCTAAACATGCAACTATGTGTGTGCGTGTGTCAAACCATAAATAGATAAATCATGTGACACAATTTTAAGGAAAAATTCCCGAATGGCAAAACCTTTTAGTTCTGAAGAATTCACAAGACCATTGACTTACATACAACCTGATAATCGCCCACAAGTGTAACGCACGGTATCTTTGTCAAACCTGAACTTTATAAAGACTCTCTCCACAAAAGCACGCAGCTGTCGGTTGTAGGGTTTTCCCCACAAATAATGAACCAAAGCAAAATATGTTCTTGGGTTCCACAAAACAACTCACACAAAAGTAATTGGAATTTTTGTGAATTGTAAACCAAACAAAATATTTGAACCCTTAAATTGTTGGAGAAAAACTTTCTGCCAAAAGATCTTTTTCTAATTGATTTTGGGCAGATAAACAAAACACAAGTTTTCAAAGGATAAAACTCTTGAAGGTTGAAAATTGTTCTCCACGTTCAAAGCAAAAGGCTGTTGTCCCTTTTATAAGAAATTTTGAGTCGGTCAAAGGATAAGCATGAGGTCAGCATGTCAGCCAAAAAGTAGCGTCGTTCGAACGAAAATCCCATCTCTCTCGAACAAGATCCGCGTGTCATTCGAACGACTACGCGCGACATCTCAATTTCGTTCGAACGAGATGGTGATCTCGCTTGGACAACCTTGGCATTGAAACCCAAGTACGTTGGCTGCTTTTATAAATTTTCTTAAACCTTTTCAAAACACATTATTCTAAAACAGTAATGAAACCTTTTGATAAAAAACATTTATAAAAATATTTTTATTTAAAAGCCTTTTAAAACTCCTTTTAAAAATATCCCAACACTCTTAATATGAAATGTAAATGAAACTTTAAAACATTATCTTACCAAAGATCATATTGTTGGGCTTGAATGTTCAAAACAACTTGTAATTCGGATTCGTCTTTTGTAGATGAAAACTTCTTCAATTCTTTGACAATTGTAGCGGTATACGACATAAAAAATTGTGACGAAAATTTATAAAAATATGTCCTTACAGTATCCATTGACTTTTCCATGTGTTGCAAATCCATTTTCATATTACACAAAAAACAAAATAATTTATTATCAATCTGACTTCAAAAGATGATAACAATTTATAATTTACAAGCAATGTTGTGCTTTATTGAAGCGTTAACACGCCAGATACCCTGTTGGACGGCCAATCACAAAACCTTTTGCAATTGCACAACTAGGAACCACCACTAAATTGAATCATTTGTTTAGGAACAACTAAATTGAATCAACCATTGACTTGATTCTAGTAGTATTTACAATATCTAAACCACGCTAGAGTTGAAACTTTACCCAACCAACCTTTTTCTATTTCAGAGCAAATTTTCTAAACTTAGAGAGCATAAAAGGCAAATCTAGGAGCACTTGATAACTTAATAACCTATCTGTAAGAATATGGGAATTTTAGAATATGGTACTCCACTAAGGCCTTATTAGAGTTAGGAACCTGATTTAATTTGTTTATTTTGTAGTCAATTACGTTTCTATCCAAGAGCCGTGAAAGTGAACTCTGACAAAAATTTGCATCACTAGTAGTGTCATTTTAATGACGAAAGATGAAAAACATAGCGTTAAACCACTTGTCTCTCATTTCAATAGAAAAATGTTTTATTAAGAGACATGAACAACATAGCTCAAGGCTAAACATATATAACTATTAACAATTATGTATGTTAACAGTTAAAAATTTATAACTATTTAACAGTTTTATATAACTATTTAACATATATATCCGTTTAAACAATACGTGGAAAAGTTAGCTCTCAGTATCGACTTTAGAACAGTTATATACGTCAAACTGTTAAACATATATAACTATTTAACAGTTATATATGTTGAAAAGTAAACTGCTATATATAACTATTATTTCCTGCTTATAATTATAAGCTTCGGACAACTGGAAATAAAGAGATTATTTTTTCTTGGGATAACAAATGAAGGAAGCTTTTTAAGCCATTTGTGCATCAGGGGGATTGGATCCGATGGGATTTATCGAATGGTAATGATCCATTCTGTCTATTTGTCTGAATCCGACTCTGGGCCTATCCTTTTGCAATCTTTTTCATTATGCTGTTTTTTTAGGTTCAAGCTTTGGGGAGAGAGGGGGGCGGGGGGGTGGGGGAGGGAGTGAGACTTGAACCCCCAACCTCTTGCAAAGCAAGGGTTGGTGGTAACCATTGAGGCAAGCCCCTTCGGTTTCATTTTGCTGGAAATCTATCAACACCGTCAATCCACTCTCAATAGATGTTGCCTCTTAAAAAGGTGGTAGGTAAAACTAAGGAATAATCTTTTTTCGTGCCTCTTACAAGACCTGCAACACCTCCACCAACGACACATCCATCTGGGCTTGCTAAAGAAACATTCATCCCACTGCATCTATCACATTGAATTGAACATCAAACAAATTAGTGTGGAGCAAACTAGTATTTGGGTCAATAGCTTCAGATGATGACACAAATAAAGCGTAATCTAGTGATATATTGCTATGGGAATCCCTATAAGCAAAGTAAGGTGTTGACCAGAAAAGGCGATTTTTTCCAGAGGTTTTAAAAAATGAGCACGACTATTATTAAAGGCACCCGCGGAAGGTGAGAAAGACCGAGACAAAACACCAAGATAATTACGTAAATGTAAGGAATGTACTGAATGGTATAATATATTTTATAATTCCAAATTATTATCCCCCACACCTGTCTTATATAAGTTACTGTTTCCAACTCTCTGTACCCATTTTTGTTTCATAGTCCAACTCTAGCAAATTCAAAGATTAGTTATTTCCACGTATTTAAAGAGAAGGGGAAGTAAGAAAGATGAGGCGCACAAAAAAAGTAGCATACTGAAAATATATGATAATGAATACTTGAGTTTGGATATCATTCCCTATTACAATATTACCAACTGTGCACAAGGCAAGAAAGAGAGCGACAGTGATGGATGACTGAAAATGAAACAAAGACAAAATATTATCATTTAGATTTTTTAATTACAAGATGTGGAAATAAAATCCAGCACATGTGCCACAAAATTGAGTAAGAGTGGGAATGGAAGACTTTATCTGTTCAATGATTTCTCAAAAGCATCAGTAGGAAAATAAAAATAAAAATGAAATGCGTCGAAATCCAATGTTGCTTATTTTAAGAATTTAACCTGCTCAAACCGAGGTTGTGGATTTCCCCTACAAACGTTTGAAAACATCTAGGTGGCATTCCTTAATATATAAAGCTTCGCATGCTCGTTGAATTGTACCAGCAATGGCATCAAGCCCCATCGCCAAGAACAAGATGACAATATTTTCGTAAGTCACCAACAACATTTCTTAATGCCTAAACAACCTATATTAGTTCAGAAATTAGACTTAGATGTATTCATTGTATACAAATCTATAAACTACGCCATATTATTATAATCATTTTTCTCGAATGGTATCGTAAATTGAGAACTCTATGAGTTGAGAATTGCATCGTAAGATCTAATAAAAATGTAAAAAACAAATTCAATAATAAATAAATGTATACATATTCATGTATAATTTAGATTCAATGAAAAAATAACCTCAACACAAACAAATCGTTAACTTCCATGTATAATTTAGATTCATTACTATTGACCTGGACAGACCCAAAACACAACTTCACATATACAAACATACTTTCAAATCCCGAACCCTATGCATCATAGACCTTCAATCAGGAAGCCCACACAAAACGTAATAAAAACTAAACTATATAAAAAATACCTTTGGCATCTTTCATAAACACCTGAACTACCATATCCAGCTGAATCGACCAAAAATCCAACTCCTAAGCCATCCGAAAGTAACCCCAAACCATCTCCGGCCACATCCCAATCCAAAATTTGGCAACCCGCTGCCAAATTCATCGGCCAACCTCCATCCACCAGCAAACCTCCAAATCAAACCAACCTCTATTAACCCCAGATCCAACTTCGGACCTGCCCAAACCCGGATCTACTTCCTAACCTGGCTAGAACCCAAACCCACCGTCCCACACAAACTCTGGCCATTGGCCCGTGACCCTGGAAACCCCCTGTCACAACCCAAATTCTGGCCCATTAAACTGCCTGAAAACCCGACTTCGCTGCCTTGACCCGACCTCCATACTCCATACAAATTTATGAAAGATGACAAGTACATAAAGTATTCAAATAAAAAGTAACAAAACAATAATAACACATTTTCGATTGAAGCAATATACAAAAATTGAAGTGCGTGTGTGTGTGTGTGTGCGCGCGCGCGTGAGAGGTATATAGAGGAACCTACTATGGTGGTTGGGCGGTGGAGCAGAGATGAGGAACCTGCTATGGTGGTCGGGCGGTGGTGCTAAGATGAGGAACCTGTATGGAGGTCTTCGAGAGAGCGAGGGAAAGCATGGATTTATTTTAGGTTTTTGTTTATTAAGATTTTAATGTATTTTAAATATTTAAATTATATAGAAAAATACTTTTGGCATCAAAGAATTCTTGTTGCCCAAAGTCCCTCACTTTTGGCAACACTAGTTTATGTTCCAGAAACTTATTCTACTTTTGGCAACATCACACAATGTTGCTAAAACTTCAAATAATTTCCCTCCCTCACTCTACTAGTATCCTGCTCGAAATTTAAGTTTTGGCAACACGTTTTATTTTATGTTGCCAAAAGTATAGTGTAACATAATTAAGATTTTGTTGCTAAAAGAGTATCTTTGGCAACAAAAATAGCTTGTGTTGCTAAATATTGTTGCTAATGTTGCAAATTCTTGTAGTGTATCTCTCTCTCACACACAAATAGTTTTTATAAGGACTTAATGCACTTTTGCCCCTCGCCTTTACATATTGGATGCAACTATTAACTGATTTCGTGAAATTTCTATCATCTCGAATAACTTTCCCCATGAGAAAACTTATTTACTGAAGTACACGTGATTTCAATATTTTTTATCCTCTTATTCACTATTATATTAATATTTTCTATCAATTAAACTTGTATTTATTGTAAATATACATGAATATATCAAAATAAATGCAGTTTCACAAAAGTCGCCAGCGTATTAATATTTATGTCACTCTTTAATACCCCAAATGCACATATTTTGTTTGTTTTTGCTAAAATTTAATTTTTCCTATTCTTAATACTCAAAATATTTCTCAAAGTACACATCTTATCAGCAATTGCAAGTCAATATTTCAACTTATAAATATACTAACAATTAATTTGTATATGTAACATAATAAATTACAGGCTTAAGTGAGTTATTATATATGTTAAAGTAATAAAAGTACACACATAAATAAAAAGTGATGTGCAAGAATAAACAAAATACACACATATATAATCAATTCCACGCATATTCAACAAAGTATACAAATAAATTACTAAAGTACACATAAGTTTGAACATAAAAAAGTTTGTAATTTCATTAAAATGTATATTATATCATAGACAGTAAGTTCTTTTATTACAAAATGAATTTTGATCATTTCTTTGCAAACAATCACAACTTTTTAATTAAAAACAAAGAAAAATAGAAATTTATTATATCATCCCTCTTATAAAAGATTAGGATTTAGTTTTTTTTTCACATCGGTTCTCTTTACAAATTATCTCAAAACTCTATATTATTACATATATTGTAAATTACATCTTCTATGCGTACGAAAAAAAACCCATCAATAGAAACCCAAAAACCAAAATGCAAAAGATTGGGGGGTTAAAATGAAAGTATAGATATTTAAAAAATACCTATGTTTCATGTAGCTCGTTTGACTGATAAAAAAAATGTGTAAATTGGAATTGTGTAGAATTGTGTGAAATACAAAACGTTGGGGTTGAAAATTAAAACCGTGTAAAACTGTGCAAGTCTCGTTGTGACTGTTCCGAATATATAAATATTGTGTACATTGAATATAATTTAAGATATTTATTTTTAAGTTTTTTCACAAAAAGACAAAAAAGACTAAGAGATAAGGACACTAATTTTTAAATTGAAGAATTAAGCGTTTAAAAATTATTCTTGCTTATTTAAACTTCCAAACGTAATCGTAAAAATATTTATATACTGGAGTAAATTATACCTATGGCCCCTGAATATTGACGTCTGCAATCGTATGGCCACTAAACTTTTATGTTTTTAACGTTTAGCCATTAAATTATTATAAATTTGCACAAATGGACATTCCCTTAATTTTTTTGATAACTTTAACGGTAAAACCCCAAAACTAATTTAAACCCCCATTTTGGTGTCGAGTTGTAAATATAGACTTTTTGACTAGTCATATATAAATTTGTCATGACCTTTTCAGCAAAGTGAAATTGTAGTTATATATTTGTGATACATAATGAACATAATTATTCAAATTAATAGATGGACCGAGTTCCTTCACCAATTACGAATGTTAAAATTTAAGGTGTCGAAAGGAGAGTTTAATTTATAAACAAATATCATTCGCACATCTAATATTTTATCGCTTACAGAAATTCAAAACATGTGTAATATATAGGGAGTTTTTAAGGGCGCCACACAATTTGCTTCAAAACACAACAAGTTAAAAATGATTTTTTTTTTGCTAAGGGTCACCACAAGTATATTAATAGTTTTCAACCCATCTACAACACAAAATACCACTCGCTCCGAACTCTCCCTTTCTCTCTCTATCCACTACACTCCAAACCCTCCCTTTCTCATCTTCACTTCAACCAACACATTTGTCTCCATTAATCCAACCATAAATCTTCAACAACATTAAAATGTTGTTCCATTGGTTCCCACACTCCATTATTATAGTTTAGTCCCCCACATCAACAATAACCTTATTAAATATCTAGGGTTTGTTCTTTAAATATTCAAATACTAATGGATATTCCACCATTAGACTATGACAGCACGCTAAAAGTCATTGACAACTCTACAAATCCCATTTTTGAGGTAAACTTGTGGTCCCATTACATATATATATTTGTTTTTTCATAAAGATTGAAAATCTAAAAAATGCAGAAAACGTATAGTTGGTTCGGGATCGAGCCCCCGATTTCAAGGAAGAAATTCAGGGTAAACTTCCTGAACCAACTCTATATTTTTTTGTTCGAAGTAGGTCCATTTGTTATAATCATAATGAAACCATATATATATATATATATATATATATATATATATATATATATAGAGAGAGAGAGAGAGAGAGAGAGGAAGGCTCACCTACATCATGCACTATACATCACACCGTACATCACACCTAATTCTAGGCCCTAGAAAATCTTTTTTTTTAATTTTATATTTTTCCCTTGAAATTAACCTTCCAATCAACACATATGCAAAAAATTAGGTCAAAATACATTTTTTAGCTATTTTTAAAAAATCCACAAAAAACTGCTGGCGCAGACCCTTATAAATAATGTATTTTTAGCAGTTTTTTGTGGATTTTTTAAAAATAGTTACAAAATATATTTTGATCTAATTTTTTGCATATGTGTTGATTAGAAGGTTAATTTCAAGGGAAAAATATAAAATTTGAAAAAAAAAGTTTTTTAGGGCCTGTAATTAAGCGTGATGCATGGATGATGTATAGAGCATGATGTAGGTGAGCCTTCTCCTATATATATATATATATATATATATAACCATATGAGTTTATTCATTATGTTTACCCTGAACCATTTAACACAATTCGTCATGTTCCCCTCGAAATAATGAAATCATTTCGTGATGTTCATGCCGAATATAACTAAAACTTAGAAAATGTTGCTTGCTTGTTATCAAATGTAATTACACCGCGATTAAAATTCCATTTATTTACACCTAATAATAATTTTACCTATGCAGGATCCCTTCTTGGATTTCAATTCCTTATTATTTGATCAGGCTTTAGTGAACATCGATATACCCAAAAATGTGGACGGTGGTGGGATGTTAGTAGATGTTAGTGCGACGTTCTTTACGGATAAGGTATTATAATGTCTATTATTGATGTAATATATTATATGCTTTAATTATATTGTACTGATTCATTTTATTCTTAATTCTTAGGTATTTTCCACTCATTAAGTGTTAGTTGCTTGGACTCAAGAGCAAACCCGATCCGTTAAAATAATATTAGTCATAACCAAGTCCGACGCACCTTCTTCATTGCGCAAGGGATATTTACACATGGGTTGTGAGAGAGGTGGTGAGTACCGTGACCATTACGTGAAGAAAGTTGGGAACGTAGGGAGTAGTCAAGAGGAAAAAAGTCGGAAGAGGGACGCGGCCACCCAGAAGTGCAACTGTCCGTTTTTGTCGAAGGCATTCCACTTGATAACGGACAGTGGATATTGTTAGTCGTTAGCGACATTAACAATCACCAATTGACGAAAATGTTAGTTGAACATGTATACGCCGGTCGACTTACTTAGGTGGAGAAAAACATTGTTGAAGAGATGTCCTTGCGTGGGGTAAAGCCGACCTCCATTCTAACGACGATTAAAAGTCACGATGTAGCAACCGGTAGCGGAGTTTCGAAAAAATCTTCCCAAATGATGTAGCAACCAGCGATCAACCTATCCAGATCGACTAATTTGGTGTATGAAACGAATTTGTATGATGCGAAATGAACTTGTATGATATGAAATGGAAATGATGTTGTATCATATTAAATGAAGTTGTATGATATTTAAATGTAGTTGGTTGATATTGATATCAAATTAAATGAATTTGTATTATATTATGTTTATTGTATGATTTATTGTAGTTCCATCCAATTAATGAAGTTGTATGATTTATTGTAGTTGTATGAAATCAAATTAAATGAATTTGTATTAAACTAGTTGAAAACACCAGTTATATTATCCCACTCTTGTGTAAAACTGTAAACGGGTTATCAGGTCGTTGGGGAGCAACATACTCTGGCTCGACATCAACCTCTGTCGGATCATGTCCCTCCTCCTTAACCTCAACCTCCTCCTCAATCTCATCCCCCTATTTAACCTCAACCTCAACCGCAATCGCAACCTTCTCGGCATGAACCACGACCTCCTCAAGCATCTCCACCACTAACGTATTGTGCATGCTCTGTCTACTGCGACTGTCCCAGATGTGATGGAGGTGGATGCCCCAGTGGTGGAGATGCCTGAGGAGGTTGCAGTTCATGACGAGGAAATATAAGATAACTAACGTATTGTGTAATACATAATTCCTTAAGTCATAAACATAGCTAGCGTATTGTTGTAAACATAAGCCATGCATTGTGGTATATATGAGTCATGCATTGTTGTAAACATATGTCTTTAACATAAGTCATGTCTTTACGAACAATACACTGATATGGGTTTGGTAAATATATAAGTCATGTATTCATGTATTAACATAAGTCATGGATTCCAATGAATTCATGTATTAACAAGTGTCATGTATTCCAATGAATTTATGTATCGTTTGGCAAATACATAAGTCAACACATAAACATAACCAAAGGCATTCTGCATAAATACACCGAAATATGTTAGTTCATTCGTCATAAATATACCGAGATGAAGACATTATGTCAGGGTGAATATAGTGAATGGAATCTAGGTAATACCTAGTTGCATTCGGTATATATGTGCCGAAAAATAATTTATCATTCGGCATGAATATAACGAATGAAACCCTAAATAATATAAAAAATGATTCGTCGTAAACATATCGAATAAATAGAATTCATTCTGTATGTTTGTAATTTTATCGGCACGTGTGCGTGCTTCTCCTTTTTCAACAATCCAGACGCCTATCCTTCCATTCATTCAAAAGGTATTTAATTGAAACTTATGTTCAAATAACAATAATAACATGGATTTCAAGTTTGTTGGTTCAGTGGGGGGCATTAAACATTGTTTTGTAGTCATATTAACTTTAAAATCCTTCGAGTGTAGAGATAGAGAAAATTGTTAGGACCGTTCGAAGTTGCTGAAAATCATTTGCTGCAATAAGTTTTGATTTATTTCAATATATATAAGATAAAAAGATACTCAAATGGGTAGTGTAATCTTTAGTTGAAGGAGAATGAATTTGAATATGAAAAGTTTGGAAGTTGAAGATGAAAGATTTGAAGGTTTGGATGTGTAGAGAGATAGAGGGAAAGAGTGTAAATGATTTTTTTAACTTTAAATATGTGGTAACCCAAATGTGGTATTTGGAAACAACTATTAGAATTAAGTGGTATTTTAAAGTAAAAATAATGTTGTGGTATTTTGAAGCAAAAAATGCGGTATATATATATATATATATATATATATATATATATATATATATATATATATATATATATATATATATATATATATACACACATTAAAAATTATTTATAATAATATTTTAATGTACTCTTTTGACAATTTTAGATGTGACACGGTAACACGACACGAAATCCCTTTGAAATTGTTACAATAAGTCGTGTTTATGTCGGGATTTTATAACACGAAGTTGTTTCATGTTCATATCAAAATTATGACCCTCGTGATATCTTGTTGTGGCATGTTATTCTTGTTCACTGGTGTGTTGTCGTGTTCAATTGTGTGTAAAAAATAATAATTGTGGTAATTGTGCTTTAAGCGGGTCATGTTAAAAAACACAATTTTGTGTCATGTCATGTCTTGTTTGTATCAAAATAGTGCTTATCGTGTTGTGTCGTGTGACGCCAAAGTGTAACCCAAATATACAAATACCATGACATGTTAAAAACATAATTATACTTTTTTTTTGTTTAAATTTGTACCATGGTATTTTGAAAAAAAAATATGAGTTTCCCTCAAAATAATTTTATTGGGTCACCAAACTATTTCCTCCAAATAACCTGTCTGCTCATAATAATACAAAAAACCCGTCACAGTATGAATTATAGACACACAAAACTCACTCACCCGTATAATACTCACCTTGTACTATATTAATGGTCTTGTTTTATTTTAGTATCTCCAAAATTCATAGTCATGTTTTAGAAAATATTCTATAAAACTAAGTGAGCTACAAAGTTACCCTTCCATAATTCAAGTGCACATCTGACGTTAAAAGGTATTCATCATTTCTAGAAGAATAGATTTAGAAAGTAATTTTCTTTTCTTACAATATATAACTTTTAATAGTATCTAGTAATTAGTGACGGAATGAGTGTATGATTTCTCCAAAAGCCAAAAAAACTCACATCAAAACAATTTTAGTAACACCTCAGAGTAATTAAAGACATATATATATATATATATATATATATATATAGGAAGAGGATCACAAGTGGACCAAAAGAATGGACTTTTTAATGGACTTAACAAAAAAGACTAATAACCCACTAATTTTAATTCCTTGGTGTAATGGGTCCGCGCCAGCGGCACCCACTAACGAGACTTATTAGTCTTTTTTGTTAAGTCCATTAAAAAGTCCATTCTTTTGGTCCACTTGTGAACCTCTCCCTATATATATATATATATATATATATAGAGAGAGAGAGAGAGAGAGAGAGAGAGAGAGAGAGAGAGAGAGACTCCTGTGCACACTAAGTTTGCACATGTGCTGGCGCACACCAATTTTTTTAAAATATTAAAAACATTTTTTGAGCTGAAGTTTTTTATAGGGGTTCCTTGAAATGTTTAAATTTCACACAAAAAAATCAGATCAAAAATATTTTTTTTACTATTTTAAAAAATTGATGTGCAAACTTAATGTGCACATGAATCTCTCTCTCTCTCTCTCTCTATATATATATATATATATATAGTGCTGCTCTTGTGCATATCACTCTGCATTTTAAGAGTGCAGACCAGTCATGTGTCACTTGGCGATGACCCAGAAAAAAAAAGAGTGCCTATAATTTCTAAGTTCACCATCATGTGACACATGTCCGGTCCGCACTCTTAAAATGCGGACTGATATGCACAAATATATATATATATATATATATATATATATATTATCCATATCCATATAATAAATGAGCATGGTTTTTGAAAATTTTGGCCAAAATATCTTCACTTTGGCATGCATGACATTTTTCTCTTTCATGCCCATACATGAAATGTCATGTTAAAAGTTATTTTTTTTTCTTTTTTTTTGTGTTATATATATATAATTATAAATACTATTATACTATTATAAATACATGTATTTTTTTAAATAAGTGTAAATTTATATTTTTTTATTAAATATTTTCCCCATTTTTTAAAACTATTTTTTATTAATTTTTTAAATATTTTTTTCTTTTTTTAATTTATATTTTTTATTTATTTTTTCTTTTTTCTCAATTTTTATTTTAACTATTTTTATTTTTAATTTTTTTTTCTCAATTTTTTTTTTATCACGGGGGCAAATTTATCGCCGAACCCTCGGGCACGGGCATCCACTAGTATATATATATAGGACAATGGTGTTATGAATAGTAACTCATATATGATAAACAAGCATGACATTTTATGTGTTGCATGCATACACATGCATGTATGCATGCATACATACATAGCTTATTATTTTATTATTTTTTTAAATTATTTTTAAAAAAATATTTTTAAATTTTTTTTTAAAATAATATATTTTTTTAATATTTTTAATATTTTTTATTATTTTTTTTAAAAGTTTTAAAAAAAAACGGGTTATTATGTGTTGGGTTTTATCACGGGGGAAAATTTATCGCCGTCATCCGCTAGTATATATATATATAAATTTTTTGTCCTAAATAGTACAATTCTTACTCCACTGTTTATAAATCCACCCCACCCAAAATTTATCATTTTTATTTTCATATGCCAACTGTAAATCAAATATGTTTCATCTTGTAGATTGCATCGTTGTCATGTCAACAATCCCCTCCAATCCCTATCTCCTGTGAGACTCTTACTCACACAGGCAGTTAATAGCACATGCATTGTATGTATAATTAACAGTGTTGAGGCACCAATTAGCTAGATAACGTGTATTTTAACGTGTATGCTATTTGCATTTTATTTTTTTGTTTGTTTTCAATCTAGATTCATTCTTTGACACATTTTGGTGCAAAAAAAAAAAACTCCAAAATGAGTGGTGAAAACTTTAGACTTCAAAGTTTATTACGAAGAAATATCAACATTATTGAAAACCATTAATGTTTCCTTTTCATGTATTTAGTGTTATCAATTTTAGATTTATAATTAATTTGTCCGCCTACAAACTCTTTGAAGAATATAGAGTGAATCAGCACATCCAATTAAATCCATCCTATCATAGGGTGACCATGATTTTGATTTACCTTGGTCTATATCTTAGGTGTCCAGGTCCATTTTTAGTTTGTACTAGGAGGAAATATACTATTTATCTACCCACGAGAAAACATGTACATATTTTAGCAACATAAAGTACACAGTATAAAATGTTACAATTTACGGATCCTATCTCGCAAGTAGCACTAAAATAGTTTATAGGAAAAAAAGATGGGACATATATCAAATAGTCCCTCGGATATTTTTTAATATCCATTTAGTCCAAACTTTTTTATTTTGCCTCAAAAAGTCCTTTGCCACATATTTTGGAGAGGGAGTGCCGCTGGCGCGGACCTCTAAAAATAAGAGGATATTGAGTGCTTGAGGGACTAAATGGGTTAAACTAAAAATATGTGTCCTTTTTAAAAAATATATATTTATAGTAGGGACTATTTAATAATTGACCCAAAAAAAAATAAGAAGAAAACAACTGGTAGGTTTACAGGAATCTTAGGCCCGTAATTAACGATTGGATTTATCATAAAATATACCCATTTGCCGAAACAAGCTTTAATCATAAAGCATCTCCTTAACTTGAATTATGTGGTGTGTTTTCTTGGTTTTACAAATATTATTTATGATAAAAATATATAAATTTTGTTTGTGATGAAAATATATTATTTGCATGAAATTCATCTTACGTCTAATTAGTTCTAAAATTGGGATTTTATTTATATAACCCTTTAATATATGGCTTACATTGTCTTGTGCATAAGTAAAAGTTTTGTGCATAAGTATAATATAACCCTTTAATATATATTATTTGCATGAAACAACCTTTAATCATAAAGCACTAAAATAGTTTAATATAACCCTTTAATATAGATATTACAATATGGTCTTGTGCATAAGTAAAAGTTTTGCATTGTTATTGAAGCACTTTAAAAGTCATCTGTTGTGCGAAAGCGCCTTTCATTACGATATCGGTGACGAACAAATCAATCACAATAAAATGTAGCAATACAAATCAAGAAAATAGATAAGAAAAAAGACCATAAATAATGCAGTATTGACGATGCATGTCAGGAAAGTACAATAAATTTACACAAAATAAACCTTCACACAAATAATTGACGACTATCACAAAATAATATTCTCATAAAAGTCTCACAAAATTCTATCCAAATTTTCATTAGAGAAACACATAACCAATTGAAGAAAAAAGTGGTGAAACACTTAATTTTTCACACACCAGAATTCTTTATTATTCCAAAAAGGAAAAACAAACCAATTATTTATCTCGCTTAATTCCGCCGTGCTAGCTCCTTTTAAATAGGGAGTCAATTGCCGCAAACTATTGGCTAAGGTGAAAATTATCCTCTTTATAGGAGACGAAAATCGACTAACAATTCCCATTAGAACTCTCAGCAAACCAAACCTCTTAATGAGATTGGGAGTTAGTAACTTCAAGATCTTGTCTCATAAATCTATCCAAACACTCAGGATATTTAATAGTTTGAGTAAAGCTCAACTGAACCATAACCTCATCTCGCGGGTCCCATTCAAAACCAAAAAATTGAAGCAACTTTTTACAAATCTCCACCTTGGCGATATTACGTTAACGAGTACCAAAATGAGTGTTCCAAACCAAATTGCATAATGTAATCTAAAGCCACAAACCCTTTTCTGCCACGAAGGCCACATTCGTTGATCGTGAACCTAAACAAAGACTTTGCCTTAAACCTTTGTTGCTGTAAATGCAAACTTCGCTTCAGCGAAGTTATTGGTTTCCATCCTTAATCTTAAACGAAATCTGCAACGAAATGCGTCCATTAAACCACCAATGAACTACCCGAAAAAATGTCTTTAAACCTTAGTTTTGAGCTAAATATCACATAGTGAGAGTCACCAACAAAATAGATGATCGTTATCACCCAATATATAATGTAATAATTAAAATTTTGAGCTAAGTTTGAGGTCTCCTCAAACCTAACCCTCGCCTCACTCTTAAACCAATTCATATCTCGTGCTTCCACCAGAATGTCTCCACATAGTCTATCTAACCCATCATGCTCCATATCACTCTCGGAATTTTCTGGCTTGACATCACATTTATCTACCGATTGGTAATTGAAAGTTAACTTCTCCCTCCTTAGGAGAATAAGAAGCCCCTAACTTTCACTCGCATTTTTATAATAACCCATTATCCCCCCTCCCCCCCTCTCATCTTCCTGACTCTTATCTCAATGCTACAAAGACTACCACAACACAACAACACATTTATTCTCATGGGTCTGCCTCCATGTGAGGCTTGTTATGATTTTAGTTGCTATTCAAAATGGATTTAACTTTCCCATAATATTATGTAGCTCCTTCACAACCCAAATATGAGTAAATATCAAAATTCCTCCCTTAATCCAAGCCATGTTTATCTTCTCCTCAGACCCGTTGCGAAGATCGAAATGATAATTTTCACTCTCCATATAAGATAACACAATAACCCCTTTTGTTATTGTGTTTCATTAGAGAACATATACATTTCTCGCATTGTTGCCCCCTAAACACCACAAGAGAATTGACCCGACTCTCACAACTTCACCCTTTGTTTACAACCTTATAACCTTTGAGTCTAGCACACGCACAAAAATAAAGTCCATCTGAAGACCTGAAATATGTCGTACGCCAAAAAAAAAATTCACTAACCCATCATGCATCTTGATATTGGTTGACCCAATTTTAAAATTTTTAAAGGCTCTCCCATAATCCATCAAAATGGAACAAACTTTTACCTCATTGTGGAAGAAAAAAGAATCCTAATTAGGATGCATGTGAATTGAACAATCAAAATCAAGAACAAAAAATTCATTAAATGACTTAGCAAAATTTTTGGTTGCCACGAAAGAAAATTTATGCACATCTTCTTAATCACTTGCATCCACTATTGTTGCTGACGCCTTTTGAAGATTTTTCTTGTCTTTCCCGTTCTCTTTGTTAATATTAGGACACATAGGAATGATGTGACCAAAATCATAACAGCGGAAATAATCCTCATTCTTGTGCCCATTAACTTGGGTTTGGATATCGTCGAACATTGGTTACTTTGTCTTCGTCTCATGACTTGCCATGCGATATCACCATCGTCCTCAACCATTTTACTCATATTCTCACTTGAGGGAAGTGTTCTTGTGACTTCATTCAAAATAATAATCTTCAAGAGTTCTTGTGACTTCATTCAAAATAATATTCTTCCCGTACATCACTGTAATCACCAAATAATCATATAGCTCTTGAAGAAAAGCCAAAACAACCACAATGTTGTCTTATTACTTCAACTTCACCTCCATATATAATAGTTTCAAGAGAAATCTATTAAACTCATTGATGTGGTGTTATAACTAAGCACTCGGATCCATAATAAAATGGTATAATCTCTTTTAGAGATTAACCTGATTTGATAAAGAATTCTCCAATTAAAGCTTCTCAAGATTTTTTCAAATCACTTTAAAGGAAATCTCTGTCATAATATTGTGTTTGATTTCATTAGAAATACACGATCGAATCGTAGAACAAGACTCCTTATCGATCTTTTTTCACTCGCCATCCTGCATTGTGTCGGGCTTTCCTTCC
This sequence comes from Sambucus nigra, assembly GCA_949130495.1. Taxonomy (NCBI): domain Eukaryota; kingdom Viridiplantae; phylum Streptophyta; class Magnoliopsida; order Dipsacales; family Adoxaceae; genus Sambucus; species Sambucus nigra. Next base: position 128,205,773 of record OX422207.1, on the reverse strand, counting down.
AATACTTGGATCAAAAACTCTTTGACAAGGATGTCCATCTCCTCCACTTGCCATAGGCCTAAATTTTTCATACCATTAAATTGCTTAAAAACATACTTTATCTTGGAAGCCATAACAAAAAAGGACCTAGTTTGCAACCTAGGATTTGATTCCAATAATTTATGCGGAAGTGCATTTGACTTGGTATCTGATGGCTAATAAACCATCACAACAACATATAGAAATCTGAATAAAGAAAAAAAGAAGATAAAAGATTTTGGTCACCGTCTCACCAAATTAGAAAAAGATTACAAATTGGAAGAACTTTTTATTTATTCCTCATACACAAATTAATCTATATTCACTCACAAATTAAACCCTCCCACAATTAATAAAAGACTCACAAAATGTGCTCAAAATTCTACAACAATTATCAATAGAGAATACAGAGAATTAGTTCCTACACAAATAACCAATTTTAAACAAAAGTATTGAAACCCTTAACTGTTCACACTCCCAAATTCTCTATTATTCGTAAAAAGCGAAATATCTCAATTGTTTCTCTCTCATAAAACCAACGGTGGTACCTTACCTTAAATAGGTTGCTAATTGTCAAAAGCTACTTGCATAAGAATTCTCCTCTTCAAAGGAGATCGAAACCGACTAGCAATTCCCATTAGAACTCTCTACAAACGAGAAGAAATATCATCCAGTGAGATCACCACGCATCGGTGCTTAACACTAATAAAAATACGATACAAATGCAATATGTATCCCCTGTGTCCTTCATTATAAAGACAATATTTTTTATGTATCCCCTATGTCCTTCATTATAAAGACAATATTTTTCCATGTGTAAACGTGTCGTGTCTTTATTGGTGTGTTGAATATAGACACGTGGTACCCTAAATGCATAATACATTTTTTCTTTAGGAAACAAAATCTTATAATGTGATTAGGATTCAATAAATTGGAAAATATATCTAAACACTGCAAAATCAAAAAATCAAACCAAACTTCTACATCATCTGTGACCTTAACCACTTTTTTGTCACATATTGTTCATGGCTTATGGTTTCAATAATCATGTATAGGAATGTTTCATGCCACCTAATAGAATTATTTTGTATTATACAATCCAATTGATTTTTTTTTTTTATTTAAGTAACCTAATTGAGTTAAGAATCTATAACTAAGTGTTCTTGTTCTTCTTTGTTCCATTACTTTTGCGGTGTCGTATCTTCATTGTTCACGTGTAATACACCCTTCCTCTTTCATTAATTACGGATAATGATTTTGGAGGTTGCACGGAAAAACTTAAAATGCAAGAATTTTAGTATAAAAAAATATTATTTTCAAATTATTTAAATACACCTAGTTGAAAAAAAATATTTACGTGCCGAGCCTCAATTATCAAATTCTTCTATTACTCACCTCACAAAGTACACAGATTTTCTTTTATATTAGTGAGAACATAATATTTTAACAAATATTTAACCCAGATAATGTGTCTTAACTCGTTTTGACTAGTTGAATTGAACCTATCAATCAAAATAGAATTTAACTATTTTTGAACCAAAATCTAAATTCATTTTTCTTAGAAATTTAACTAACTTTTCGCCACAACAATTTAATGTACAGGTTACTCGGGTGACAATTCACTTATTACCCTAACATTTTCACTTTCCTATTTTATTTATTTTTTAAATTATTCGTTTTTAACCTCGGAAACAAAATGCTACCCCTGCCACGTATTCGTTCGAAAATTTAATTTTCAAATTGATACGTCGAAGTCCACATGAACTAGTTGGATATGATGAGATTGCTTGCTCAAGCAAGTTTGCCCAACACGATATGATGGAGCTATAGATTGATCCATTCACGTCCCAACATATTAGTCGTCATTACAAGGTGCTAAGAAGGATCAATATGAAATCCATCAATTCTAGAATATTTTGCATTTTAAATTTCCAGTTACATTCAATGTATCACTGTAATTTAACTATTGAATTTGACATTTACTGTCCATAATATAAAAAAAAATTAGGTTGATTAGATATTGATAAAAATTGGATGATATGCTTACATTTCTCTTAATATAATTAACCTGGTGACTTAAACTTTAAAGGGTTTTTTGTATTTTTGTCTCACCATTTTTTTTTTGCTTTTGTCTTCTAACATATTTATTTCACCAAACGCAAATTGTTTAATGAAATCAAATTCTCTTTCAATACGTTGCTCAAAAAATTTGATTCGGACATATTCTTTTTCCAATTAACGAAGTAATGCAAACAGGGAGGATCTATGTGTAGTGCATGGTAATTGCTCACCTTATGTTTCGAAAGTTCTCCTTAATATTAATACAAGATAGGAAATTTTTGAAGAAAAATAGAACAAATTTTATAAAAGACAACATTTTGTCCACCTTAATATTGGATACAAGACTAATATAAGAGTTTGCCCACCTTATTCACAAGTTTTGACTCCCTGAATGCAAACATAATATATTAGGTTATACACAAACCTAACACGTATACATTATAAAAATTAATGTATACATTATAAAACTACACGTCTAGATAAACGTGTATACGCATGACAAAATTTCGTGTATATGCACAACATACGTGGACCACCTTGAAAATACCATTTCATTGTATCGAAAACCTAAGGAAACTTGTATACTAGTAACTACATAAAAAAAATACGTAAATTTAAAGCTTAATTGGCTTGTAAATCTATGATTTGTTTTAACTTTTGACATGTACAATGAATTGTTATTTATTATAACGATTGGATTATTGAATTATGAATATGAATTAAAAAAGAGTTTTTTTTACATTAGTACGTCCATAATTACTCAATTTTGAATTTAGTACATTTTATAAATTGACTTTGTGTGTAATACATATTCCATTAAAGTTCATTTAAGACTTTAAGACTTAACGGTTATGTGACTTGCATATGAGCTGTGAAAAGCAATAAGTGACAAATAAAATTTAGAAAATAAAAATAAATTAAGGAAAAACAAGTAGAGTAGAATAAATGAAAAAATAAAAGAAAAATCAACCCATTCGTCTCTCCCAGCCTCCCCGCCCCAATAATCCCACAATTGCGCTGCCACCCCACCACCGCCAGCCTCGTAAGACCACCCCACCATAGTCGCACCTCTCTCTCTCTCACGCACACACACACACACATTAAGTATTAAGATCTAGAATCTAAATTCGGTTTCCGACTTTTGAATTTTGTTTGAGATTTCAATGTCGATCTAAAAATTGAAATCAAAGATTTGGTTTCTAATTTAGGTGGTGGTGGAGATGGGAGGATGGTTATTGATGAAGGTGGGATGGCAAAGGGCTGTCGGGGTAGGGATGCGTCTTTTCTTATAAGTTTATTGTATTTGTTGTTATTAGGTTTTACTTTATTTTTAAATATTCCTTTTGCTATTTCTCAAATATTTTTCTTTTATTTATTTCTTTCTCTGAATGTTTATCGTTTTTTTCTTCTAGTTTTTTTAAACATATAGTTTTCCCGGATTATGTGAAAAAAAATGATGATTATGTCTAACAGAGTTTTACTGAAAAGTATACCGAATTCAAAGTCAACTTTTTATAGTGTTAAACTCAAAACGATATAACTATGAAGATATTTAAGTACGAAAACTAATTAAAAATGTAGATTGGCATAAAAGTATAGCCACCTCTTCATGTTTAAGTTTTAAATTAAAATTACCATAAATTGAAAAGAAATGTAAGCTTGAATTTATCACTATATGCTTAGCATGATTTTCTTTTGCTCCTATTATTAAGAATAAGTATATCATAATATTTTGGATCTGATTGATAATAATAATAATAATAATAATAATAATAATAATAATAATAATAATAATAATAACTATGGTGTGATAGCTTTAAAACGATTGATAAAGTATTTTAACTTCCGGTGTAATCTTTTTATATCTATCCTCGGAGAACATGTGCATGGCTAAATGCATAATGATACTTTTTAATGCTTTTTTATGGCAATCTTTTATGACTTCATTAGTTAGTACCTAGTTAGAGTGCATTTAACAGTATTATTTAATAATTTCGTACGGAACATAATATGTTAAGAAGAAGGGTGTAGTTTATGAGGTCAGATCATTGGAAAACAGTTGTTTTGTCAAAGTTGAACAGGAAGAAAAGGAAAAGCTTAAATATTTGTATAGGGATGGTAATTTAATCCGAATTAGATTCGCCCTCTTCGATTTTAACGGAGTAGGTTTTAAAATTTGATTAATGAATTAGGAGTAGGTATGAATTTTGAAAAAAAAAATGTTTATTAAATAGGACGGGTTAGGAGCTCATTTAAATAAAATCATCTCACCCCATTTAATTTACGCCTACATATATACCTTTTATATGTATCTTAATGACAATGAAGCCACACATACACACATACTAAAAAAATCCTTTATATGTATGTTAATTTTGTAAAAGATCCATGTAGAAACATGGAATCATAGTTGGGAGACTTTCCCACGTATTAAAATACGAATCATTATAGACTTGTAGAACTATAATATAATATTATTAATTTTACTGTTTTAAAAATTAACCTGACTTGTAATCACCCTATCCCTGCCATTTATTAAATAAGACGAATTAAAAATTAATTTAAATAAAAGTCGTCCCGTTTTGTTTATTAAATGGGACAAGTTAATTTTTTTGAAAAGCTTGCTCCAAATCCACTTCCTTGTCATCCTATATTTGTACCACAAATCAAAAGAGAGAGGTTTCCATGTAAAAACAAAAAAGGAAAAGCAAGACTCATTCTTGTCTTTTTTCATATCTTTTGAATAGTAAAAGACAATTATATCCTTAAATTTATAAAATATAAATATTCAAAATTTTCACCTTCAACTAAAACAAATACATTTGATAAAAAACAAAAAATTATATTTTCAATAAAAAAAACTGTTTATAAAGCATAAAATCTTATATATTTGTTTTATTAAAAAATATTTTATAAAAGGTAAAATTTGTTTTCTTAAGAAACCATTTCTTAAAAAGGTTTTTTTTTGTTTACAAATTATATTTTTGGTTAAAAACTTTTTTTTGTACAATTTTAAAAATAATCTTTTTACTATTAAAAAAAAATATGGTCCACATCAGCGGTATATAGGCGGTCCGATCACCTATACATACCGCTGACGCAGACCATTTTTTCTAATATGTTGGTCCGTACCAGAGGTATGTCTAGGTGGTCAGGCTGCTTATACATAGTGCTAGCGTGGTCCATTTTTTTAAATATTAAAAAGATTATTTTTAAAATAGTAAAGGAAGCAGTTTTTAACTGAAAAAATAAATAACGAAATTGTTTTTTCAAATAAATAAAAGAAATAGTTTTTTAAATAAATACAAGAAACAGTTTTTAACTAAAAATTGATAAGATTTTACGTTTCTTAAACAGTTTTTTTATTTATAAAAAACAATTTTTTTATTGAAAATATAAATTTTTGTTTTTTTATAAGATGTATTTGTATTAGTTGGAGGTGAAATAAGTGGACATATAGATTTTATAAACCTAACGACACAATTATCATTTACTACCCAAAGAGTATGGGGAAGGCATAAAGGGTGTATGAACTTCTATTCCCTATCAAATATAGTGGAAAAGAGTTGTGGGCTTAACTTAAAATGCTATTATATGAGCAGTCACTTTTCTTCTCACGAGCGCTTAGCGTAAGGGCTCCCATAGATATTCGAAAATTAAAATTTGTTCGTTACATTTATATGAAATTTATGAATATTTATTTGAATAATCATTTGAATGAGTGAATTTTAGTAGCATATTCAAATTTCTAAGAAACCGGATGCAAACGTATCCATAATATGTATTCAGTGAAGAAATATTCATATCCATGAGTATTCATTTCCCACATTTCAGTATTATGTTCATATAATAAATTTATAATCGAAAGGTTTACACGCGCTTAGTCACTCATTTTAATTCTAATTAAAGTCTTTCTCACGGAAGCTTGAGTTTAAAAAAAATGAAATAAAAACTCTCATAACGTGAAAAGGGTTTTATTTGTTTACATTATGTAGATCATTTCAAACAAGTTTGATTATATATTTTAAAAATTTTAAAACAATTAGCCCTTACAAGATCCTCTCTCTCTCTCTCTCTCTCTCTCTCTATATATATATATATATATATATATATATATATATATATATATATATATGTGTGTGTGTGTGTGTGTGTGTGTGTGTGTGTGTGTGTGTGTAGAGGTTTAAAAGTGAACCTAAAAGATGAACATTTTAATGAACCTTAACAACGCATTAATTTTAATTCCTTTGTTGTAATTGGTTTGCCCCAGCGGTAACGGACACGCGTATTTTTAATACACACACGTTAGAGCATCCATGATGGTGGGGGAAAAAGCTAACAAAATTCGTAAGTTTACAAATTGAAAGGTCTCCAATGGTGAGTAGCAACGAACAAATTATGTATAACAATTTGTAGTGGTTCTCTAAACTTACAGAACGGGTGGAGAATTTGTAAAGGGTTCTTACGAACTTCTGAAGTTCGTAGGAATTCCTACGAACTTCAGTTGTTCATAGAAAGCATAAATAATTATATTTAATGGATATTTGGGTTCCTACGAACAATATTTTTTTCGTAACATTTCTTACGAGCAAATGTTGTTTGTAGGAAGTGAAGTTATTTTTTCCAACGAACAACTGACGTTCGTTAGAACTCTGGATACAAATCTTTACTTTTCACCAGTGTGGTATCTTACTCTGAGAAAAGGTAAAACCTTATTTTGAATTTGCAAACTAACCTTTCAAGAGCATCCACCGTTGTGGATGCTCTTAACCCTCCCGCGTGTCACACGCGTATTTGTTGTCGTTGGCGCGGACATATTACAATATATGAATTAAAATTAATGGGTTGTTAATGTTCATCTTTTAGGTTCACTTTTGAACCTAAAAGATGAATATTTTAATGAACATTAATAAAAAAACACCTAACACTCAATCAATTTTAATTCATATGTTGTAATTGATCCGCGCCAGCGGCAACGGACACGCATTTGACACACGTATTTTTTAATACATGCGTGTGACACGTGTGCCAGTTGTTTCTAGCATGTGTGCCATGCGTGTCCGTTGCCGCTGGCGCAGACCAATTACAATATAGGAATTGAAATTAATTTGGTGTTAGGTGTTTTTCGTTAGGTTCATTAAAATGTTTATCTTTTATGTTCACTTCTATACCTCTCCCTATATATATATATATATATATATATTAGTCTTGAAAAAAAGATGATTCCCTTAATGATATCATAAAAAAAACGTACTTAAAATAACAAGCAATTGAGATGTTTACGTTAAAGACCACTTTAAAATGCCGCAAAAAGTTCTTTTATTTCGTAGCAGACAAGTTTTGTGAGATCTTCTTAAAGAGCATGTAAAAGAGGTGTGATAAAGACAAAGATTAGTGAAACATATGTTAGTATAAATAATATAAATGAATAAGGATATTAACCGAATTCAGAAATCCTTGAGTATACGGATCAGGCGAATAAAGATACAGATCTTGCACTTTAAATGCATATAGCTAATGGATATCATGATATCTTATTTATATCAGTTTGTTTACCACCCCTATCTTGGCTGTACGTTTAATCGAGCTTCAACGACCTCAACTCATTAAACAAACAATCCTCGTGAAAATATCATTGGTCAATTAAGCCGTTTTCATTGAAATTACTAATCTTCTTTTCCTTTTTTGTCCATCCTAAATTAAAAATTCAATTATTAAAGATTGTATATATATCCATATTAAATTATAAAGTTATCCATCTAAACTATACCCTCTAGAGAACAATGATCTAAGGACGTGACTTGCATTTAAAGGTACTTATTATTTTTAGGAACTTAAAGTTTAAGTCTTTTTACTTATTATATTTAACTTCCATAAAGAGACTATAAATTTGGGACTTGTTATGCACTAAATATAGGAAACCTTGTTAGCCTCTCTAGAGGTGACACATGTCCCCATTAGGGGTAAAGAATGAGGTCAGCTGGTCAAATAATCTACTCAGCTATGGGCAATGTGGTCGGCTCAGGTATAAATGTGCTCGGCTCGATGGTATAATTGACCGTCTCATTACTGCCAAACACGGTGTTAGTTAACATCATTTATTAACCTCGTTAATACCATCCATGCTACAGTTACATCATGTGATGGAATAACAACAGTCATGTTTCCCCAACTACATACATGAAGAAGTTATGTAATATTCTACCTTTATCGTGCTGTATTAAACTCATCATTATGTGACCCTTAGAATGTAAAATATGCAACTGCCTGACCTATAAAGGCATTCCACCTGTTCCATTACCCTTTCTCTCTAATAATGACCTATAAATAACACTCAATCCCACAGAATAAGGGAACTGGAAATATTAAACCTAAAGACCATATGTAAAGCCCTAAAGAGAACTTTAAGAGCTTATAATTATTCCTTTTGTGGCTATTGCCCATTGAAATACATAAAATCTGCAGGCACAACATTGGGCCGAACCACGTTAATCATCTCTTATTTTCTTTGTCTCTCATATTTCTATATTCATCCCAAATTGGTAAGTTGGAAGTGGTAATTTCTTAATTTATTATTGTTTATTATTGGTATTTAGTAGCTAAGACTCATAAATCCATATACCAGCCATTTGTCTTTTTCAATAATTTTCTATCCACAAATTCAATTTTTGTGAAATTGTCCTAGCTCGATTTCCCCAATTTTTGTTTAGACATCCTGTGTTTGTCTATAAATTCTAGAAAATGGAAGAAAACTCAAAGAGTAGTCGTATTGGTAATGCAAACCCACCCTTAATACTGATTAGAATGGGTAACATATAAGAACTATAAGGATCCTGGCCAAGGATCAGGAGGCAATTCAAGAGAGTGTGAAGCAATTAACGTAGATGCTCCAAGATGGGCAGAACAGGTCTGGAGCAGATCCTTTAACCCTAGCTGGAAGATAACCCTTTGACATGAGGGGTGGAATGTTACCTTCTTCCCCCTACAGAGACATGTGACAACCTTATCGAGAACGATCTTTAAAGGATGAATTTTGATTCGCAAGATGGTAGGAGTAGATCCAGTTACTCTGGATCATAAGATGATAGTTCGTATTGCCCGAGATTAATATCATCTATCAGAACAAACGGTTACGATAATGAATAATATTTCTCTGAGGAAAGACCAAGTATGTTGAGATGATGAGCATAGGCTCTGTATTTGATTGTTTAGGCTCACATAGAAAGATAGGGAAACAACATAGAGGGCCCAGAGTGCCTAGAGAATGCAGAGAAAAACCAATGAGGTCTGTTACCAGGATAACAGAATGCCCAGTTAAGTCTAAGAGGAGAATGCGAGGGATGGGCAGAGTCGAGCAGACTTCCAAAGAAGAGAGCTCATCAGAAAGCTGAGGTCGATCAGTCAAGACCATTGCAGTTAAAGTTGCGCAGGAAATCCAACCTGAAAATGATCGATCCAACCACTAGAGGATTATTTGGGAGAAATTTCCAGGTAAAAGAATCCCTTGAACAGAGGTTTCATGAAGGGATCTCCATTCACTCCATCAATTATGGCTATCTAATGCCTGTAAAGTTCAAACCCACAATTATTACCCCAAGGTATGATGATAAAATTGATCCAATATTGTACGTGGAATAATATCAAGTAGTCACCAATATATAATCAATCCTAGATGAAATACGTTACCGAGCGTTTTTCAATACGATCACTGGGTTGACACAAATCTGGTGTAACAATTTACCATAAAGACAAATCTCGGGCTTCCAATAGTCGATCGACTTCTTTGTCAGCAATTACAATTTTGGGTCCAAGTCTGGTAAGATAGTGTCTCACCTACTCATTGTCCGAAAGAATTCCAATGAAACCACCCGTGAGATTATCACACATTTAAACAGCGAGAAGCACGAAGTAATAGATTATAATGAAATGACTGCAATAATTGCGATAATGAGTGTATTTCTACCTGGAAAACTGTATTAGGTGTTAGATAAAAAACTATGACATAACTCCTATCTAAGGCAGGGAAAATTATGAATGCCGAGGAGGCCATGACAGCCAAGGAGTCAATCCACGCGAAGGCCAATATCAGCAAGAGTGTGGAAAAGAATAACAGAAAGATAAGGAAGCGGACTCACTAAAGAAATATGATGAGTACACCTTCCTGATCGTGGGCGTTCATAGCATACTCGAGGAAATTCACGGGGGATAAAGACCTGAGATGGCCTGGGAACTGACAGCCTTGACAAATTGAAGGGATAAAAGAAAGTATTGAGAGTTCCACAAGGACAACAACTACCACTATAGGAAAAATGCCTTTTATGATTTTTTTAACTATAATAAAAAGCATTTTGTGATGGTTTTATCCGACCATCAAAACCGTCATATTAGATATATACTATAAATGACAATGTTTCTAGAAATGCCATATTTTCCCTTAAAAATCGTCATATATACTCTTAAAACCGTCATATTTGATACGAAAAATGTCTTACCAAATGCTAAAAACTATCATAAGAAACTATTTCATTGTATGAAGGTAACAAGACTAATAGTGTATTTTCTTGAGAAAAATAAATAGCGATATAAGTATTTTATTCATGTAAATGTATGACATATTTTCACAAATTGCATTCCATTTACACGAATCGCTATACGAAAGTCAAATTTTTATACTGATAAATATGTTAATTATAACCTAATCGATACTTTAGAAAAATCTTATTTGTTACAAAATTAGATCCAATCATTCAAGAACACGATTTTTATTTAGATGTTTCAAAAGAAAATGCGACTTTAATTTACGAGTAAATAATAATATTTTGTGATAGTTTCAAGGCTAGAGTTCATCTTTCAGGTCCGATAAGTCATAGGATTAAGTATTTAAAACATATTATAAATAAAGGAGTTTCTTAATTCAATCTTCGACAATTAAAATATTTTAACTCTAGTCCACTAACATATTATTTAGTACTAATATCCATCAGCCTAAATGTATGATTTATACATAAGTACATACATACAATTCTAACATGTATACATACCAAAATTTACAAATTCGTTACCAGATAATTTAAAAGACATGTACATGCTAATACATTGACTCTATAAAAAGAGATACACTAAAAATCATGTACATAACATGGAGAGCCGGCATGAAAAAGTGTTATAATATTATTTCTTATTTTTACATCATATGGCATTTCTGAAACCCAAAAAATTCCACAAGTAATATGTAAGGACAAATTTTTGAATCGAGTCAATTTATATGTATTGGCTTAATTATGTGTTTGGAAAAAATGTTTGAGTCATATGTTGTTAGGATTTAAGTTGTGTGTCCTTGAAGCCTATGATGTGTGATTAAAGGTCATACAGTAAAGTTAAACAGACATCGAGGATAAATTAGGTTATGTGTTGAGTTTCATCTTCAACATCCGAGGTATATCAACTAAGATATGCATACATATTTATGTTTGATCCTTGTATTTAGTTTGGGTATTGTATATAATGTTGTTTGAGTCCTTTTAGTAAAAGGATTTCAAAAGATAAAATATTTTTCTAGCTTTATTTCATTCATATACACTTTCTCTATTGTTTAAAAGTGATCCTTATTTTGTTCAAATGAGGTTCTTTCTTCATTCAAACGAGTTTAGGAATCGCATTCATATGAGGTTCAAACGATATTTGATTGTTGATGGTAAATTATCATTCAAAACTTGTTCGTTCATCACTTAAATGAGAATATATTTTCATTCGAGCGAACTTGTTTTTGGTTCTAACGAGAAAGTTATTATCGTTCTAACGAACATTATTTCTCGTTTGCTAAAAAACATACCACCTCGAAACATGCATTGTCTGGAAAAATGTATTTTTTGTAAATACCTCAGGTATGACATCAGTTTTCTTAGAGGGTTTTTACGAAAATGATTTTTCAAGTCATTTTATGCTTCCCAAACCCTTGTTTACATCAAAGTTTAAGATCCAACATTCCTATATATATATATATGATATCTCTTTTGTGTTGCACCGTATTGGTTTGATTATTCGTACTGTGAGCATTTTGAGCGGTCGAGACCGTGTTTATGTCACGTGATAAGTAAGATCGCATTACACCAAAACACACATTAAGTAATAAACTGTTATTTTATTAGTAACTGTGTTATACCATTACTATTTCTCATAAAATATTACCATTTGTGATATCATACAAGTGTTAGTAATATTGGTTCATAATTTTAAAAGTAATTTTTTTCCTTAAAAAAAGGTAAATTTCCCCCCAACACAAAGAAATGCCTCGGCTATACCCAATAACTCTCCAAATCGGCTACACCCAATAAACAACCATGCTACCTTCTTCTTTAAATCTATTTGCCAAAATGAAAGCTAATTATCCAAATCACGACCTAGGGTTTGGAAGTATCCATCGTTGTCATATAGGATTTGAAAGACTCGTAATCGAGGGTTTGGAAGACTCGCAACTTACGTTTGGTTGACATTCCAAAACGCGACTTGGGTTCATTTTATAGATCGATTTAAGGCCCTTGATTTTGTATAAAAACACCTTTGATTTTACTCGCTCACTCTGTTCTCTCTCGCTTGAATGTATGATTCTATTTCGAGCATTTGTCCATTATTTACTGTTTGATATTTTTTAGTTTCAGGTACTTCATTGATGTTGGAGAAAAGTTAAGAATGAAGCATTGAATCAGTTTTTATTTATATGGTATACTCTCTATCATAAAATTACTTCTTATGAGTTATTTTAATCTATTTTATTATACAACATCAATTTCTTTTTAGTGTAATGTAGTATTACTAATTCCAGATTTTCATTGTTGTTTAATTTTATGTTTCTACCAACTAAATTCGGTTCTACATTTTTCCAATAGGTATGCAATGTTGTTGCTGTTGCTTGCTTACTAAACATAACTCTTGTTCTTACAAATTTATGTACAATAACGTTTGGAGATATATAATGTGATTTTTTGCTTTGCTATTTTGGTGATAATAAATTTCACGTTGATTTTGACATGTTGAACACATACCATGATACATTGTTTACTAGAGCTGAAATAATTCTAAAAAGAATTATAGTTGCAAATTGTATGAACATACATTAGAATTGAGTCGTGAAGACGAAATCTTATATTTTTACATAAGTACGTGCTATATTAGAATTAAATTAAACACTTGAATTAGGGGTAATATTGGATTACTAGTAGCTACGTGGTACTATTTGGTTAACTATCTTCCAAACAATGGAATTTTCATATATATTGCAATATAGGAATTTATCAAAAATAAGTATTGGGAAATGTGATTAGTATAAGTTAAACTAGGTTATCATATGTGATTGGTAAAAGATGATATGAATGGACTTTTATCATGATATGTTGAGACTAACATAAAATGTATCATGGATATAATGATTTTTGGAATAAGAAATTAGTATGGTTTACTTAGCTAAAATTGGTATATAAGAGTAGAGTACCATATGTAGAATTTATGTCGGCGTCATGTTTACATATACAGTACAATAGGAGCTTGTAGCTTAGTAGCGTAGTCTGGGTGTGGTGACGAATATATGTGGGTGTTATAGTTTCATATTTTGTATAATGGGGTGTTAAATTCAACTTTTGGCTGCCTATGGTGAGAATATCTATTTGTGTATCGTTTTTGCATTAATAATAGACGAGTGTTCTAACCTTATCATAGTCAGATTGTGGTAACATGATATATTAGTATTTAGTATTTTAGTATGGTATGATCAGTTGAATTTGAGGGAGAAATCATTATGATAATAAAACATGATATTTAATTCTAGTTTCACTAATGTTTGGGTTATGTAGTGATATGTCTTTTTATGGTCCTGGTGAAGTTTTGTTGAATATCATTTTAGGTCATCGTGAATCCTCTAGCTTAGGAGCGGTTGAGGCGTAACTATAGATTCTTATCAAATATAGATTTTCAATTTTAGTAGATGCATACCTCTTTCCCCTATTTTATTTCCATATATGAGTACAGTTAGATTCTAGAGTTATAGTGGATATTGAACATTTTTGGTATTTATGGTTGGTGGGTGATGATTTATCGATTTTCATATTTTTGTAGTCCCTATTAATATGTCTCCTTTACTTTTCAAGATTAAAATGATATTGAATTATTTGGGGGACGTATTTTTAGAATTTAAGACTAGCCAATGTAAATATTAGAAATAAAGGGTATCACAGCTTATCTTAAAACATGCTTCCAGCAATTTAGGTCCATATGTTCATCTCATTTTTCACAAAGTGTTTTTAAATATATTTTCTATTTATACCCTTATGAAATTTATTAATGATGCAAAATTTGAATATTTTATTTTCTTATCGAAAGGACTAGATGAGGAAGAGATGTTTCCAGATCCTAAGGAAGTAGGACAAATGGTGTCGCATGGTCGGGAGAACTGGGAGATACCCCACGGGATACCCCAGATATTGATGATATCCTTACTTAGGTGAGAGCGACAAGAGTGAAAGAATCATTTTCGATCACCAAGTATGCATTGGTTTTGGTACGATGGAGACTTTGTTGTCATCAATCGATAACTAAGCCTACATAAAATGTCTATCATGGGTAAAAGAATCAAGATCATTTCATACTCAATATTCCTCTTGAATCTATTTGTCACTTCCCCAAACAATGAATGGTTTGATGGAGATGAATGAACATGCTGTTATTTTCTCGGTATGATGGAGTTAAAAATCTTTTATGCATAAAAAGGAAGAAAAACTAGTAAGGTATTTTTGTACCAGTGTTCCTCCATGTAAGTGTTGGAAATTATGTAGCAAATACAGAAATAGAATTCTTTATTGTATCACAACAATGTCAACTTTAATACAACAATGTAACTTTATGAATCTTCAAGACCTGATGTCACTTTCCTAAATAGAGTATTTGCCCACACCGAATAAATTCGATATACAAATGGGAATCCGTAAATCCGTACTCAAGATACAATGAAGCAACTTGCACTACCTGCAACTTGTATATTTGAAGACAACCCTTGGATGCAATAGCGTAGAATAGCCAATCAAGTTCTTATTCTGTTTATGTCCACAAAACAGAATAAGAGAATTTGTATCTCCTGAAAATTGTAAGAGAGTAGTAGCAGGGTTTGGAAATCTGAAACTGGGTTTTTGTTATCAAACTAATTTCGTTTTAGGCAGCCTTTATTTATAGATAATGAAAATCTTTGTCTTCAAGAGTCATGACTGTTGAATTAACAGTCTTAAGTCAATTCAGAAATGGTATGACTGTTAATTACCAACAGTCTTAAGTCATTTCCGATCAGGTATAATAATACCAAATCGGTTTTTCACTGGTCAACCAAAAAGTGATCGCGCCCGAGCCGAACGAATCCCGACAACCCGCTACCACTGCGGATATGCGGCGTGCGAAGTGCAAAGTGCGCCACTAGCGCCTCTACAGCCAACAGCCCAGAACCAGCACGCGCGCGCGCGCTTTTGCGTACGGTGCTTTGCACCGTATTGAGGTCTCTTGAATAGCCTCTTAAATTCTATATGAATTAACTCTTCATCTTCCATTTGTACTTATTAAGTGCACAAATTCTTAATATTTTTCCAGTGTGGGACTCAAATGTTGTCCACTCCTTTTATAGCTTAGTGGTGACACTTAGCTTTGTATATTTTCCAATGTGGGACACTATCCCCTTTTATATTTGGGTTAGCTTCCCACCTTTTCCACACACTTCCAATGTGGGACAAGCTTTTTAAGCTTTTACACCCAAAACTCTTACTCACTTATTTTATAAAATCTGCAACATTACTCCACCATTTTATAAATAAGTTTTGTAAATATTTTATTGTCTGTAAGACAGTGTATAAGTATTGGTGTCTCCCGACTTGAACCAATACCCTATGAAGGTTCGTCAAGGATGACCATGAAAGTATAGTAGAATTGTCTTTGAACTATCAATCCATATTGACCAGCCGGATTTGTCTTCACACACAAATCTTTTAGTCACTGATTATCCATATAAGCCGACACATGTCTTAGGCCTTGTGTCTGTACCTTAATTTCATAAGTTCTTTAGAGTCAGGCCCAGTTCTCATAGGAAGCGGCTCCACTTCCACACTCATATAGGTAGATTATCATAGGTGTCCATGTACCTTAAAACACCATAAATCTATTAAGGTCAAACTCATCCTCTTTCATTATTCATTACATGTTCTAAGCACTTATCCTTGGGATGTTAAATTTTATAGTTCTTACAATCACGTCGTATGATGTACTTTAATCATTGAACTTGAGACTTGAATATATCAAGTTTCAAGTTGAGTTTCCATCAAGAGTGATTCTTATTAATAGGCTTTAGTCCCATCACTATTGATATCTTAGACACTAGTCCTCTTGTAAGACCTTTTTAAAAGGATCATCTAAATTTTGACTTGATTTTACATAATCCACTATGATTACACTATCTGTAATCATTTGTCTGACATAACTATGTCTCAGGCCAATATGTCTAGATTTTCCATTGTACACTTTACTATAAGCTCTGGAAAGTCTAGACTCACTATCAAAATGTATAGATATTGGAGGCATTGATTTTGGCCAAATTGGAATTTCAATTAATAAATTCCTTAACCATTCTGCCTCTTTACTAGTTGCAGCTAATGCTACAAACTCAGTTGCCATAGTAGAGTCATCTATACAAGTTTGTTTCTTTGATCCCCAAGAAACAACTCCTCCACCAAGAGTGAAAATCCATCCACTTGTTGAGGAATGATCCTCCCGCTCAGTTATCCAACTGGCATAAAAAAACCCTTCTAATACTAAAGGATATCCACTATAGTATATACTATAGTCCATAGTTCCTTTCAAATATTTTAATATTCTATTGACAGCATGCCAATGTAAGAAACTTGGATTACTAGTATATCTTCTTAATTTACCAATAACATAAGAAATATCAGGCCGAGTACATGTCATGGCATACATTAAACGACCAATTACTCGTGCATATTTCAATTGTGAAATAGCTTTACCATTATTAGGGATCATCTTTAGCTGTGGTTCAAAAGGTGTACTAACCGGTGTGCAATCAAACTAATTGAATTTCTTTAAAATTTTCTCAACATAATTAGATTGAGTGAGAATTATATTTTTATCTTTTCTTATTATTCTCATTCCTAATATGACATTAGTTACACCCATATCTTTCATATCAAATTTAGATGACAGAAAACTCTTTGTATTATTAATGCTTTCTAAATCAGTACCAAGAATTAACATGTCATCTACACATAAACAAATGATCACACCTTTACCATTAGCAAATTTAGTATAAACACACTTATGAGATTCATGAATTTTAAAACCATTAGAAAAAATGACTTCATCAAATTTTTCATTCCGTTGTTTAGGTTCTTATTTTAGGCCATATAAGGACTTAATAAGTTTACATACTTTATTTTCTTGTCCAGACATAACAAACCCTTCAGGTTGTTCCATGTAAATTTCTTCTTCTAAGTCACCATTTAAAAAGGCAGTTTTCACATCCATTTGATTAATCTCAAAATTATATATAGATGCTAATGCAATTAAAATTCTAATAGTGGAGGTTCTAGCAACAGGTGCATAGGTATCAAAATAATCAATTCCTTCTTTTTGTGTAAAACCTTTAGCAACCAATCTAGCCTTGAATTTATCAATTATTCCATCTATTTTCATTTTCTTTTTAAAAATCCATCTACACTTTATGGGTTTAGATCCTGGAGGTAAGTCTACTAACTTCCAAGTTTTATTTCCCAAAATTGAATCCATTTCATAATTTATAGCTTCTTTCCAAAATGCTGAATCTACAGACTTAATTGCCTCACTATAAGTTTGTGGGTCTATTTCAACGCTAAGAGTCAAAGCATATTGAGTACAAGATGTTTCTCTAGTTCCCTTAACAAGGTAGACTACAAAGTCGGGACCAAAGCTTTTTTCTTTCCTAGGTCTCTTACTTTTTCTAATCTCTTCTTGTTCCACTGGTGGAGTATCAGATAATTGTGAAGGAGTGCTAACTTCTTTTTCATTATTAATTCTAGGAATAGAAGAAAACATTTGTTCATAAAAAAATGCTTCTCTCGATTCAATTATTGTATTTACCTCAACAGAATCAATAGCTTCACTAATCGAAAATCTATAAGCTTTCCTATGTTGTGCATAATCTATGAAAATAGACTTAACACCTTTGCTTCATAATTTCTTTCTCTTAGTTTCAGGTAGTCTTACAATAGCACTACAACCCCAAACTTTAAGATAACCTAAATTAGGTTTTCTATTCTTCCATAATTCGTAAGGAGTTTTCTTATTATCTTTAACAGGTATCCTATTCAGAATATGACTTGCAGTTAAAAGTGCTTCTCCCCAAAACCCTTTACTTAAACCAGAATATGAAAGCATAGCTTTAGCCATTTCAGTTAGTGTTCTATTTTTTCTTTCTGCTACTCCATTTTGTTGTGGTGTATAAGGTGCAGTAACTTCATGTATAATTCCCATAAAAAATTAAGGAAAGTGATATTCACCACCTCTATCAGATCTAAGACTTCTTATTTTTTTGACACTGCCGGTCCTAAGCCCGAAAAAAGGAGGAGGGTTGCGTTAGGTAGATGACAGCCAGCGTAAAACATTGTCAGATCCTTATGAACATGAATCCTATGAATATACGTGCTAATGCTAGGGCATTCCCCTTAAGTGATGCGTTGCGCCTGCCACCGGGTGTCTTAAAAAATAGGCAAGGGGCATTGTGCCTGCCACCGGGTGTCTCGAAAAATAGGCAAGGGGCGTCACATCGGCGCCCGAATGCGATGATAAATTTGCAAGGGTTACTTCAACAAGATGGACGTGTGCAGGTAAAGAAGCTAGTCCAGGATACTAGACTTAGGTTAGCGGCTTGGAACATAGGGACTATGACAGGAAAAGGGATGGATTTAGTAGATACCACGATAAGAAGAAAAGTTAACATAGCTTGTTTACAAGAAACTAAATGGGTCAATGAGAAAGCTAGAGAAATAGAAAATACAGGATTTAAATTATATTATACAGGAAAACATAGAAATAAGAACGGAATTGGAATAATAGCAGATAAAAACTTTAAGGACGATATCGTAACCGTTATTAGGAAAGGTGATAGACTTATACTTGTAAAATTGGTATTAGGTGAAAACATAATTAATATTATTAGTACTTATGCACCTCAAGTAGGATTAGATGAGCACACTAAAGTACAATTTTGGGAACAAATGGATGAACTAATTCAAGAAATACCCCTAGGTGAGAAAATCTATATAGGTGGAGATTTTAATGGCCATGTAGGAGAAGATCGTGTAGGATATGAGATAGTGCATGGAGGACATAGTTTTAGAGATAGGAACGACGGGGGAGAGTCTTTCTTAGATTTTGCGATGGCTTATGATTTTGTACTAGTAAATACATGTTTTAAAAAGAGGCTTGAACACTTAGTAACTTATAAAAGTGGAACACATAAGAGCCAAATAGATTTTTTCATACTAGGAAAGGAGACCGATTAACGTGTAAAGATTGTAAGGTTATCCCGGGAGAGAGCTTAACCTCACAACATAGGATAATGGTGTTGGATATAAATATTAAAAATCAATCACGAGTGCGAAAAGTGAAGATTAACCCACGAACTAGGTCGTGGAATTTAAAAGGAGAGAAATTAGAACTGTTTAAAGATAAAGTATTAAATGAAGCAACATGGAATAGTGAAGAAGAAACTAACATAATGTGGAATAAGATGGCCACATGCATTAGGAGAATATCAAAAGAAATTCTTGGAGAATCAAAAGGCAAAGGGCCACAGTCTAAAGAAACTTGGTGGTGGAATGAAGAAGTACAGAATATAGTAAAAATTAAAAGGGAGTGCTTTAAAACATGGCAAACAAATAGAAATGAAGAGAATTTTGAGAAATATAAATGGGCTAAAAAAGAAGTTAAGAAAGTGGTAAGATATGCTAAGTTAAAAGCATATGATGATCTTTATACAAAATTAGAAACACAAGAAGGGGAAAAAAGTATTTATAAGCTTGCTAAACTTAGGGATAGGAAAACAAAAGATTTTAATAACGTTAAGTGCATCAAAAGTGATGATTCGAGAGTCCTAGTCAAAGATGATGAAATTATGGAAAGATGAAAAAACCACTTTGAGAGGTTATTAAATGGAGATAATGGGAGTATATTAGATATAGAGGAACTTAGGGAGGCTCGAGAAGATATATTTTTTCGTAGAATTAGGACAACAGAGGTCAGGATTGCTCTAAAAAAGATGAAAACAGGGAAGGCTTTAGCACCAGATGGTATCCCCATTGAGGTTTGGAAGTGCTTAGGGGAGGATGGAGTATCATGGCTTACAAAATTATTTAATAGAATTTTAATGACTAATAGGATGCCCGATGAATGGAGAAAAAGTATTTTAGTACCTATTTATAAAAATAAAGGGGACATACAAAGTTGTTCAAATTATCGTGGTATTAAGTTAATGAGTCATACAATGAAACTTTGGGAGAGAGTGATTGAATATAGATTAAGATTGAAGACAACAGTATCTGAGAATCAATTTGGGTTTATGCCTGGGAGGTCAACAATGAAATCAATCTATTTATTGAGGAGATTAATGGAAAGGTATAGAGAGAAAAAAAAGGATCTTCATATGATTTTTATAGATTTGGAGAAGGCGTATGATAGGATACCCAGAGATATAATATGGTGGGTTATACATAAAAGAGGAGTGACTCGTAGATATATTGACGTGATCAAGGATATGTATGATGGTGCGATGACTACAGTAAGAACATCAGCTAGAGAAAGTAGTGAATTTTTAATTACGATAGGGCTACACCAAGGTTCAGCATTAAGTCCTTATCTCTTTGCTCTTGTTATGGATGAGTTGACTGGACAAATACAAGATGAGGTGCCATGGTGTATGCTATTTGCATATGATATTGTTTTAATCGATGAGACTAAGATGGGGATAAATGCTACGTTGGAATTGTGGAGAGAAACTTTAGAAACAAGAGGGTTTAAAATAAGTTGAACTAAAACAAAATTTGTGAAGTGTAATTTTAGTAGTAATAGGAGGAAAAATGGAGATGTGCTGAAATTGGAGGGTCAAGAAATACCTAGAAATGATCATTTTCGTTATTTAGTATCGATTATACAAAAAGATGAAGATATTAGTGATGATGTTACGCATATAATTAAAGCAGGCTGGGTTAAGTGGAGAAGTGCGATCGGCGTTCTGTGTGATAGGCGTATACCTTTGAAGTTAAAAGGAAAATTTTATAGGACGGTCATTAGACCCGCCATGTTATATGGGACAGAGTGTTGGGCAACCAAGAAACAAAATGTGCAGAAAATGAGTGTGGCGGAGATGCTAATGCTAAGATGGATTTGTGGTAAAACTCGAAAGGATAAAATTAAAAATGAACAAATTCGTGAAATGGTAAAGGTAGCTCCTATAGAAGATAAATTGAGAGAAAATCGACTTAGATGGTTTGGACACGTCAAGCGTAGACCAATGGATGCTCCTGCAAGGAAGAGTGATTTAGTTAGTATTGATGGTAACCCAAGGGGTAGAGGTTGGCCTAAATTAACTTGGCGGGATATTATAAAAAAGACATGATATCATGTGCTTAAACCGAAGATATTGCACTGGACAAAATGAAATGGAAAAATAGGATTCATGTAGCCGACCCCAAATAATTGGGAAAAGGATTTGTTGAGTTGAGTTGAGTTGAGTAGAGTATCACATTGATTTTAAACTTCATTTTTGTATGTCTTAAATCTATTAAGTACATCATCCTTAGAGTTTAAAAGATATACGTAACAATATTTTGAAAAGTCATCGATAAATGTAGCAAAATATTTACTACCACCTCTAGTATGTGTTCCATGCAAATCACAAACATCACTATGTACTAATTGTAACAAAGATGTAGTTTTTTCTATTTTTGGAAAAGGCAATCTTGTTATTTTTGTTTGCAGGCATATTTTACACTTTTCATTCATATCATTCTCATATTTAGGAATTAAATTTAAATTAACCATGAAATGCATTTTCTTTGTATTAACATGTCCTAAACGACTATGCCATAATGAAATACAATCAACGATATAAGCAGAAAAATCTTTTTCTTTGATATTGAGCTTAAACATGCCCTCATACAAATATCCTTTGCCTACAAAGGTACCATTCTTAGTCAGAATAAATTTTTCTGACTCAAATACAAGCTTAAAGCCAAATTAGTTAAGAAGACTTCCAGAAACTAAATTTTTCCTAACATCAGTAACATGAAAAACATTAGTGAGGCTAAGGATTTTTGAGGAAGTGAATTCGAGATCCACTGTCCCTTTGCCTTTAACCGCAGCAGTAGATGAATTTCCCATATAGATAACATCTCCTTCCACTGTTTCATAGGCAGAGAACAAGTTCTTGTCCTTACAACATGCCTAGTGGCACCAGAATCAACCCACCAAGAGTTGTCTTCTCCAAGCATATTAGCCTCGGATACCATATCAACAAATTTTTACTTTGTGTCTGATGTCCCTCCTTTTTCCTTTAGTTTCTTGAACTCACGACAATCCTTCTTGAAGTGACCTGGTTGGTTGCAATGAAAACAATTTCCTTTCTTCTTTTTGTTTGCTTTAGAATTATTTGAAAAATTCTTCCGCTTGTTATTTTTTCCAAGATTGCCATATTTTTGCTCATTTCCTTCCTCCACCACATGGCCCTTAGAAACAAAATTTTCTTGTTCCACTTTACCATCTAGAATTAGAGACTCTTATTAAATTCATAAATGATCTTTAATTCTTCAAGTGAAAGATCCTCCTTTTTGTGTTTGAGTTCTTTCTTATAATCTTTCCAAGAAGGAGGAAGTTTTTCAATTATGGCAGCAACAATTACATTATCATCCATATTTAATTTTTTCAGTTTGCAATGATTTATGATGTGTTGGATGTCATGAAATTGTTCTAGCACAGGCCTATTATAAGGCATTTTAAAGCTTAAAAACTGATCGATAAGGAACTTCTTACTTGCAGCGTCTTCCGTAAGATATTTAGTCTCCAATGTTTCCCACAAAGTTTTTGCAGTCCCAACATTTTGGTACCAGTCGAACAAATTGTCAGCAAGTGCATTGAGAATGTGACCACGACACAAGTAATCATCGGTCTCCCATTTTGTTCGTTGCCTAGTCTGTTCTACGATTTCATCTTCATTTTCATTTGGTTTCGGTTGTGATAAGACATATACAATCTTCAATGTTGTTAGAAGAAAATGAACCTTTTTCTGCCAACGTAGAAAATTACCACCATCAAAATGATCCAACTTGACAAAGCCTTCTATTATTTGTCGAAGTGATTTGGAAGAGTCGGCCATTTTTGAAATGACTGTATTTAGATTGGTGGAAATTATGTAGCAAATACAGAAATAAAACTCTTAATTGTATCACAACTATGTCAACTTTAATACAACAATGTAACTTTATGAATCTTCAAGGCGTGATGTCACTTTCCTAAATAGAGTATTTTCCCCAACGAATAACTTCGGTATACAAATGGGAATCCGCAAATCCGTACTCAAGATACAATGAAGTAACTTGCACTTCCTTCAACTTGTATATTTGAAGACAACCCTTGGATGCAATAGCGTAGAACAGTCAATCAAGTTCTTATTCTGTTTATGTGCACAAAACAGAATAAGAGAATTTGTATCTCCTGAAAATTGTAAGAGAGTAATAGGAGGGTTTGGAAATCAAAAACATGTTTTTTTTAATCAAATTAATTTCGTTTTAGGCAACATTTATTTATAGATAATGAAAAGCTTTGTCTTCAAGAGTCATGACTGTTGAATTAACAATCTTAAGTCAATTCTGAAATGGAATGACTGTTAATTACCAACAGTCATAAGTTAATTCTGAACAGGTATAATAATATCGAATCGATTTTGCACGGGTCAACCAAAAAGTGACCGCGTCAGAGCCGGACGAATCCCGAAAAACCACTACCACTTCGGACACGCGGCGTGCGAAGTGCAAAGTGCGCCACTAGTGCCTCTACAGCCCACTGCCCCGCACGCGGGCGCGCGCGCGCGCGTGTGCGTTTGCGTACGGTGTTTCTCACCGTATTGAGGTCTCTTAAATAGCCTCTTAAATGCTAGATGAATTAACTCTTCGTCTTCCATTTGTACTTATTAAGTGCAAAAATTCTTAATATTTTTTCAATGTGGGACTCAAAGGTTGTCCACTCCTTTTATAGCTTAGCGGTGGCACTTAGCTTTGTACATTTTCCAATGTGGGACACCATCCCCTTTTATATTTTGGTTAGCTTCCCACCTCTTCCACACACTTCCAATGTGGGACAAGTTTTTTAAGCTTTTACACCCAAAACTCTTACTCACATATTTTATAAAATCTACAGCATTCCTCCACCATTTTCAAAATAAGTTTTGTAAATCTTTCATTGTCTGTAAGACTGTGTAATAAGCATTGGTGTCTCACGACTTGAACCAATACCCCGTGAAGGTTCATCAAGGCTAACCATGAAAGTACAGTAGACTTGTCTTTGATCTATCAATCCATATTGACCAGCTAAATTTGTCTTCACACACAAATCTTTTAGTCACTGATTATCCATATAAGCCGACACATGTATTAGGCCTTGTGTATGTACCTTGATTTCATAAGTGCTTTAGAGTCAAGCCCAGTTCTCATAGGAAGACGCACCACTTCCACACTCATATAGGTAGATTATCATAGGTGTCCATGTAACTTAAAACACCATAAATCTATTAAGGTTAAACTCATCCTCTTTCATTATTCATTACATGTTCTAAGAACTTATCCTTGGGATGTTAAATTTTATAGTTCTTACAAGCACGTCGTATGACGTACTTTAATCATTGAACTTGAGACTTGAATATATCAAGTTTCAAATTGAGTTCCATCAAGAGTGATTCTTATTAACGGGCTTTAGCCCCATCCCTATTGATGTCTTAGACACCAGTCCTCTTGCAAGACCTTTTGTAAAAGGATCAGCTAAATTTTGACTTGATTTTACATAATCCACTGTGATTACACTATCTGTAATCATTTGTCTGAGGCCAATATGTCTAGATTTTCAATTGTACACTTTACTATAAGCTCTGGAAAGTTTAGACTCACAGTCACAATGTATAGATATTGGAGGCATTGGTTCTGGCCAAACTGGAATATCAATTAATAAATTCCTTAACCATTCTGCCTTTTTACTAGTTGCAGCTAATGCTACAAACTCAGCTGCCATAGTAGAGTCAGCTATACAAGTTTGTTTCTTTGATCCCCAAGAAACAGCTACTCCACCAAGAGTGAAAATCCATCCACTTGTTGAGGAATGATCCTCCAGCCCAGTTATCCAACTAGCATCAGAAAACCCATCTAATACTGAAGGATATTCACTATAGTATATACCAAAGTCCATAGTTCCTTTCAAATATTTTAATATTCTATTGACAGCATGCCAATGCCATAAACTTGGATTACTAGTATATGTACATAATTTACCAACAACATAAGCAATATCAGGACGAGTACATGCATGGCATACATTGAACTACCAATTACTTGTGCATATTCCAATTGTGAAATAGCTCTACCATTATTAGGGATCATCTTTAGCTGTGGTTCAAAAGGTGTACTAACAGGCGTGCAATCAAACTGATTGAATTTCTTTAAAATTTTCTCAACATAATGACATTGAGTGAGAATTATATTTTTATCTTTCCTTATTATTCTCATTCCTAATATGACATCAGCTACACCCATATATTTCATATCAAATTTAGAAGATAGAAAACTCTTTGAATTATTAATGCTTTCTAAATCAGTACCAAGAATTAATATGTCATCTACATATAAACAAATGATCACACCTTTACCATTAGCAAATTTACTATAAACACACTTATCAGATTCATGAATTTTAAAATCATAAGAAGTAATGACTTCATCAAATTTTTCATGCCATTGTTTAGGTGCTTGTTTTAGGCCATATAAGGACTTAATAAGTTTACATACTTTATTTTCTTGTCCAGACATAACAAACCCTTCAGGTTGTTCCATGTAAATTTCTTCTTCTAAGTAACCATTTAAAAAGGCGGTTTTCACATCCATCTGATGAATCTCAAAATTATATATAGATGCTAATGCAATTAAAATTCTAATAATGGAGGTTCTAGCAACAGGTGCATAGGTATCAAAATAATCAATTCTTTCTTTTTGTGTAAAACCTTTTGCAACCAATCCAGCCTTGAATTTTTCAATTGTTCAATCTATTTTCATTTTCTTTTTAAAAATTCATCTACACTTAATGGGTTTAGATCCTGGAGGTAAGTCTACTAACTTCCAAGTTTTAATTCCCAAAATTGAATCCATTTCGTCATTTATAGCTTCTTTCCAAAATGATGAATCTACAGACTTAATTGCCTCAATATAAGTTTGTGGTTCTGTTTCTACGCTAAGAGTCAAAGAATATTGATTACAAGATGTGTCTCTAGTTCCTTCAATAAGATAGACTACAAAGTCAGGACCAAAGCTTTTTTCTTTCCTAGGTCTCTTACTTTTTTGAATCTCTTCTTGTTCCACTGGTGGAGTATCAGATAATTGTGAAGGAGTGCTAACTTCTTTTTCATTATTTATTTTAGGAAGAGAAGAAAACCTTTGTTCATAAAAAATTGCATCTCTCGATTCAATTATTGTATTTACCTCAATAGAATCATTAGGTTCACTAACCGAAAATATATAAGCTTTACTATGTTGTGCATAACCTATGAAAATACACTCAACACCTTTGCTTCCTAATTTCTTTCTCTTAGTTTCAGGTAGTCTTACAATAGCTCTACAACCCCAAACTTTAAGATAACCTAAATTAGGTTTTCTATTCTGCCATAATTCGTAAGGAGTTTTCTTATTATCTTTAACAGGTCTCATATTCAGAATATGACTTGCAGTTAAAAGTGCTTCTCCCCAAAACCCCTTACTTAAACCAGAATAAGAAAGCATAACATTAACCATTTCAGTTAGTGTTCTATTTTTTCTTTCTGCTACTCCATTTTGTTGTGGTGTATAAGGTGCACTGACTTCATGTATAATTCCCATATCTTCACCAAATTGAGGAAGTGATATTCACCACCTCTATCAGATCTAAGACATTTTATTTTAGTATCACATTGATTTTCAACTTCATTTTTGTATGTCTTTAATCTATTAAGCACATCACCCTTAGAGTTTAAAAGATATAAGTAACAATATTTTGAAAAGTCATTGATAAATGTAGCAAAATATTTACTACCACCTCTAGTAGGTGTTCCATGCAAATCACAAACATCATTATGTACTAATTGTAACAAAGATGTAGTTTTTTGTATTTTTGGAAAAGGCAATCTTGTTAATTTTGTTTGCATGCATATTTGACACTTTTCATTCATATCATTCTCATATTTAGGAATTAAATTTAAATTAACCATGAAATGCATTTTCTTTGTATTAACATGTCCTAAACGACTATGCCATAATGAAAGACAATCAACGATATAAGAAGAAGAATCTTTTTCGTTGATATTGATCTTAAACATGCCCTCGTACAAATATCCTTTGCCTACAAAGGTACCATTCTTAGTCAGAATAAATTTGTCTGACTCAAATACAAGCTTAAAGCCAAATTTGTTAAGAAGACTTCCAGAAACTAAATTTTTCCTAACATCAGGAACATGAAAAACATTAGTGAGGCTAAGGATTTTTTCGAAAGTGAATTCAAGATCCACTGTCTCTTTGACTTTAACCGCAGCAGTAGATGAATTTCCCATATAGAGAACATCTCCTTCCACTGTTTTATAGGCAGAGAACAAGTTCTTGTCCTTACAAACATGCCTTGTGGCACCAGAATCAACCCACCAAGAGTTGTCTTCTCTAAGCATATTAGCCTCGGATATCATAACAACAAATTTTTGCTTTGTGTCTGATGTCCCTCCTTTTTTCTTTAGTTTCTTGAACTCACGACAACCCTTCTTGAAGTGACCTGGTTTGTTGCAATGAAGACAATTTATTTTCTTCTTTTTGTTTGCTTTAGAATTATTTGAAAAATTCTTCCTCTTGTTATTTTTCCCATGACTGCCATATTTTTGCTCATTTCCTTCCTCCTCCACATGGCCCATAGAAACAAAATTTTCTTGTTCCTCTTTACCATCTAGAATTCGAGACTCTTGTTCAATTCTTAAATGAGTCTCTAATTCTTCGAGTGAAAGATCCTCCTTTTTGTGTTTGAGTTCTTTCTTATAATATTTCCAAGAAGGAGGAAGTTTTTCAATTATGGCAGCAACAATTACATTATCATCCATATTTAATTTTTTCAGTTTGCAATGATTTATGATGCGTTGGATGTCATGAAATTGTTCTAGCACATGCCTATTATCATGCATTTTAAATCTTAAAAACTGACCGATAAGGAACTTCTTACTTGTAGTGTCTTCCGTAAGATATTTGGTCTCCAATGTTTCCCAAAAAGTTTTTGCAGTCCCAACATTTTGGTACAAGTCGAACAAATTGTCAGCAAGTGCATTGAGAATGTGACCACGACACAAGTAATCACCGGTCTCCCATTTTGTGCGATGCCTATTCTGTTCTACGGTTTCATCTTCATTTGGTTTCGGTTGTGACAAGACATATACAATCTTCAATGTTGTTAGAAGAAAATGAACCTTTTTCTGCCAACGTAGAAAATTACCACCATCAAAACGATCCAACTTGACAAAGCCTTCTGTTATTTGTCGAAGTGATTTGGAAGAGTCGGCCATTTCTGAAATTACTGTATTTAGATTGTTGGAAATTATGTAGCAAATACAGAAATAGAACTCTTTATTGTATCACAAACATTATCGACATTAATACAACAATGTAACTTTATGAATCTTCAAGGCGTAATGTCACTTTACTAAATACAGTATTTGCCCCACACGAATAACTTCGGTATACAAACGGAAACCGCAAATCCGTACTCAAGATACAATGAAGCAACTTGAACTGCCTGCAACTTGTATATTTGAAGACAGTCCTTGGATGCAACGGCGTAGAATAGTCAATCAAGTTCTTATTATGTCTATGGGCACAAAACAGAATAAGATAATTTGTATCTCCTGAAAATTGTAAGAGAGTAATAAAATGGTTTGGAAATCTGAAACTGTTTTTTTTTTATTAAACTAATTTCTCTTTAGGCAGCCTTTCTTTATAGATAATGAAAAGCTTTGTCTTAAAGAGTCATGACTGTTGAATTAACAATCTTAAGTCAATTCCGAAATGGTATGACTGTTAATTACCATTAATCATAAGTCAATTCTGAACAGGTATAATAATACCGAATCGATTTTTCATAGGTCAACTAAAAAGTGACCGCGTCCGAGCCGAACGAATCCCGGCAACCCGCTACCATTGCGGACACGCAGCGTGCGAAGTGCAAAGTGCGTCACTAGCGCCTCTACAGCCCACTGGCCCGTACGCGGGCGCGCGCGCGCACGTGTGCGTATGGTGGTTCGATCCGTATTGAGGTCTCTTGAATAGCCTCTTAAATGGTAGATGAATTAACTCTTCATCTTCCATTTGTACTTCCTAAGTGCACAAATTCTTAATATTTTTCCAATGTGGGACTTAAAGGTTGTCCACTCCTTTTATAGCTTAGCGGTAACACATAGCTTTGTACATTTTCCAATGTGGGACACCATCCCCTTTTATATTTTGGTTAGCTTCCCACCTCTTCCAATGTGGGGCAAGCTTTTTAAGGTTTTACACCCAAAACTCTTACTCATTTATTTTATAAAATCTCCAACATTCCTCCACCATTTTTGAAATAAGTTTGGTAAATCTTTGATTATCTGTAAGACTGTGTAATAAGCATTGGTACCTCACGACTTGAACCAATACCCCGGGAAGGTTCGTCAAGGCTAACCATGAAAGTACATTAGACTTATCTTTGAACTATCAATCCATAATAACCAGTCGGATTTGTCTTCACACACAAATCTTTTAGTCACTGATTATCCATATAAGCCGACACATGTATTAGGCCTTGTGTCTGTACCTTGATTTCATAAGTGCTTTAGAGTCAAGCCCAGTTCTCATAGGAAGCGACACCACTTACACACTCATATAAGTTGATTATCATAGGTTTCCATGTAACTTAAAACACCATAAATTTATTACGGTTAAACTCATCCTCTTTCATTATTCATTACATGTTCTAAACACTTATCCTTGGGATGTTAAATTGTATAGTACTTACAATCACGTCGTATGATGTACTTTAATCATTGAACTTGAGACTTGAGTATATCAAGTTTCAAGTTGGGTTTCCATCAAGAGTCATTATTATTAATGGGATTTAGTCCAATCCCTATTGATGTCTTAGACACCAGTCCTCTTGCAAGACCTTTTGTAAAAGGATCAGCTAAATTTTGACTTGATTTTACATAATCCACTGTGATTACACTATCTATAATCATTTGTCTAACATAACTATGTCTCAGGCTAATATGTCTAGATTTTCCATTGTACACTTTACTATAAGCTCTGGAAAGTGTAAACTCACTATCAAAATGTATAGATATTGGAGGCATTGGTTTTGGCCAAACTGGAATTTTAATTAATAAATTCCTTAACCATTCTGCTCTTTACTAGTTTCAGCTAAAGCTACAAACTCAGCTGCCATAGTAGAGTCATCTATACAAGTTTGTTTCTTTGATCCCCAAGAAACAGCTCCTCCACCAAGAGTGAAAATCCATCCACTTGTTGAGGAATGATCCTCCTGCTCAGTTATCCAACTGGCATCAGAAAACCCTTATAATACTGAAGGATATCCACTATAGTATATACCATAGTCCATAGTTCCTTTCAAAAAATTTAATATTCTATTGACAGCATGCCAATGCAATAAACTTGGATTACTAGTATATCTACTTAATTTACCAACAGCATAAGCAATATCAGGCCGAGTTCATGTCATGGCATACATTAAACTACCAATTAATCGTGCGTATTCCAATTGTGAAATAGCTCTACCATTATTAGGGATCATCTTTAGCTGTGGTTGAAAAGGTGCACTAACAGGTGTGCAATCAAACTGATTGAATTTCATTAAAATTTTCTCAACATAATGAGATTGAGTGTGAATTATATTTTTATCTTTCCTTATTATTCTCATTCCTAATATGACATCAGCTACACCCATATCTTTCATATTAAATTTAGAAGACATAAAACTCTTTTTATTATTAATACTTTCTAAATCAGTACCAGGAATTAATATGTCATCTACATATAAACAAATGATCACACCTTTACCATTAGCAAATTTACTATAAACACACTTATCATATTCATGAATTTTAAAACCATAAGAAATAATGACTTCATCAAATTTTTCATGCCATTGTTTAGGTGCTTGTTTTAGGCCACATAAGGACTTAATAAGTTTACATACTTTATTTTCTTGTCCAGGCATAAAAAACCCTTAAGGTTGTTCCATGTAAATTTCTTCTTCTAAGTCACCATTTAAAAAGGAAGTTTTCACATCCATTTGATGAATCTCAAAAATATATATAAATCCTAATGCAATTAAAATTCTAATAGTGGAGGTTCTAGCAATAGGTGCATAGGTATCAAAATAATCAATTCCTTCTTTTTGTGTAAAACCTTTAGCAACCAATATAGCCTTGAATTTATCAATTGTTCCATCTATTTTCATTTTCTTTTAAAAAATCCATCTACACTTAATGGGTTTAGATCCTGGAGGTAAGTCAACTAAGTTCCAAGTTTTATTTCCCAAATTTGAATCCATTTCATCATTTATAGCTTCTTTCCAAAATGTTTAATCTACAGACTTAATTGCCTCACTATATGTTTGTGGGTTTGTTTCAACGCTAAGGGACAAAGCATATTGATTACAAGATGTGTCTCTAGTTCCTTCAACAAGATAAACTACAAAGTCGGGACCAAAGCTTTTTTCTTTCCTAGGTCTGTTACTTTTCTAATCTCTTCTTATTCCACTGGTGGAGTATCAGATAATTACGAAGGAGTCCTAACTTCTTTTTCATTATTAATTCTAGGAATAGAAGAAAACCTTTGTTCATAAAAAATTGCATCTCTCGATTCAATTATTGTATTTACCTTAACATAATCAATAGGTTTACTAACCAAAAATCTGTAAGCTTTACTATGTTGTGCATAACCTATGAAAATACACTCAACACCTTTGCTTCCTAATTTCTTTCTCTTAGTTTCAGGTAGTCTTACAATAGCTCTACAACCCCAAACTTTAAGATAACCTAAATTAGGTTTTCTATTCTTCCATAATTCTTAAGGAGTTTTCTTATTATCTTTAACAGGTATCCTATTCAGAACATGACATGCATGTAAAAGTGCTTCTCCCCAAAACCCTTTACTTAAACTTGAATAAGAAAGCATAGCGTTAACCATTTCAGTTAGTGTTCTATTTTTTCTTTTTGTTCTACCACATGCTTATTATCATGCATTTTAAAGCTTAAAAACTAACTGATAAGGAACTTCTTACTTGTAGCGTCTTCCATAAGATATTTAGTCTCCAATGTTTCCAACAAACTTTTTACAGTCCCAACATTTTGGTACAAGTCGAACAAATTGTCAACTAGTGCATTGAGAATGTGACTACGACACAAGTAATCATCGATCTCCCATTTTGTGCGTTGCCTAGTCTGTTCTACGGTTTCATCTTCATCTTCATTTGGTTTCGATTGTGATAAGACATATAGAATCTTCAATGTTGTTAGAAGAAAATGTACCTTTTTCTGCCAACGCCGAAAATTACCACCATCAAAATGATCCAACTTGACAAAGCCTACTGTTATTTGTCGAAGTGATTTGGAAGAGTCGGTCATTTCTAAACTTACTGTATTTAGATTGTTGGAAATTATGTAGCAAATACATAAATAGAACTCTTTATTGTATCACAATAATGTCAACTTTAATACAACAATATAACTTTATGAATCTTCAAGGCGTGATGTAACTTTCCTAAATAGAGTATTTGCCCCAGAGGAATAACTTCAGTATACAAACGGGAATCCGCAAATCCGTACTCAAGATACAATGAAGCAACTTGCACTGCCTGCAACTTGTATATTTGAAGACAACCCTTGGATGCAACAGCGTAGAACAGTCAATCAAGTTCTTAATCATTTTATGTGCACAAAACAGAATAAGAGAATTTTTATCTCATGAAAATTTTAAAAGAGTAATAGTAGGGTTTGGAAATATGAAACTGGGTTTTTATTATCAAACTAATTTCGTTTTAGGCATCCTTTATTTATAGATAATGAACAACTTTGTCTTCAAGAGTCATGACTGTTGAATAAACAGTCTTAAGTCAATTCCGAAATGGTATGACTGTTAATTACCAATAGTCTTAAGTCATTTCCTAATAGGTATAATAATACCGAATCGGTTTTGCACGGGTCAACAAAAAAGTGACCGCACCCGAGCCGGACGAATCTCGATAACCCTCTACCACCGTGGACACGCGGTGTGCAAAGTGCAAAGTGCGCCACTAGCGCCTCTACAGCCCACTGCCCCTCACCCCCACGCCCGCGCGCGCGTGTGTGTTTGCGTACGGTGCTTCGCACCGTATTGAGGTCTCTTGAATAGCCTCTTAAATGCTAGATGAATTAACCCTTCATCTTCCATTTGTACTTATTAAGTGCACAAATTCTTAATATTTTTCCAATGTGGGACTCAAAGGTTGTCCACTCCTTTTATAGCTTAGTGGTGACACTTAGCTTTGTACATTTTCCAATGTGGGACACTATCCCCTTTTATATTTGGGTTATCTTTCCACCTCTTCCACACACTTCCAATGTGGGATAAGCTTTTTAAGCTTTTACACCCAAAACTCTTACTCACTTATTTTATAAAATCTCCAACATTCCTCCACCATTTTCAAAATAAGTTTTGTAAATCTTTGATTATCTGTAAGCCTGTGTATAAGCATTGGTGTCTCACGACTTGAACCAATACCCTGTGAAGGATCGTTAATGCTAACCATGAAAGTATAGTAGACTTGCCTTTGAACTATCAATCCATATTGACTAGTCTAATTTGTCTTCACACACAAATCTTTTAGTCACTGATTATCCATATAAGCCGACACATGTATTAGGCCGTGTGTCTGTACCTTGATTTCATAAGTGCTTTAGAGTCAAGCCCAGTTCTCATAGGAAGCGACACCACTTCCACACTCATATAGGTAGATTATCATAGGTGTCCATGTAACTTAAAACGCCATAAATCTATTCAGATTAAACTCATCCTCTTTCATTATTCATTACATGTTCTAAGCACTTATCCTTGGGATGTTAAATTTTATAGTGCTTACAATCACGTCGTATGATGAACTTTAATCATTGAACTTGAGACTTGAATATATCAAGTTTCAAGTTAAGTTTCCATCAAGAGTGATTATTATTAATGGGCTTTAGTCCCATCCCTATTGATGTCTTAGACACCAGTCCTCTTGCAAGACCTTTTGTAAAAGGATCAGCTAAATTTTGACATGATTTTACATAATCCACTATGATTAAACTATCTGTAATCATTTGTCTGACATAACTATGTCTGAGGCCAATATGTCTAGATTTTCCATTGTACACTTTACTATAAGATCTGGAAAGTGTAAACTCACTATCGAAATGTATAGATATTGGAGGCATTGGTTTTCGCCAAACTGGAATTTTAATTAATAAATTCCTTAACCATTCTGCTCTTTACTAGTTGCAGCTAATGCTACAAACTCAGCTGCCATAGTAGAGTCATCTATAAAATTTTGTTTTTTTGATCCCGAAGAAACAGCTCCTCCACCAAGCGTGAAAATCCATCCACTTGTTGAGGAATGATCCTCCTGCTCACTTATCCAACTGGCATCAGAAAACCCTTCTAATACTGAAGGATATCCACTATAGTATATACCATAGTCCATAGTTCCTTTCAAATATTTTAATATTCTATTGACAGCATGCCAATGCAATAAACTTGGATTACTAGTATATCTACTTAATTTACCAACAGCATAAGTAATATAGGGCCGAGTTCATGTCATGGCATACATTAAACTACCAATTACTCGTGCATATTCCAATTGTGAAATAGCTCTACCATTATTAGGGATCATCTTTAGCTGTGGTTGAAAAGGTGCACTAACAGGTGTGCAATCAAACTGATTGAATTTCATTAAAATTTTCTCAACATAATGAGATTGAGTGTTAATTATATTTTTATCTTTCCTTATTATTCTCATTCCTAATATGACATCAGCTACACCCATATCTTTCATATCAAATTTAGAAGATAGAAAACTCTTTTAATTATTAATGCTTTCAAAATCAGTACCAATAATTAACATGTCATCTACATATAAACAAATGATCACACCTTTACCATTAGGAAATTTACTATAAACACCCTTATCATATTCATGAATTTTAAAACAATAAGAAATAATAACTTCATCAAATTTTTCATGCCATTGTTTAGGTGCTTGTTTTAGGCCGTATAAGGACTTAATAAGTTTACATACTTTATTTTCTTGTCCATGCATAACAAACCCTTCAGGTTGTTCCATGAAAATTTCTTCTTCTAAGTAACCATTTAAAAAGGAAGTTTTCACATTCATTTGATGAATCTGAAAATTATTTGTAGATGCTAATGCAATTAAAATTCTAATAGTTGAGGTTCTAGCAACAGGTGCATAGGTATCAAAATAATCAATTCCTTCTTTTTGTGTAAAACCTTTAGCAACCAATCTAGCCTTGAATTTATCAATTGTACCATCTATTTTCATTTTCTTTTTAAAAATCCATCTACACTTAATGGGTTTAGATCCTGGAGGTAAGTCAACTAAGTTCCAAGTTTTATTTCCCAAATTTGAATCCATTTCATCATTTATAGCTTCTTTCCAAAATGCTGAATCTACATACTTAATTGCCTCACTATAAGTTTGTGGGTCTGTTTTAACGCTAAGAGTCAAAGCATATTGATTACAAGATGTGTCTCTAGTTGCTTCAATAATATAGACTACAAAGTCGAGACCAAAGCTTTTTTCTTTCCTAGGTCTCTTACTTTTTCTAATATCTTCTTATTCCACTGGTGGAGTATCAGATAATTGTGAAGGAGTGCTAACTTCTTTTTCATTATTAACTCTAGGAATAGAAGAAAACCTTTGTTCATAAAAAATTGCATCTCTAGATTCAATTATTGTATTTACCTCAACAGAATCAATAGGTTCACTAACCAAAAATCTATAAGCTTTACTATGTTGTGCATAACCTATGTAATACACTCAACACCTTTGCTTCCTAATTTCCTTCTCTTAGTTTCAGGTAGTCTTACAATAGCTCTACAACCCCAAACTTTAAGATAACCTAAATTTGGTTTTCTATTCTTCCATAATTCGTAAGGACTTTTCTTATTATCTTTAACAGGTATCCTATTTAGAACATGACATGCACTTAAAAGTGATTCTCCCTAAGACCCTTTACTTAAACTAGAATAAGAAAGCATAGCGTTAACCATTTCAGTTAGTGTTCTATTTTTTCTTTTTGTTCTAGCACAGACTTATTATCATGCATTTTAAAGCTTAAAAACTGACTGATAAGGAACTTCTTACTTGTAGCGTCTTCCATAAGATATTTGGTCTCCAATGTTTCCCACAAAGTTTTTGCTGTCCCAACATTTTGGTACAAGTCGAACAAATTTTCAGCAAGTGCATTGAGAATGTGACCACGACACAAGTAATCATCGATCTCCCATTTTGTGCGTTGCCCAGTCTGTTCTACGGTTTCATCTTCATTTGGTTTCGATTAAGACAAGACATATACAATCTTCAATGTTGTTAGAAGAAAATGAACCTTTTTCTGCCAACGCCGAAAATTACCACCATCAAAACGATCCAACTTGACAAAGCCTATTGTTATTTGTCGAAGTGATTTGGAAGAGTCGGCCATTTCTAAAATTACAGTATTTAGATTGTTGGAAATTATTTAGCAAATACATAAATAGAACTCTTTTTTTTATCTCAACAATGTCAACTTTAATACAACAATATAACTTTATGAATCTTCAACGCGTGATGTCACTTTCCTAAATAGAGTATTTACCCCACACGAATAACTTCGGTATACAAACGGGAATTCGAAAATCCGTACTCAAGATACAATGAAGCAACTTGCACTGCTTGCAACTTGTATATTTGAAGACAACCCTTCGATGCAACAGCGTAGAACAGTTAATCAAGTTCTTATTCTGTTTATGTGCACAAAATAGAATAAGAGAATTTTTATCTCATGAAAATTTTAAGAGAGTAATAGCAGGGTTTGGAAATATAAAACAGGGTTTTTATTATCAAACTAATTTCGTTTTAGGCATCCTTTATTTATAGATAATGAACAACTTTGTCTTTAAGAGTCATGACTGTTGAATTAACAGTCTTAAGTCAATTCGGAAATGGTATGACTGTTAATTACTAACAGTCTTAAGTCATTTCCGAATAGGTATAATAATACCGAATCAGTTTTGCACGGGTCAACAAAAAAGTGATCGCGCCCGAGCCGGACGAATCTCGATAACTCGCTACCACCGTGGACACGCGGTGTGCGAAGTGCAAAGTGCGCCACTAGCGCCTCTGCAGCCCACTGCCCCATACCCGCACGCGCACGCGCGCGTGTGCAATTGCGTACGGTGCTTCGCACCGTATTGAGGTCTCTTCAATAGCCTTTTAAATGCTAGATGAATTAACCCTTCATCTTCCATTTGTACTTATTAAGTGCACAAATTCTTAATATTTTTCTAATGTGGGACTCAAAGGTTGTCCACTCCTCTTATAGCTTAGTGGTGACACTTAGCTTTGTACATTTTCCAATGTGGGACACTATCCCCTTTTATATTTGGGTTAGCTTTCCACCTCTTCCACACACTTCCAATGTGGGATAATCTTTTTAAGCTTTTACACCCAAAACTCTTACTCGCTTATTTTATAAAATATCCAACATTCCTCCACCATTTTCAAAATAAGTTTTGTAAATCTTTGATTGTCTATAAGCCTGTGTAAAAGCATTGGTGTCTCAGGACTTGAACCAATACCCTGTGAAGGGTCGTCAATGCTAACCAAGAAAGTATAGTAGACTTGCCTTTGAACTATCAATCCATATTGACCAGCCTAATTTGTCTTCACACACAAATCTTTTAGTCACTGATTATCCATATAAGCCGACACATGTATTAGGCCGTGTGTCTGTACCTTGATTTCATAAGTGCTTTAGAGTCTAGCCCAGTTCTCATAGGAAGCGACACCACTTCCACACTCATATTGGTAGATTATCATAGGTGTCCATGTAACTTAAAACACCATAAATCTATTCAGGTTAAACTCATCCTCTTTCATTATTCATTACATGTTCTAAGCACTTATCCTTGGGATGTTAAATTTTATAGTGCTTACAATCACGTCGTATGATGAACTTTAATCATTGAACTTGAGACTTGAATATATCAAGTTTCAAGTTGAGTTTCCATCAAGAGTGATTCTTATTAATGGGCTTTAGTTCCATGCCTATTGATGTCTTAGAAACCAGTCCTCTTGCAAGACCTTTTGTAAAAGGATCAGCTAAATTTTGACTTGATTTTACATAATCCACTATGATTACACTATCTGTAATCATTTGTTTGACATAACTATGTCTCAGGCCAATATGTCTAGCTTTTCCATTGTACACTTTACTATAAGATCTGGAAAGTGTAAACTCACTATCGAAATGTATAGATATTGGAGGCATTGGTTTTCGCCAAACTGGAATTTTAATTAATAAATTCCTTAACCATTCTGCTCTTTACTAGTTGCAGCTAATGCTACAAACTCAGCTGCCATAGTAGAGTCATCTATAAAATTTTGTTTTTTTGATCCCGAAGAAACAGCTCCTCCACCAAGCGTGAAAATCCATCCACTTGTTGAGGAATGATCCTCCTGCTCACTTATCCAACTGGCATCAGAAAACCCTTCTAATACTGAAGGATATCCACTATAGTATATACCATAGTCCATAGTTCCTTTCAAATATTTTAATATTCTATTGACAGCATGCCAATGCAATAAACTTGGATTACTAGTATATCTACTTAATTTACCAACAGCATAAGTAATATCAGGCCGAGTTCATGTCATGGCATACATTAAACTACCAATTACTCGTGCATATTCCAATTGTGAAATAGCTCTACCATTATTAGGGATCATCTTTAGCTGTGGTTGAAAAGGTGCACTAACAGGTGTGCAATCAAACTGATTGAATTTCATTAAAATTTTCTCAACATAATGAGATTGAGTGTTAATTATATTTTTATCTTTCCTTATTATTCTCATTCCTAATATGACATCAGCTACACCCATATCTTTCATATCAAATTTAGAAGACAGAAAACTCTTTTTATTATTAATGCTTTCTAAATCAGTACCAAGAATTAACATGTCATCTCCATATAAACAAATGATCACACCTTTACCATTAGAAAATTTACTATAAACACACTTGTTGTTTCCAAATTTAGTCTGATGACATAGCTCAATTGGGTGAAGACATGTGGCAATCTACATGGCAAGAATAAACACTTATGAACAACACCTCGACTCCGAGGAACCATACTGTAACGAGGACCTCTGCTTCCCCGACCAACTCAGATGCTCCGACTTACAAGAACTCTCCGAGGAACTTTTGAGTACCTAGGAACTTTTGATTACCGAGGAGCTTAGGCGATCCGAGCTGTACCTCGAACAAAGCATTAATAGTAGAATAACCAACAGTTGGACTGTTCATTAAATGCTTATCATTCAGATGTATACACTTAAGGGGCATTGAATGTATTTCCCTTTCACATGTACAACATTGAATGCATTACCTTTCACATTACAGCCTTAGGGCTATAAATACATTGTATTACCCTCATTGTAAGGGGACCGGAATTTCTTGAGAAAACTTATAATCGAGAATTCCCAAACAGTCAGCAATAACATAAACAGTGGACGTAGGCCATTCTTATAAGGCCGAACCACTTTAAAAGTTCTTTGTCTCATTTTATTTATCTGTGATTAAATAATTAGATATAATCTAATTTTTTACATCAACAGATTGGCGCCGTCTGTGGGAAACGACTGGTAATATCATTTTTTATCAAAAATAATTCATCACAAATGGTTGATATTCCAGAACCCAGCAATCGAAACGCTGGAAGCCCTCCAAATCCATCTGCTCCGCCTAATATTCCAGATCTGGCTGGAATAATGACAAATCTGGCCCCAGGCCACAAAATCATGCAAGAAACGATGCGACAACTCATACAAACCCTCCATGGCGGGGCACCAACCCATTCAGGACTGTGAAGTATTCAAAGAAATACCCGTTTACCTTCTTCACGTACTGATTCATATTGTACTGAGGAATCTGAAGATTTTTCTTATCAACCTGGATGAACTTCATCAGTACGAGCCACAGATACTGAACAACGTGTCACTCTCTTTCCAGAAAGGATTAGTGGGCTAGAAAGATTAAGCAGAGTATCTCCTTTTGATCGATTAGGACCTAGAAGGAGTAGAAGTCCTCCTAAAGTCGCATCGAGGAGTTTTCGACGACCATCAGACTTAAGGGAAGGATCAGCCCAATCGCGACCAGCTGATCGTCAAGATAGATCCAAGGAAGCCACATCAACTCGATCAGTTTCTCGAACCAATAGCCCCGAGGAAGGAAATGATGCATGGAAAGGTTCTATTTAGAGGCTGGAGGATAGATTAGGGGAAATGGCTAAGGCTAAGAACCCTCTACAACGAACTTTTATTGGAGGAACACCTTTTGTCCAGGCTATTGTAGATTTTCTAACACCATCAAAGTTCAAACCACCTGTTGTGACCCCCAAATATGATGGAAAGACAGACCCTCCCCTTAATATAGAACAATACCAAGCTGCAGCCGACATCTATGCTGTTCCAGATGAGATGAGATGTAGAGCATTCTCGGGAACTCTTACCGGATCTGCTCAAATGTGGTATAATAATCTTCCTCGGGGTAAGATCTCAACTTTCTTTTAACTGGTCGAGTTATTCATTGGGAATTTCTATTTTGGGGCAAAGCCAGTCAAACGAGTAGCACATTTGTTAAGTGTTAGACAAAAAACTGGTGAAAGTACCAGAGATTATATAACTCGTTTTAATAACGAGAAGCTCGAAGTCATTGATTATGAGGAAAAGACAGCGATTACCGCCTTGATGAGTGGACTACTGCCCAACAAGTTGTACTACACTCTGGCCAAAGATCCACCTAGAACCATGTCAGATCTGATGGGAAAAGAGGCCAAGATTATGAATGCCGAGGAGGTTATGGCTGCGAAGAAGAATATGGATGCCAAAGAAACCAAGGTGGAAGGTGATAAAGCTAAGAAGAAAGAGCATAAGAACAATGGTAATAACAAACACTCAAAAAATAGGTCGGCATAGGAAGTAATGAAGAAATTCGATAATTATACTCCTTTGAAGAAGGATATCAACCAGGTTCTAGAAGAAATCAAGAACAACGAGGAATTAAATTGGCCAGAGAAAATAAAGGCAGACCCCGAAAGGAGAAATAAGGTAAAATATTGCGAGTTTCACAAAGATCATGGCCATATGACTAAAGATTGCATAGCTCTTCAGAATGAGATTGAAACACTCATCAGATGAGGAAAACTGGCAAAGTACGTTGATCGGAGGAATGATAAAATAAATAACGACCGAGTAAGAGAGAGGTCTAGATCTCCTCATCGAGCAGAGGAGAATAAGAAGAGAGACCATAAAGTTGATCTAGAAGATGACCCCGATCTTCCCAAGAGACCAAGGCAGCCAGAACGTGAGGTATTTTCAATACGCTTTGGGTAATTTGACTGTAATGTTATTACAGGTGGAGATGCAGGAGGAGGAGACCTTACTACCGAGAGAAAAGCTTACCTCTGTCAGGCTCAAGCTTGTTCATACATTGAACGAATAAATCTAGCTGAGGAGGATCGCCTGAGAAAGGTGAACAAAGAGAAATTGGTCATTAGTTTCTCAAAGAATGACCTCGCAGGTGTTCTATATCCTCATGATGACCCATTGGTGATCAAAATGAGGATGAAGGGGGTAATAATTTCAAGAGTACTGGTCGACAATGGTAGCTCGGTAGACATCATGTTCTACTCGTGCTTCGACAGTTTAAATCTAAAGCTATCTCAACTGGAGCCTTATCATAGACCCCTCCTCGGTTTTGCTGGCGAGAAAGTATTTCCACTTGGGACGATCAAGTTGGATATATTCATTGGTACGTGGCCTGCTTGTCGGACATAAAGAATACACTTTTTCGTGATGGATAAGAATGTTCAATCATCATACAATATCATCATGGGAAGAGTAGGATTGAATAAGTTCAAGGCTGTACCATCTACGATACATCAATGCCTAAAATTTCCAACAAATTTTGGAGTAGGAGTTGTGAAAGGTGATCAGAAAGTAGCTCGGGAATGCTATTATTCATCCGCCGAGCAAGAGGAACTGGAGGAATCAAGGAAAAAGACCATCACCTATCAAGTGGATGAAGGTGCAGAAATTGAAACATTGGATCCTAGAGATGAGTCGCAACTCGTGAAGGGTCAAGTGGTGGAAGCTACTGAAAACATCATTCTGTACGACGAGGACCCTGAACG
Source organism: Sambucus nigra (assembly GCA_949130495.1). Lineage (NCBI taxonomy): Eukaryota > Viridiplantae > Streptophyta > Magnoliopsida > Dipsacales > Adoxaceae > Sambucus > Sambucus nigra. The sequence goes on along the minus strand of OX422207.1, from coordinate 128,162,829 downwards.
AACTACTCAAGTAGGTTCATCATTGGAAGCCTCACTAAAACAGGAATTGATAACTTTCCTTAGAAGCAGAAATCAAACTTTTGCGTGGAGTCATGAGGATATGCCTGGGATAGACCCAAATTTCTTATGTCACGAACTCAATGTGAATAAGGAGATCAAGCATGTGAAGCAGAGAAGAAGAGTATTTAGTCCCGAGAAGAATCAAGATATAGAGGAGGAAGTCGAGAAGCTCCAGAAAGCTTACTTTATTGAAGTTGTTAAATATCCAGACTGGTTAGCAAATGTGGTGATGTTTAAAAAGAAGAACAACAAATGGAGGATGTGTGTAGACTTCACTAACCTCAACAAAGCATGCCTAAAGGATCATTTTTCGCTGCCCCGAATTGATCAACTAGTGGATGCTACCTCGAGACACGATCTGCTGAGCTTCATGGATGCTTATTCTGGTTACAATCAGATTAAAATGAAACCTGAAGACAGGGAGAGTACTTCTTTAATTACCCCTAGGGGAACTTATTATTATAATGTTATGCCTTTTGGTTTGAAAAATGCAAGTGCAACATATCAACGGCTGATGAACAAAGTCTTTTCTTAACAAATCAGTTGCAATATGGAAGTCTATGTTGACGATATGCTGACAAAGAGCAAGAAAGCTGCCGATCATCTAGTTGACTTAAGCCAGGCCTTTGATCAACTGGATAAATATCAAATGAAGTTGAACCCGATGAAGTGACATTTGGAGTACGAGAAGGTATGTTTCTCGGGTACATTGTCAATCAACGAGGCATTGAAGCTAACCCTGAAGAGATCAAAGCTCTGTTAGGGCTGCGATCCCCAACGACGAAGAAAGAGGTACAAAGTCTTACAGGAGGAGTAGCAGCACTCAACAGATTTGTATCGCAAGCAACTGATCGATGTCTCCCATTCTTCAAGACGCTCCAAAAGACTTTTAAGTGGAATGATGAATGTGAGAAGGCTTTCCAGGACTTGAAGAAATATTTGGGAGCACCTCCAGTGTTATCCAGGCTAGTGATGGGAGAAAAATTATATTTGTATCTGGTAGTGTCCGAGAATGCAGTCAGTTCGGCATTGATAAGAGTGGAGAATGGAGTACAAATACCAATCTACTATACAAGTAGGGCCTTCCGAGGAGCAGAGATCAGATATCCAAGGCTAGAAAAATTGGCACTAGCGTTGATCGAGGAAAGTAGAAGAATGAAGCCATACTTTCAAGCTCATACCATTATAGTATATACTGATATGCCATTGACGCAAGCCCTTCATAAACCAGAAAAGTCAGGAAGATTGATGTGCTGGGCAATAAAACTTGGTCAATATGATATAGTCTATGAACCCAGATCATCACTAAAAGGGCAAGCTGTAGAAGACTTTATAGAAGATTTCACCTATCCTGATACCCCCGAGGAGCAAAAGTTGCTCGCTGATCAACCTGTGGATGTTACAGGATCATCAAATGCAAGCCCAGACCAACTTAGCTTGGTAAAAGGGCAAGTAGATGTTAAAAGATCATCAAATTCAAGCCCAGACCATCTCAGGTTGGTAAAAGGGAAAGAAAAGATGATTGACGAACAATAAGAAATATTATGAGATGGTGAGAGGAAGCAATAAATTTTCCACCGAGGAACTCTGTCAAATTAGAAACTTGAAGACGAGTTACCTATATGGAGTCTGTATGTGGATGGTTCATCTTGCACAACAGGATGTGGTACAGGGATAGTTTTGAGCAGTCCGGACGAGGTCGACATGGAATACACCCTACGTTTCCAATTCAAAGCTTCGAATAATGAGGCTGAATATGAAGCCATGATTGCAAGTCTTAGTTTGGCAAAAACCATGGGGGCAGAACAAGTTATTGTCTTCAGTGATTCGCAACTGGTCATAAATCAAATGATGGGAGTATATGCAGCCAAAGGAGAATTAATGATCAGATATCATGAAAAGGAAAAGGAACTGGTGTCGAAATTTGTTGCTATTCAGCTGGTCAGAATACCTAGAATGGAGAATGCGAGAGCAGACGGCCTAGATCGATTAGCTTCAGTTACTCGTACCAAGCTACGAATAACAAATCCCAATTGAAGTTTTAGCTGGTCGGAGTATAGATAAATATCTGACGACGAACTTTATAACCCTTGATTTAGGATCATCATGGATGGATCCCATCAAGGCATATATTGAGAAAGGGGAATTACCAACTGACAAACTTGCAGCCAAGAAACTGAAGTTTAAAGCTGCTCGTTATGTACTGACCAACGATATTCTATACACACGAGAAGTTATAGCAAGTTTGCAGAGATGTGTGCACCCCACCGAGGTGAAAGATTTAATTGAAGAGGTCCATGAAGGGTCTTGTGGAGCCCATGTAGCAGGTCGGACGCTTTTGCAAAGGGTAATGATGCAAGGATACTACTAGCCGACGATGAGGGCTGATTGCATAGCCTATACTAAGAAATGTGACAAGTCTCAGCGCTTCTCCTCCATCCGAAGAACTCCCCAAGCATTATTGACACCCATTACTTTCCCTTGGCCATTTTCCATATGAGGAATAGATTTAATTGGGCCACTGCCGACGACCAGGGGAAGATTTAAATATCTCGTGGTCGTTGTGGACTATTTTACTAAATGGGTTGAAGCTGAGCCTCTCATTGATATGACGTATGACAAGGTGTACCAATTTATTTGGAAGAACATCATTTGTCGATATGGTCTTCCTCATGCCTTCATCACAGACCATGGAACACAATTTGACAATGAGGAGTTCGCTGGCTATTGTCATCAATCAAATATTTTGAAGATCCACTCAGCACCAGGCCATCCTCAAAGAAATGGACAAACTGAAGTAACAAACATAACGTTGCTGAATGGCTTGAAAAAAAGACTGGATGATGCAAAAGCAAACTGGATCAATGAGTTACAGTCAGTACTGTAGGCTTATCATACTACTCCCCGAGCAGCAACTGGAGAATCACCATATATGCTAGCGTTTGGAAGTGAAGCTGTTATACCCGCCGAATTGGGTCTCCCAACACACATAATACTGAATTTCAATTCCCCTGTCAGCGATTTAATGATAAGGTTAGATTTGGACATGCTCGAGGAGGTTAAGGAAGAAGAAACCATTAGAAATGCTGCTTACCAGTAGCGAACTGCTTTGTTCTACAACAAGAGAGTGAAGAAGTGTGACTTGAAAGAAGGAGACTATGTGCTAAAGAAGGTGATTCAAAAGCACAACAAACTAGAGGCAAACTGGCATGGACCATATCGAGTTACAGAAGTTGTTCGACCAGGAACTTACCGAATAGAAACTTTAGAGGGGGAGGAGTTTAAGAATGCATGGAACGCAGAGCACCTGCGCAAGTATTATCAGTGATGTATATTCTCATGTAATGCAGTTCCGTCAGTATGAATAAAATGAAGATATTCTACCAAATTCTCTCCTTTTATTGAAAGTTTTTCGGGGAATACTAGTGCTATACACTACTCAGCAAAACTCGGACTACTCAAATTATTCTCGAAAATTCCAACTAAGGTTGGTCGGGAAACAAATGTATTCCTACGGGAAGTAAAACTATGTATTCCTAAAAATGCCAACTTATGTTGGTTAGGAAGTAAATGTAATCCTACGGGAAGTAAAACTATGTATTCCTAAAAATGCCAACTTATGTTGGTTAGGAAGTAAATGTTAGGAAGTAAATGTATTCCTACGGGAAGTAAAATTATGCATTCCTAAAAATGCCAACTTATGTTGGTTAGGAAGTAAATGTATTCCTACGGGAAGTAAAACTATGTATTCCTAAAAATGAAAACTTATGTTGGTTAGGAAGTAAATGTATTCCTACGGGAAGTAAAACTATGTATCCCTAAAAATTCCAACTTATGTTGGTTAGGAAGTAAATGTATTCCTACGGGAAGTAAAACTATGTATTCTTAAAAATGCCAACTTATGTTGGTTAGGAAGTAAATATATTCTCGAAAAAGCCAACTAAGGTTGGTCAGGAGGTACAATTATTCCAGAAAAGTGCCAAAGCTCCTCGTAGAGGAAAAATCCACTAACTATGGCTGGTCGGGGATAAAAACCCACTAACTATAGTTAGTCGAAAAGGAAAATTTACCGACCGAGGTTGGTTGGAAACATTTTATGAATACGAGAAAATGATCGAGCAAAATTTTTGATACTCGTAACTTTTTAAAATTACTACTAAGTTGGTCGAGAAACAAAACATCATTTTTGCCAAGTGACTACCACAAATTCAAACTAGTCGACGATAAGTTGATCGACAAATAACATAATGTTGTTATCTTTTTAACAGATACACATCCACAGATGTAAAGTGTTACAAGACAATGGCAGTCAAGATTTGCAAATAAAATTATTTCATTAAATGTAGAAAAAAATACATCAGAAATGAAATACAAATTTATTACATCCATATTCCTATTCTATTGGTTTCTTCCCCTCTGCTTTTGAAACAGGTTCCTCGCCAGCAGGTGGATCATTTAAAGAGAGAGGAGAATTTATGAAGTTAAGATCTTTTAGCATCCTGATATTCATCACGGACGGTCGATCTAGGGTGTGCTCGGGACGAGATATCTCGACATTTGAATGGAGATTGTAATCACCGAGGTATTTGGAAATCAGACAACGAGGGATAGCCCGAGCAGGGATCCAACTCATATCAAGATTGAATGGTGGCACGGGTAGGTCGAGCAGCCCAGGATTATGGTAATCCCACAGGTAATGACCCTGTTCAAGTTGCAGCACACCTAAGGCATTCAGCCATCCCTATTTGTAGCCCTCATTATTTGCATTATGGATACGATCGTCCAAGTGGTAGAGAGCCTCATTGTAGCCACCCATCCAGAACTCCCTGGGCTTCTTGTGAAATTGATATGTCAATCTTTCCAGCTGCTCATGGAGATTTTTGATGAAGAGTTCTTTATTCTCCAAGATAGATTTCTGCGCAGAAAGCTGCTCTTCCAGGTCCCTAATTTTCTTAGACATCTCAGCCAATGTCTGGTTCTTCTCCATCAGCTGGAAGGCCTGGTTCTCTAAAGCAGATTGAGTCCTCTGTTCCTCGACAAGAATCCGAGCAGCTCTTGCTCGTCCCCGAGGAGATCTTGCTCGTCCACAAGAAGATGTAGAAGGGCCAGCTCTTTTCAAGGTTTCCAACTTATCCCTCAGGTTGGCGTTCTCGACCTCCAAGAACGAGAATCCCTCATCAGTCACTGGGATCAAAGCATTTGAGGTGGAGACAACAAATTTTAATTGAGATACTTCTCTTTGCAAGTTGTTATTTTCTTTCTCCAACAACTCGGCTATTTTCCCATGCTCTTCAACCTCGGCTTTCAAAGTTCTTTCCCTCACATCGTAAGTAGCAAAATGCTTCTCGTATCCCTTGTTGGCAATGATTTGCTGATACTTTTTCTCGTACCCCTCGTGTAAGAGGGCAGTGGATTCCTTATATTGTTGCTGAAGGTCTTCAAGAGTTCCTTGGAGATCCTAAATCATATCATAATAAGCTACATTATTGGCCACCGCATGATCAAGCAAACACTTCAAATATTGGTAAGATTCAATTACCTGTTCTGAAGAATCTTGTCCGAGGATGTCGACGATTTTTGCTACACTCAGATCTGTGTGACCAGACTTAAAATATTCATTGCATTGCCGTAACATCTTTGTGTCATGAGCAGACAATAATTCCATCCTGGCTAGAAACTAGTAGAGGAAGAAAAAGAAATAATCAATAAGAGTACCAACAGAGCATGAAGAGGAGAAACAACAGTATGCATAAACAAAAGTTCAAATTTTATTATATCACAAAGTCCAGAGTTACATGTTTAGGGTTATATTTAACAAAGAAAAATAAAATAAAAAGAAACTCGAACAACTCTACACCTTTTCCTTGTCTCCCAAAACTTTCTCGGGAGGCTGGGACGAGGAGGGAGGTTGCTCGGAGGGAACAAAGAGTTGCTCGGGAAGCGTTGGCAGTTGCTTGGATAAAGTAATGAGTTGCTGAAGTTCCTCGCCACTGGGCTGGATAGTCGGGGGATTAGAAACTTGATCTCCCATCACCATGGAAGACTCCTCAGAGGCAGCTTCGTCTTCAGGAGTTGGAGGGGGACCAGGGATGTGTCGCTGGAAGAGTTCAGAAGTTTCATCAACCTTCATCTCCTGAAGAGCTGCGACCCACCCATCTCTAAAGTATTTTAGGCTGCCATATTCGACTTGCGACATCATGGTAGCCAAGCCTTTGTTCCACCCCTTATCCCAGCCAACGCTGAAACATTTATTCACAACCAATTTCCTCTTTAACTTCTCCGAGGAAAGCTTCTCGGACATAAGATTTTTAGCAGCCTTCAGTTTATTCTCATCTTCTTCCTTCTGCCGACTTACTTCCCGAAGTTGACCCAGCTCCTCCTCAGCAACCTTGAGCTTATTTTCAAGCTCCCCAGTATTTTTGAACTTCCCTTCGAGCTCTTTATTCTTCTTCTTCAAATCATTTATTTTTTTCTCCAACCCCTTGGAGACTTCAACAACTTGAGCCTTCTTCTGCTCGGTTGAGGTAATTTTCTTCTCCCAAGCAGCCTTGTCAGCATCATGCTTCTGATGAGAATCTTCCAAAGATCGCGTCAGACCCATCATATCTTCCTCCACACCAGATGAGGAGCTTGAAGCTTTAATAACTTCATCTTTCTTCACAATTGTATTAAAGCAGCTCACCAACTGTAAAAGAAAATGAAAGAAAGTCAGAGACAGATATAACAAGGGAAAGATGAAAAGTTCAAAAAAATAAGACTTACAAAAGCAATATGGCGAGCAACCAATGAGGTAACCATGCCCAGAGAAAGGTTTTCTTAAATACCTTGGATCTCGGGAATGATCCAAGTCTTCACCGAGCTCATGGCAGAGCTCGGGGGAATAAAAGTAGGAACACCAATTTCAGTAGTTGGGGGCTGAGAGACGGTGTCAGCCAAATTGACCGAGGATCTCTTCTTCATCCTCCTCGAAGGAACATGAATAGTTTTGACCAAGGAGTAACTCTTAGTCAGTGATATTACAATCACCTCGCCTGGAGCAGCAGCCTTGCTCGGGGCCACTGGGGGCTTCTCGACCACCTTCACAGGAGCAGTCGAGGAAGATGCATCAATTTTCTTTGTCGCTTCCCTGGGACATCAATCTTACTTCTTTTTGCCTCTCCAGCACCAGAGGCAGGTTTCTCAAAAACGGTGGGAGGTCTTATTTTCTTCATCCTTTCACTCAAAGGAATATGTGATTCTGGCGAAGAACTTGTAGATGCTGGTATATGTTTTGCGTCGCTTATCACCGGACGAGCAGTAAAAGAAGTTGTGTAACTCTTGTACTGAAGCAGATATGAAGCTGACCTAATATGCTCATCGGCAACAGTCTGATGCAAACTACAGATAAGTTTTAAGTGCCTTATATTAACATCTGCCTCTTTTGGACACTTTCTTTTGTTGTCAACTGCAAATAAATCAAAATTAAAATATCAATGGCACATTTTATCAAGCATAAAGGAAGCATAATCCCAAAATAAATAAAATGAAATAAAAACAACCTATCCCATTTCCATAGGGAGGGCATCTGGGACCCTGATACACTTCATCTCCAGATAAAGGAGCATGTTGCCAATTTTTTATAACAACCCTTTGCTCAAAATAGTCCCTATTGGCATCCGGGAGATTGACCACTAAAGCCCTATTTAAAAATCTAGTTTTTAAATAAAAAGTATTATCACTAACAACCCATCTATAACAAAACATGATTTCTGGAATTCCTATGCGAGTTCCATGAATTTGATTTAGTCTATGAACCCCATTAACTATTCTCCATGTATTGGGGGCTATTCTTGCAGGAACAATGTCAAAATATTGACAGAATTCCAGACATAGAGGGTTTGGGGGAAAAGAAAATCCACACTCAGCAACAAAGAGACTGGGGAACCAATGTCCCTCAGCCAAACGAAAATAATCAGAAGGTTCAGAAAGTTCCTCCAGAAAAACCCATGAAGGAATAGAAAAATCAGAATGAAATTTATCAAGAGATTCAACAAGGTAAACCATGGTGAATAAAGGAAATGAAGAAGAAGGAAGAAGATCTTACAGAAAAAGAATGGATCTGTTGACAATGAACGATGGAAGAGATGAATGCACAGGAGAGAAAAAGACGATGGAAAACTCGAAGATACAAATTTGAAAAAGTAGAAGACGATGGGATTGTTTGTGACGCTTAAATACCTTATCTTGGGAAACGATAAAGTTAATGATTACAAAAAGAAACGATTACGCTACCAGCGGCTAGAAGGACAAAAAGTGCGTGGAGATCGAGGCGGTTATAAAAATTCAAAAAAGCCTGATTCTACAAATTTGAAAGGAAAAATAAATACAAAGGAAACACTCCTAAATTTCAGGATAACCATTTAAAACTGTCATATATCGAGAAAGAATGTTCCACACTCCTCAAATTTTGAACTATGAAACATTGGGGGCTTCTGTTGATACCAAATTTAGTCTGCTGACATGGCTCAATTGGGTGAAGACATGTGGCAATCTACATGGCAACAATAAACACTTACGAACAACACCTCGACTCCGAGGAACCATACTGCAACGAGGAACTCTGCTTACCCGACCAACTCAGACGCTCTGACTTACAAGAACTCTCCGAGGAACTTTTGAGTACCGAGGAACTTTTGATTACCGAGGACCTTAGGCGGTTTGAACAGCTTAGGCGTTCCGAGCTGTACCTCGAACAAAGCATTAATAACAGGATAACCAATAGTTTGACTGTTCATTAAATGCTTATCATTCAGATGTATACACATAAGGGGCATTTAATGTATTACCCTTTCACATGTACAACATTGAATGCATTACCCTTTCATATTATAGCCTTAGGGCTATAAATACATTGTATTACCCTCATTGTAAGGGGACCAGAATTTCTTGAGAAAACTTGTAATTGAGAATTCCCAAACAGTCAGCAATAACATAAACAGTGGACGTAGGCCATTCTTATAAGGTGAACCACTTTAAAAGTTCTTTGTCTCATTTTATTTATCTGTGATTAAATAATTAGATATAATCTAATTTTTTACATCAACAACACTTATCATATTCATGAATTTTAAAGCCATAAGAAAAAATGACTTCATCAAATTTTTCATGCCGTTGTTTAGGTGCTTGTTTTAGGCCATATAAGGACTTAATAAGTTTACATAGTTTATTTTCTTGTCCAGGCATAACAAACCCTTCAGGTTGTTCCACGTAAATTTCTTCTTCTAAGTCACCATTTAAAAAGGAAGTTTTCACATCCATTTGATGAATCTCAAAATTATATATAGATGTTAATGCAATTAAAATAATAATAGTGGAGGTTCTAGTAACAGGTGCATAGGTATCAAAATAATCAATTCCATCTTTTTGTGTAAAATCTTTAGCAACCAATCTAGCCTTGAATTTATCAATTGTTCCATTTATGTTCGTTTTCTTTTTAAAAATCCATCTACACTTAATGGGTTTAGATCCTGGAGGTAAGTCTACTAACTTCCAAGTTTTATTTCCCAAAATTGAATCCATTTCATCATTTATAGCTTCTTTCCAAAATGGAGAATCTACAGACTTAATTGCCTCACTACAAGTTTGTGGGTCTGTTTCAATGCTAAGAGTCAAAGAATATTGATTACAAGATGTGTCTCTAGTTCCTTCAACAAGATAGACTACAATGTTGGGACCAAAGATTTCTTCTTTACTAGGTCTCTTACTTTTTCTAATCTCTTCTTGTTCCACTGGTGGAGTATCAGAGAATGGTGAAGGAGTGCAAACTTATTTTTCATTATTAATTCTAAGAATAGAAGAAAACCTTTGTTCATAAAAAATTGAATATCTCGATTCAATTGTATTTACCTCAACAGAATCATTAGGTTCACTAACCAAAAATCTATAAGCTTTACTATGTTGTGCATAACTTTGGAAAATACACTCAACACCTTTGCTTCCTAATTTCTTTCTCTTAGTTTCAGGTAGTCTTACAATAGCTCTACAACCACAAACTTTAAGATAACCTAAATTAAGTTTTCTATTCTTCCATAATTCGTAAGGAGTTTTCTTATTATCTCTAACAAGTATCATATTCAGAATATGATATGGAGTTAAAAGTGCTTCTCCCCAAAACCCTTTACTTAAACCAGAATAAGAAAGCATAGCGTTAACCATTTCAGTCAGTGTTCTATTTTTTCTTTCTGATACTCCATTTTGTTGTGGTGTATAAGGTGCAGTAACTTCATGTATAATTCCCATATCTTCACAAAATTGAGGAAAGTGATATTCACCACCTCTATCAGTTCTAAGACATTTTATTTTAGTATCACATTGATTTTCAACTTCGTTTTTGTATGTCTTAAATGTATTAAGCACATCATCCTTAGAGTTTAAAAGATATACGTAACAATATTTCGAAATGTCTTCGATAAATGTAGCAAAATATTTACTACCACCTATAGTAGGAGTTCCATGCAAATCACAAACATCACTATGTACTAATTGTAACAAAGATGTAGTTTTTTCTATTTTTGGAAAAGGCAATCTTGTTATTTTGGTTTGCATGCATATTTTACACTTTTCAATCATATCATTCTCATATTTTGGAATTAAATTTAAATTAACCATGAAATGCATTTTCTTTGCATTAACATGTCCTAAACGACTATGCCATAATGAAAGACAATCAACGATATAAGCAGAAGAATCTTTTTCATTGATATTGAGCTTAAACATGCCCTCATACAAATATCCTTTGCCTACAAAGGTACCATTCTTAGTAAGAATAAATTTGTCTGACTCAAATACAAGCTTAAAGCCAAATTTGTTAAGAAGAGTTCCAGAAACAAAATTTTTCCTAACATTAGGAACATGAAAAACATTAGTGAGGCTAAGGATTTTTTCGAAAGTGAATTCGAGATCCACTGTCCCTTTGCCTTTAACCGCAGCAGTCGATGAATTTCCCATATAGAGAACATCTCCTTCCACTGTTTCATAGGCAGAGAACAAGTTCTTATCCTTACAATCATGACTTATGGCACCAGAATCAACCCACCAAGAGTTGTCTTCTCCAAGCATATTAGCCTCGGATATCATAGCAGAAATTTTTTGCTTTGTGTCTGATGTCCCTCCTTTTTCCTTTAGTTTCTTGAACTCACGAAAATCCTTCTTGAAGTGACCTGGTTTGTTGCAATGAAAACAATTTCCTTTTTTATTTTTGTTTTCTTTAGAATTATTTGAAAAATTCTTCCGCTTGTTATTTTTTCCATAATTGCCATATTTTTGCTCCTTTCCTTCATCCACCACATGGACCTTAGAAACATAATTTTCTCGTTCCTCTTTACCATATAGAATTTGAGACTCTTATTCAATTCTTAAATGACTCTCTAATTCTTCAAGTGAAAGATCCTCCATTTTGTGTTTGAGTTCTTTCTTATAATCTTTCCAAGGAGGAAGTTTTCAATTATGGCAAAAAAAATTACATTATCATCCATATTTTATTTTTTCAGTTTGCAATGATTTATGCTGCGTTTGATGTCATGAAATTATTCTAGCACAGGCATTTTATCATGCATTTTAAAGCTTAAAAACTAACCGGTAAGGAACTTCTTACTTATAGCGTCTTCCATAAGATAAGTGGTCTCCAATGTTTCCCACAAAGTTTTTGCAGTCCCAACATTTTGGTATAAGTCGAACAAATTGTCAGAAAGTGCATTGAGAATATGACCATCACACAAGTAATCATCGGTCTCCCATTTTGTGCGTTGCCTAGTCTGTTCTACGGTTTCATCTTCATCTTCATTTTGTTTCGATTGTGACTAGACATATACAATCTTCAATGTTGTTAGAAGAAAATGAACCTTTTTCTGCCAACGCCGAAAATTACCACCATCAAAACGATCCAACTTGACAAAGCCTATTGTTATTTGTCGAAGTGATTTGGAAGAGTCGGCCATTTCTAAAATTACAGTATTTAGATTGTTGGAAATTATGTAGCAAATACATAAATAGAACTATTTATTGTATTACAACAATGTCAACTTTAAGACGACAATATAACTTTATGAATCTTCAAGGCGTGATGTCACTTTACTAAATAGAGTATTTTCCCCACATGAATAACTTCGGTATACAAACGGGAATCCGCAAATCCGTACTCAAGATACAATGAAGCAACTTTCACTGCCTGCAACTTGTATATTTGAAGACAACCCTTGGATGCAATAGCGTAGAACAGTCAATCAAGTTCTTATTCTGTTTATGTGCACAAAATAGATTAAGAGAATTTTTATCTCATGAAAATTATAAGAGAGTAATAGCAGGGTTTGGAAATCTAAAACTAGGTTTTTATTATCAAACTAATTTCGTTTTATGAAGCCTTTATTTATAGATAATGAACAGCTTTGTCTTCAAGAGTCATGACTGTTGAATTAACAATCTTAAGTCAATTCCGAACCGGTATGACTGTTAATTACCAACAGTCTTAAGTCATTTTCGAATAGGTATAATAATACCGAATCGATTTTGCATGGGTCAACAAAAAAGTGACCGCGCCCGAGCCGGACGAATCTCGGTAACCCGCTACCACCGAGGACACGCGGTGTGCGAAGTGCAAAGTGCGCCACTAGCGCCTCTACAACCCACTGCACCGCACCCGTATGCGCGCGCGCGCTTGTGCATTTGCGTACGGTGCTTCACACCGTATTGAGGTCTCTTGAATAGCCTCTTTAATGCTAGATGAATTAACCCTTCATCTTCCATTTGTACTTATTAAGGGCACAAATTCTTAATATTTTTCCAATGTGGGACTCAAAGGTTGTCCACTCCTTTTATAGCTTAGTGGTGACACTTAGCTTTTTACATTTTCCAATGTGGGACACTATCCCCTTTTATATTTGGGTTATATTTCCACCTCTTCCACACACTTCCATTGTGGGATAATCTTTTTAAACTTTTACACCCAAAACTTTTACTCACTTATTTCATAAAATCTCCAACATTCCTCCACCATTTTCAAAATAAGTTTTGTAAATCTTTGACTATCTGTAAGCCTGTGTATAAGCATTGGTGTCTCACGACTTGAACGAATACCCTGTGAAGGATCATCAATGCTAACCATGAAAGTATAGTAGACTTGCCTTTGAACTATCAATCCTTATTGACTAGCCGAATTTGTCTTCACACACAAATCTTTTAGTCACTGATTATCCATATAAGCCGACACATGTATTAGGCCTTGTGTCTGTACCTTGATTTCATAAGTGCTTTAGAGTCAAGCCCAGTTCTCATAGGAAGCGGCACCACTTCCACACTCATATAGGTAGATTATCATAGTTGTCCATGTAACTTAAAACACCATAAATCTATTCAAGTTAAACTCATCCTCTTACATTATTCATTACATGTTCTAAGCACTTATCCTTGGGATGTTAAACTTTATAGTGCTTATAATCACGTCGTATGATGAACTTTAATCATTGAAATTGAGACTTGAATATATCAAGTTTCAAGTTGAGTTTCCATCAAGAGTGATTCTTATTATTGGGCTTTAGTTCCATCCCCATTGATGTCTTAGTAACCAGTCCTCTTGCAAGACCTTTTGTAAAAGGATCAGCTAAATTTTGACTTGATTTTACATAATCCACTATGATTACACTATCTGTAATCATTTGTCTGACATAACTATGTCTCAGGCCAATATGTCTAGCTTTTCCATTGTACACTTTATTATAATCCTTGGAAAGTGTAGACTCACTATCACAATGTATAGATATTGGAGGCATTGGTTTTGGCCAAACTGGGATTTTAATTAATTAATTCCTTAACCATTCTGCCTCTTTACTGGTTGCAACTAATGCTACAAACTCAGCTGCCATAGTAAAGTCAGCTATGCAAGTTTATTTCTTTGATCCCCAAGAAACAGCTCCTCCACCAAGAGTGAGAATCGCTACACTTGTTGAGGAATGATGCTCCCGCTCAGTTATCCAACTGGCATCAGAAAACCCTTCTAATACGGAAGGATATCCACTATAGTATATACCATAGTCCATAGTTCCTTTCAAATATTCAATATTCTATTGACACCATGCCAATGCAATAAACATGGATTACTGGTATATCTACTTAATTTACCAATAGCATAAGCAATATCAGGCCGAGTACATGTCATGGCATATATTAAACTACTAATTACTCGTGCATATTCCAATTGTGAAATAGCTCTAATTATTAGGGATTATCTTTAGCTGTGGTTCAAAAGGTGTACTAACAGGTGTGCAATCAAACTGATTGAATTTCTGTAAAGTTTTCTCAACATAATGAGATTGACTGAGAATTATATTTTTATGTTTCCTTATTATTCTCATTCCTAATATGACATCAGCTACACCCATATCTTTTATATCATATTTAGAAGACAGAAAACTCTTTTTATTATTAATGCTTTCTGAATCAGTACCAAGAATTAACATGTCATTTACATATAAACAAATGATCACACCTTTACCATTAACAAATTTACTATAAACACATTTATCACATTCATGAATTTTAAAACCATAAGAAATAATGACTTCATCGAATTTTTCATGCCATTGTTTAGGTGCTTGTTTTAGGCCATATAAGGACTTAATAAGTTTACATACTTTATTTTCTTGTCCAGACATAACAAACCCTTTAGGTTGGTCTATGTAAATTTCTTCTTCTAAGTCACCATTTAAAAAGGAAGTTTTCACATCCATTTTATGAATCTCAAAATTATATATAGATGCTAATGCAATTAAAATTCTAATAGTGGAGGTTCTAGCAACAGGTGCATATGTATCAAAATAATCAATTTCTTCTTTTTGTGTAAAACCTTTAGCAACCAATCTAGCCTTGAATTTATCAGTTGTTCCATCTAATTTCATTTTCTTTTTAAAAATCCTTCTACACTTAATGGGTTTAGATCCTGGAGGTAAGTCTACTAAGTTCCAAGTTTTATTTCCCAAAATTGAATCCATTTCATCATTTATATCTTCTTTTCAAAATGCTGAATCTACAGACTTAATTGTCTCACTATATGTTTTTTGGGTATGTTTCAACGCTATGAGTCAAACCATATTGATTACAAGATGTGTCTCGAGTTCCTTCAACAAGATAGACTACAAAGTCGGGACCAAAGCTTTTTTCTTTCCTAGGTCTCTTACTTTTTCTAATCTCTTCTTGTTCCACTGGTGGAGTATCAGATAATTGTGAAGGAGTGCTAACTTCTTTTTCATTATTAATTCAAGGAATAGAAGAAAATCTTTGTTCAGAAAAAATTGCATCTCTCGATTCAATTATTGTATTTATCTCAACAGAATCATTAGGTTCACTACCCAAAAATCTATAAGCTTTATTATGTTGTCCATAACCTATGAAAATACACTCAACACCTTTGCTTCCTAATTTCTTTCTCTTAGTTTCAGGTAGTCTTACAATAGCTCTACAACCCCAAAATTTCAGATAACCTAAATTAAGTTTTCTATTCTCCCATAATTCGTAAGGAGTTTTCTTATTATCTTTAACAGGTATCCTATTCAGAATATGACATGCAGTTAAAAGTGCTTCTCCCCAAAACCCTTTACTTAAACCAGAATAAGAAAGCATAGCGTTAACCGTTTCAGTTAGTGTTCTATTTTTTCTTATTGCTACTCCATTTTGTTGTGGTGTATAAGGTGTAGTAACTTCATGTATAATTCCCATATCTTCACAAAATTGAGGAAAGTGATATTCACCACCTCTATCAGATCTAAGACATTTTATTTTAGTATCACATTGATTTTCAACTTCATTTTAATATGTCTTATTAAGCACATCACCCTTACAGTTTAAAAGATATACGTAACAATATTTTGAAAAGTCATCGATAAATGTAGCAGAATATTTACTGCCACCTCTAGTAGGTGTTCCCTGCAAATCACAAACATCACTATGTACTAATTGTAACAAAGATGTAGTTTTTTTTTATTTTTGGAAAAGGAAATCTTGTTAATTTTGTTTGCATGCATATTTTACACATTTCATTCATATCATTCTCATATTTAGGAATTAAATTTAATTTAACCATGAAATGCATTTTCTTTGTATTAACATGTCCTAAACGACGATGCCATAATGAAAGACAATCAACGATATAAGCAGAAGAATCTTTTTCGTTGATATTGAGCTTAAACATGCCCTCATACAAATATCCTTTGCCTACAAAGGTACCATTCTTAGTCAGAATAAATTTGTCTGACTCAAATACAAGTTTAATGCCTAATTTGTTAAGAAGACTTCCAGAAACTAAATTTTTCCTAACATCAGGAACATGAAAAACATTAGTGAGGCTAACGATTTTTTCGAAAGTGAATTCGAGATCAACTATCCCTTTGCCTTTAACGACAGTAGTAGATGAATTTCCCATATAGAGAACATCTCCTTCCACTATTTCATAGGCAAAGAACAAGTTCTTGTCCTTCCAAACTTGCCTTGGGGCTCCAGAATGAACCCACCAAGAGTTGTCTTCTCCAAGCATATTAGCCTTGGATATCAAAGCAGCAAATTTTTTCTTTGTGTCTGATGTCCCTCCTTTTTCCTTTAGTTTCTTGAACTCACGACAACCCTTCTTGAAGTGACCTGGTTTGTTGCAATGAAAACAATTTCCTTTTTTTTTTGTTTGCTTTAGAATTATTTGAAAAATTCTTCCGCTTGTTCTTTTTTCCATGATTGCCATATTTTTGCTCATTTCCTTCCTCCACCACATGGACCTTAGAAACCGAATTTTCTTGTTCCTCTTTACCATCTAGAATTCGAGAATCTTGTTCAATTCTTAAATGAGTCTCTAATTCTTCAAGTGAAAGATCCTCCTTTTTGTGTTTGAGTTCTTTCTTATAATCTTTCCAAGAAGGAGGAAGTTTTTCAATTATGGCAGCAACAATTACATTATCATCCATATTTAATTTTTTTCAGTTTGCAATGATTTATGATGCATTGGATGTCATGAAATTGTTCTAGCACAGGCCTATTATCATGCATTTTAAATCTTAAAAACTTACCGATAAGGAACTTCTTACTTGTAGCGTCTTCCGTAAGATATTTGGTCTCCAATGTTTCCCACAAAGTTTTTGCAGTCCCAACATTTTGGTACAAGTCGAACAAATTGTCAGCAAGTGCATTGAGAATGCGACCACAACACAAGTAATCGTCGGTCTCCCATTTTGTGCGATGCCTATTCTGTTCTACGGTTTCATCTTCATCTTCATTTGGTTTCGGTTGTGACAAGACATATACAATCTTCAATGTTGTTAGAAGAAAATGAACCTTTTTCTGCCAACGTAGAAAATTACCACCATCAAAACGATCCAACTTGACAAAGCCTTCTGTTATTTGTCGAAGTGATTTGGAAGAGTCGGCCATTTCTGAAATTACTGTATTTAGATTGTTGGAAATTATGTAGCAAATACAGAAATAGAACTCTTTATTGTATCACAAACATTATCGACATTAATACAACAATGTAACTTTATGAATCTTCATGGCGTGATGTCACTTTCCTAAAAATAGTATTTGCCCCACACGAATAACTTTGGTATACAAACGGGAATCCGCAAATCCGTACTCAAGATACAATGACGCAACTTGCAATGCCTGCAACTTGTATATTTGAAGACACCCCTTGGATGCAACAACGTAGAACAGTCAATCAAGTTCTTACTCTGTTTATGTGCACAAAACAGAATAAGAGAATTTGTATCTCCTAACAATTGTAAGAGAGTAATAGCAGGGTTTGGAAAACTGAAACTGGGTTTTTATTATCAAACTAATTTCGTTTTAGGCAGCCTTTATTTATAGATAATGAAAAGCTTTGTCTTCAAGAGTCACGACTGTTGAATTAACAGTCTTAAGTCAATTCCGAAATGGTATGACTGTTAATTACCAACAATTTTAAGTCATTTTTAAACAGGTATAATAATACCGAATCAGTTTTGCACAGGTCAACCAAAAAGTGACCGCGCTTGAGCCGAACAAATTCCGACAACCCGCAAACACTGCGGACACGCAGTGTGCGAAGTGCGCCACGAGCGCCTCTACATCCCACTGCCCCATATCTGCATGTGCGAGCGCGCCCATGTGCGTTTCCGTACGGTGCTTCGCACCGTATTGTGGTTTCTTGAATAGCCTCTTAAAAGCTAGATGAATTAACTCTTCATCATTCATTTGTAATTATTAAGTGCATAAATTCTTAAAATTTTTCCAATGTGGGACTCAAAGGTTGTCCACTCCTCTTATAGCTTAGTGGTGACACTTAGCTTTGTACTTTTTCAATGTAGGACACTATCCCCTTTGATATTTGGGTTAGCTTCCCACCTCTTCCACACACTTCCAATGTGCGACAAGCTTTCTAAGCTTTTACACCAAAAACTCTTACTCACTTATCTTATAAAATCTCCAACATTCCTCCACCATTTTCAAAATAAGTTTTGTAAATCTTTGATTGTCTGTAAGACTGTGTATAAGCATTGGTGTCTCACGACTTGAACCAATACCGTGTGAAGGTTCGTCAAGGCTAACCATAAAAGTATAGTAGACTTATCTTTGAACTATCAATCCATATTGACAAGTCGGATTTGTCTTCACACACAAATCTTTTAGTCACTGATTATCCATATAAGCCGACACATGTATTAGGCCTTGTGTTTGTACCTTGATTTCATAAGTTCTTTAGAGTCAAGCTCAGTTCTCATAGGAAGAGGCACTACTTCCACACTCATATAGGTAGATTATCATAGGTGTCCATGTAACTTAAAACACCATAAATCTATTAAGGTTACCTCATCCTCTTTCATTATTCATTACATGTTCTAAGCACTTATCCTTGGGATGTTAAATTTTATAGTGCTTACAATCACGTCGTATGATGTAATTTAATCATTGAACTTGAGACTTGAATATATCAAGTTTCAAATTGAGTTTCCATAAAGAGTGATTCTTATTAATGGGCTTTAGTCCCATCCCTATTGATGTCTTAGACACCAGTCCTCTTGCAAGACCTTTTGTAAAAGGATCAACTAAATTTTGACTTGACTTTACATAATCCACTATTATTACACTATATGTAATCATTTGTCTGACATAACTATGTCTCAGGCCAATATGTCTAGATTTTCCATTGTACACTTTACTATAATCTCTAGAAAGTGTAGAATCACTATCACAATGTATAGATATTGGAGGCATTGGTTTTGGCCAAATTGGAATTTCAATTAATAAATTCCTTAACCATTCTGCCTCTTTACTAGTTGCAGGTAATGCTACAAACTCAACTTCCATAGTAGAGTCAGTTATACAAATTTGTTTCTTTTATACCCAAGAAATAACTCCTCCACCAATAGTGAAAATCCATCCACTTGTTGAGGAATGATCCTTCCGCTCAGTTATCGAACTCGCATCATAAAACCCTTATAATACTGAAGGATATCCACAATAGTGTATACCATAGTCCATAGTTCCTTTCAAATATTTTAATATTCTATTGACAACATGCCAATGCAATAAACTTGGATTACTAGTATATCTACTTAATTTACCAACAACATAAGCAATATCAAGACGAGTACATGTCATGGCATAGATTAAACTACCAATTACTCTTGCATATTCCAATTGTGAAATAGCTCTACCATTATAAGGGATCATGTTTAGCTGTGGTTCAAAAGGTGTACTGACAGGTGTGCAATCAAACTGATTGAATTTCTTTAAATATTTCTCAACATAATGAGATTGAGTGAGAATTCTATTTTAATCTTTCCTTATTATTCTCATTCCTAATATGACATCAGATACACCCATATCTTTCATATCAAATTTAGAAGACAGAAAACTCTTTGTATTATTAATGCTTTCAAAATCAGTACCAAGAATTAACATGTCAGCTACATATAAACAAATGATCACACCTTTACCATTAGCAAATTTACTATAAACACACTTATCAGATTCATGAATTTTAAAACCATAAGAAATAATGACTTCATCAAATTTTTCATGCCATTGTTTAGGTGCTTGTTTTAGGCCATATAAGGAATTAATAAGTTTACATACTTTATTTTCTTGTCCAGGAATAACAAACCCTTCAGGTTTTTCCATGTAAATTTCTTCTTCTAAGTCACCATTTAAAAAGGCAATTTTCACATCCATTTGATGAATCTTAAAATTATATATAGATGCTAATGCAATTAAAATTCTAATAGTGGAGGTTTTAGCAACAGGTGCATAGGTATCAAAATAATCAATTCATTCTTTTTGTGTAAAACCTTTAGCAACCAATCTAACCTTCAATTTATCAATTGTTCCATCTATTTTCATTTTCTTTTTAAAAATCCATCTACACTTAATGGGTTTAGATCCTGGAGGTAAGTCTACTAACTTCAAAGTTTTATTTCCCAAAATTGAATCCATTTCATCATTTATAGCTTCTTTCCAAAATGCTGAATCTACACACTTAATTGCCTCACTATAAGTTTATGGGTCTGTTTCAACGCTAAGAGTCAAAGCACATTGATTACAAGATGTGTCTCTAGTTCCTTCAACAAGATAGACTACAAAGTCGGGACCAAAGCTTTTTTCTTTCCTAGGTCTCTTACTTTTTCTAATCTCTTCTTGTTCCACTGGTCCGGAGTATCAGAGAATGGTGTAGGAGTGCTAACTTCTTTTTCATTATTAATTCTTGGAATAGAAGAAAACCTTTGTTCATAAAAAATTGCATCTCTCGATTGAATTATTGTATTTACCTCAATATAATCATTAGGTTCACTAACGAAAAATCTATAAGCTTTACTATGTTGTCTATAACCTATGAAAATACACTCAACACCTTTGCTTCCTAATTTCTTTCTCTTAGTTTCAGGTAGTCTTACAATAGCTCTACAACCCCAAACTTTAAGATAACCTAAATTAGGTTTTCTATTCTTCCATAATTCGTAAGGAGTTTTCTTATTATCTTTAACAGGTATCCTATTCAAAATATGACATGCAGTTACAGGTGCTTCTCCCCAAAACCCTTTACTTAAACCAGAATAAGAAAGCATAGTGTTAACCATTTCTGTTAGTGTTCTATTTTTTCTTTTCTGCTACTCCATTTTGTTGTGGTGTATAAGGTGCATTAACTTCATGTATAATTCTCATATCTTCACAAAATTGAGGAAAGTGATATTCACCACCTCTATCAGATCAAAGACATTTTATTTTAGTATCACATTGATTTTCAACTACATTTTGGTAAGTGTTAAATCTATTAAGCACATCACCCTTAGAGTTTAAAAGATATATGTAATAATATTTTGAAAAGTCATCGATAAATGTAGCAAAATATTTACTACCACCTCTAGTAGGTGTTCCATGCAAATCACAAACATCACTATGTACTAATTGTAACAAAGATGTAGTTTTTTTTTATTTTATTTTTGGAAAAGGCAATCTTGTTATTTTTGTTTGCATGCATATTTTACACTTTTCATTCATATCATTCTCATATTTAGGAATTAAATTTAAATTAACCATGAAATGCATTTTCTTTGTATTAACATGTCCTAAACGACTATGCCATAATGAAAGACATACAACGATATAAGCAGAAGAATCTTTTTCATTGATATTGAGCTTGAACATGCCATCATACAAATATCCTTCGCCTACAAAGGTACCATTCTTAGTCGGAATAAATTTGTCTGACTCAAATACAAGCTTAAAGCCAAATTTGTTAAGAAGAATTCCAGAAACTAAATTTTTCCTAACATCAGGAACATGAAAAACATTAGTGAGGCTAACGATTTTTTCTGAAGTGAATTCGAGATCCACTGTCCCTTTGCCTTTAACCGCAGTAGTAGATGAATTTCCCATATAGAGAACCTCTCCTTCCACTGTTTCATAGGCAGAGAACAAGTTCTTGTCCTTAAAAACATGCATTGTGGCACCAGAATCAACCCACCAAGAGTTGTCTTCTCCAAGCATATTAGCCTCGGATATAATAACAGAAAATTTTTTCTTTATGTCTGATGTCCTTCCTTTTTCCTTTAGTTTCTTCAACTCATGACAATCCTTCTTGAAGTGACCTGGTTTGTTGCAATGAAAATAAGTTCCTTTCTTCTTTTTGTTTTCTTTAGAATTATTTGAAAAATTCTTCCGCTTGCTATTTTTTCCATGATTGCCATATTTTTTCTCCTTTCCTTCCTCCACCACATGGACCTTAGAAACAAAATTTTCTTGTTCCTCTTTACCATCTAGAATTCGAGACTCTTGTTCAATTCTTGAATGAGTCTCTAATTCTTCAAGTGAAAGATCCTCCTTGTTGTGTTTGAGTTCTTTCTCATAATCTTTCCAATAAGGAATAAGTTTTTCAATTATGGCAGCAACATTTACATTATCATCCGTATTTCATTTTTTCTGTTTGCAATGATTTATGATGCATTGGATGTCATGAAATTGTTCTAGCACATGCCTATTATCATGCATTTTAAAGCTTAAAAACTGACCGATAAGGAACTTCTTACTTGTGGCGTCTTCCGTAAGATATTTGGTCTCCAATATTTCCCACAAAGTTTTTGGAGTCCCAATATTTTGGTACAAGTCGAACAAATTGTCAACAAGTGCATTGAGAAAGTGACCACGACATAAGTAATCATCGGTCTCCCATTTTGTGCGTTCCCTAGTCCCTTCTACGGTTTCATCTTCATCTTCATTTCGTTTCGGTTGTGACAAGACATATACGATCTTCAATGTTATTAAAAGAAAATAAACCTTTTTCTGCCAACATAGTAAATTACCACCATCAAAACGATCCAACTTGACAAAGCCTTCTGTTATTTATCGAAGTGATTTGGAAGAGTGGGCCATTTCTGAAATTACTGTATTTAGATTGTTGGAAATTATGTAACAAATACAAAAATAGAACTCTTTATTGTATCACAACAATGCAACTTTAATACAACAATGTAACTTTATGAATCTTTAAGGCGTGATGTCACTTTCCTAAATACAGTATTTTCCCCACACGAATAACTTTAGTATATAAACGGGAATTCACAAATTCGAACTCAAGATACAATGAAGCAACTTGCAATGCCTGCAACTTGTATATTTGAAGACAACCCTTGGATGCAACAGCATAGAACAGTCAATCAAGTTCTTATTCTGTTTATGTGCACAAAACAGAATAAGAGAATTTATATCTCTTGAAAATTGTAAGAGAGTAATAGAAGGGTTGATAAATCTAAAACTGGGTTTTTGTTATAATACTAATTTCGTTTTAGGCAACCTTTATTTATAGATAATGAAAAGCTTTGTCTTCAAAAGTCATGACTATTGAATTAACAATCTTAAGTCAATTTCGAAATGGTATGACTGTTAATTACCAACAGTTTTAAGTCTTTTCCGAATAGGTATAATCATACCGAATCGGTTTTGCACAAGTCAACCAAAAAGTGATCGCTCCCGAGATGGAAGAATCCGGTAACCCGTTAACACTGCGTACACGCGACATGCGAAGTGCAAAGTGCGCCACTAGCGCCTCTACATCCCACTACCCCGCACCATCACGCGCGTGGGCGCGGACATGTGCGTGTGCGGACGGTGCTTCGCACCGTATTGAGGTCTCTTGAATAGCCTCTTAAATTCTAGATGAATTAACTATTCATCTTCCATTTGTACTTATTAAGTGCACAAATTCTTAATATTTTTCCAATGTGGGACTCAAAGGTTGTCCACTCCTTTTATAGCTTAGTGGTGACCCTTAGCTTTGTACATTTTCCAATGTGGGACACTCTCCCCTTTCATATTTGGGTTAGCTTCCCACCTCTTCCACACACTTCCAACGTGGGACAAGCTTTTTAAGCTTTTACACCCAAAACTCTTACTCACTTATTTTATAAAATGTCCAACATTCCTCCACCATTTTCAAAATAAGTTTTGTAAATCTTTGATTGTCTGTAAAACTTTGTATAAGCATTGGTGTCTCACGACTTGAACCAATACCCTGTGAAGGTTCGTCAAGGCTAACCATGAAAGTATAGTAGACTTGTCTTTGAACTATTAATCCATATTGACCAACCGGATTTGTCTTCAGACACAAATCTTTTAGTCAATGATTATCCATATAAGCTGACACATGTATTAGGCCTTGTGTCTGTACATTGATTTCATAAGTGCTTTAGAGTCAAGCCCAGTTCTCATAGGAAGCGACAGCACTTCCACACTCATATAGGTAGATTATCATAGGTTTCCATGTAACTTAAAACACCATAAATCTATTAAGGTTAAACTCATCCTCTTTCATTATTCATTACATGTTCTAAACACTTATCCTTGGGATGTTAAATTGTATAGTGCTTACAATCACGTCGTATGATGTACTTTAATCATTGAACTTGAGACTTGAATATATCAAGTTTCAAGTTGAGTTTCCATCAAGGGTGATTATTATTAATAGACTTTAGTTCCATCCCTATTGATGTCTTAGACACCAGTCCTCTTACAAGACCTTTAGTAAAAGGATCAACTAAATTTTGACTTGATTTTACATAATCCACTGTGATTACACTATCTGTAATCATTTATCTTACATAACTATGTCTCAGGCCAATATGTCTATATTTTCCATTGTACACTTTACTATAAGCTCTGGAAAGTGTAGACTCACTATCACAATATATGGATATTGGAGGCTTGGGTTTTGGCCAAATTGAAATTTCAATTAATAAATTCCTTAATCATTCTGCCTCATTACTTGTTGCAGCTAATGCTACAAACTCAGCTGCCATAGTAGAGTCAGCTATACACGTTATTTTCTTTGATCCGCAAGAAATAGCTCCTATACCAAGAGTAAAAATGCATCCACTTGTTGAGGAATGATCCTCCCGCTCAATTATCCAACTGGCTTCAGAAAACCATTCTAATCCTTAATTATATCCACTATAGGATATACCATAGTCCATAGTTCCTTTCAAATATTTTAATATTCTATTGACAACATGCCAATGCAATAAACTTGGATTACTAGTACATCTACTTAATTTACCAACAACATAAGCAATATCAGGCCGAGAACATGTCATGGCATAGATTAAACTACCAATTACTCGTGCATATTCCAATTGTGAAATACCTCTACCATTATTAGGGACCATCTTTAGCTGTGGTTCAAAAGGTGTACTAACAGGTGTGCAATCAAACTGATTGAATTTCTTTAAAATTTTCTCAACATAATGAGATTGAGTGAGAATTATATTTTTAATTTTCCTTATTATTCTCATTCCTAATATCACATCAGCTACACCCATATCTTTCATATCAAATTTAGTAGACAGAAAACTCTTTGTATTATTAATGCTTTCTAAATCAGTACCAAGAATTAACATGTCATCTATATATAAACAAATGATCACACCTTACCATTAGCAAATTTACTATAAACACACTTATAGAATTCATGAATTTTAAAACCATAAGTAATAATGAGTTCATCAAATTTTTCATGCCATTGTTTAGGTGCTTGTTTTAGGCCATATAACGACTTCATAAGTTTACATACTTTATTTTCTTGTCCAAGCATATCAAACCCTTCAGGTTGTTCCATGTAAATTTCTTCTTCTAAGTAACCATTTAAAAAGGCAGTTTTCACATCCATTTGATGAATCTCAAAATTATATATAGATGCTAATGCAATTAAAATTCTAAAAGTGGAGGTTCTAGCAACAGGTGCATAGGTATCAAAATAATCAATTCCTTCTTTTTTCGTAAAACCTCTTGAAACCAATCTAGCCTTGAATTTTTCAATTGTTCCATCTAATTTCATTTTTTTTAAAAATCCATCTACACTTAATGTGTTTAGATCTTGAAGGTAAGTCTACTAACTTCCAAATTTTATTTCCCAAAATTGAATTCATTTCATCATTTATAGCTTCTTTCCAAAATGGTGAATCTACAGACTTAATTGCCTAACTATAAATTTGTGGGTCTATTTCAACGTTAATAGTCAAATCATATTGATTACAAGATGTGTCTCTAGTTCCTTCAACAAGATAGATTACAAAGTCGGGACCAAAGCTTTTTTCTTTCCTAGGTCTCTTACTTTTTCTAATCTCTTCTTGTTCCACTAGTGTAGTATCAGATAATTGTGAAGGAGTGCTAACTTCTTTTTCATTATTAATTCAAGGAATATAAGAAAACCTTTGTTCATAAAAAATTTCATCTCTCGATTCAATTATTTTATTTACCTCAACAGAATCATTAGGTTCACTAACCAAAAATCTATAAGCTTTACTATGTTGTCCATAACCTATGAAAATACACTCAACACCTTTGCTTCTTAATTTATTTCTCTTAGTTTCAGGTAGTCTTATAATAGCTCTACAACCCCAAACTTTAAGATAACCTAAATTAGGTTTTCTATTTTTCCATAATTCATAAGGAGTTTTCCTATTATCTTTAACAGGTATCCTATTCAGAATATGACATGCAGTTACAATTGCTTCTCCCCAAAACCCTTTACTTAAACCAGAATAAGAAAGCATAGCGTTAACCATTTCAGTTAGTGTTCTATTTTTTCTTCCTGCTACTCCATTTTTTTGTGGATTATAAGGTGCATTAACTTCATGTATAATTACCATATCTTCACAAAATTGAGGAAAGTGATATTCACCACCTCTATCTTATCTAAGACATTTTATTTTAGAATCACATTGATTTTCAACTTCATTTTTGTATGTCTTAAATCTATTAAGCATATCATCCTTAGAGTTTAAAAGATATACGTAACAATATTTTGAAAAGTCATCGATAAATGTAGCAAAATATTTACAACCACCTCTAGTAGGTGTTCCATGCAAATCACAAACATCACTATGTACTAATTGCAACAAGGATGTAGTTTTTTTTTTTTTTTGGAAAAGGCAATCTTGTTATTTTTGTTTGCATGCATATTTTACACATTTCATTCATATCATTCTCATATTTAGGAATTAAATTTAAATTAACCATGAAATGCATTTTCTTTGTATTAACATGTCCTAAACGACTATGCCATAATGAAAGACAATCAACGATATAAGCAGAAGAATCTTTTTCATTGTTATTGAGCTTGAACATGCCCTCATGCAAATATCCTTTGCCTACCAAGGTACCATTCTTAGTCGGAATAAATTTGTGTGACTCAAATACAAGATTAAAGCCAAATTTGTTAAGAAGACTTCCAGAAACTAAATTTTTCCTAACATCAGGAACATGAAAAACATTAGTGAGGCTAACGATTTTTTCTGAAGTGAATTCGAGATCCACTGTCCCTTTGCCTTTAGCCACAGTAGTAGATGAATTTCCCATATAGAGAACGTCTCCTTCCACTATTTCATAGGCAGAGAACAAGTTCTTGTCCTTAAAAACATGCCTTGTGGCACCAGAATCAACCCAC
This sequence comes from Sambucus nigra, assembly GCA_949130495.1. Classification (NCBI taxonomy): domain Eukaryota; kingdom Viridiplantae; phylum Streptophyta; class Magnoliopsida; order Dipsacales; family Adoxaceae; genus Sambucus; species Sambucus nigra. The sequence goes on along the minus strand of OX422207.1, from coordinate 128,135,288 downwards.
CAAGAATTGTCTTCTCCAAGCATATTAGCCTCGGATATCATAGAAGCAAATTTTTGCTTTGTGTCTGATGTACCTCCTTTTTCCTTTAGTTTCTTGAACTCACGACAATCCTTCTTGAAGTGACCTGGTTTGTTGCAATGAAAACAATTTCCTTTCTTCTTTTTGTTTGCTTTAGAATTATTTGATAAATTCTTCCGTTTCTTATTTTTTCCATGATTGCCATATTTTTTATCCTTTCCTTCCTCCACCACATGGACCTTAGAAACATAATATTTTTGTTCCTCTTTACCATTTAGAATTCGAGACTCTTGTTCAATTCTTAAATGAGTCCCTAATTCTTTAAGTGAAAGATCGTCCTTTTCGTGTTTGTGTTCTTTCTTATAATCTCTCCAAGAAGGAGGAAGTTTTTCAATTATGGCAGCAACAATTATATTATCATCCATATTTAATTTTTTCAGTTTGCAATGATTTATGATGTGTTGGATGTCATGAAATTGTTCTAGCATAGGCCTATTATCATGCATTTTAAAGCTTAAAGACTGGCCGATAAGGAACTTCTTACTTGTAGCATCTTCCGTAAGATATTTGGTCTCCAATGTTTCCCACAAAGTTTTTTCAGTCCCAACATTTTGGTACAAGTCGAACAAATTGTCAGCAAGTGCGTTGAGAATGTGACCAGGACACAAGTAATCATCGGTCTCCCATTTTGTGCATTGTCTAGTCTGTTCTACGGTTTCATCTTCATCTGCATTTGGTTTCGGTTGTGACAAGGCATATACAATCTTCAATGTTGTTAGAAGAAAATGAACCTTTTTCTGCCAACGCAGAAAATTACCACCATCAAAACGATCCAACTTGACAAAGCCTTCTGTTATTTATCGAAGTGATTTGGAAGAGTTGGCCATTTCTGAAATAACTGTATTTAGATTGTTGGAAATTATGTAGCAAATACAGAAATAGAACTCTTTATTGTATCACAACAATGTCAACTTTAATACAACAATGTAACTTTATGAATCTTCAAGGCGTGATGTCGATTTCCTAAATACTTTGTTTGCCTCACATAAATAACTTCCGTACACAAACGGGAATCCGCAAATCAGTACTCAAGATACATTGAAGCAACTTGCACTGCCTGCAACTTGTATATTTGAAGACATCCCTTGGATGCAACAACGTAGAACAGTAAATCAAGTTCTTATTCTGTTTATGGGCACAAAATAGAATAAGAGAATTTATATCTCCTGAAAATTGTAAGAGAGTAATAGCAGGGTTTGGAAATCTAAAATTGGGTTTTTGTTATCAAACTAATTTAGTCTTAGGCAGCCTTTATTTAAAGATAATGAAAATCTTTGTCTTCAAGAGTCATGACTGTTGAATTAAAAATCCTATGTCAATTCCGAAATGGTATGACAGTTAATTACCAAAAGTCTTAAGTCATTTCTGAACAGGTATTATAAAACTGAATCGGTTTTGCACGGGTCAACCAAAAAGTGACCACGCCCAAGCCGGACGAATCCCGACTACCCGCTACAACTTCGGACATGCGGCGTGCGAAGTGCAAAGTGCGCCACTAGCGCCTTTACAGCCCACTGCCCCACACCCGCACGAGCGCGCGTGTGCGTTTGCGTACGGTGCTTTGCACCGTATTGAGGTCTCTTGAATAGCCTCTGAAATTCTAGATGAATTAACTCTTCATCTTCCTTTTGTACTTATTAAGTGCACAAATTCTTAATATTTTTTCAATGTGGGACTCAAAGGTTGTGCACTCCTTTTATAGCTTAGTGGTGACACTTAGCTTTGTAAATTTTCCAATTTGGGACACTATCCCCTTTTATATTTGGGTTAGCTTCCCACCTCTTCCACACACTTCCAATGTGGGACAAACTTTTTAAGCTTTTACACCCAAAACTATTACTCACTTATTTTATAAAATCTCCAACATTCCTCCACCATTTTTAAAATAATTTTTGTAAATCTTTGATTGTCTGTAAGACTGTGTATAAGCATTGGTGTCTCACGACTTGAACCTATACCCTGTGAAGGTTCGTCAAGGCTAATCCTGAAAGTATAGTAGACTTGTTTTTGAACTATCAATCCATATTGACCAGCCGGATTGGTCTTCACACACAAATCTTTTAGTCACTGATTATCCATATAAGCCGACACATGTATTAGGTGTTGTGTCTGTACCTTGATTTCATAACTGTTTTAGAGTCAATCCCAGTTCTCATTGGAAGCGGCACCACTTCCACACTCATATAGGTAGATTATCATAGGAGTCCATGTAACTTAAAACACTATAAATCCATTAAATTTTAACTCATCCTCTTTCATTATTCATTACATGTTCTAAGCACTTATCCTTGGGATGTTAAATTTTATAGTGCTTACAATCACGTCGTATGATGTACTTTAATCATTGAACTTGAGACTTGAATATATCAAGTTTCAAGTTGAGTTTCCATCAAGAGTGATTCTTATTAATGGTCTTTAGTCCCATCCCTATTGATGTCTTAGACACCAGTCCTCTTTCAAGACCTTTTGTAAAAGGATCAGCTAAATTTTGACTTGATTTTACATAATCCACAGTGATTACACTATCTGTAATCATTTATCTGACATAACTATGTCTCTGGCTAATATGTCAAGATTTTCCATTGTACACTTTACTATAAGCTCTAGAAAGTGTAGACTCACTATCACAATGTATAGATATTGGAGGCATTGGTTTTGGCCAAACTTGAATTTCAATTAATAAATTCTTTAACCATTCTGCCTCTTTACTAGTTGCAGCTAATGCTACAAACTCAGCTGCCATAGTAGAGTCAGCTATAGAAGTTTGTTTCTTTGATCCCCAAGAAACATCTCCTCCACTAAGAGTGAAAATCCATCCACTTGTTGAGGAATGATCCTCCCTCTTAGTTATCCAACTGGCATCAGAAAACCCTTCTATAGCTGAAGGATATACACTATAGTGTATACCATAGTCCATAGTTCCTTTAAAATATTTTACTATTCTATTGACATCATGCAATTGCAATAAACTTGGATTACTAGTATATCTACTTAATTTACCAACAACATAAGCAATATCAAGCCAAGTACATGTCATGGCATACACTAAACTACCAATTACTTGTGCATATTCCAATTGTAAAATAGCTCTACCATTATTAGGGATCATCTTTAGTTGTGGTTCAAAAGGTGTACTAACATGTGTGCACTCAAATTGATTGAATTTCTTTAAAATTTTCTCAACATAATGAGATTGAGTGAGAATTATATTTTTATCTTTCCTTATTATTCTCATTCCTAATATCACATCATCTACACCCATATCTTTCATATCAAATTTAGAAGACAGAAAACTCTTTGTATTATTAATGCTTTCTAAATCAGTACCAAGAATTAACATGTCATCTACCTATAAACAAATGATCTCACCTTTACCATTATCAAATTTACTATAATCACACTTATCAGATTCAGGAATTTTAAAACCATAAGAAAAAATGACTTCATCAAATTTTTCATGCCATTGTTTAGGTGCTGGTTTTAGGCCATCTAACGACTTCATAAGTTTACATAATTTATTTTCTTGTCCAGGCATAACAAACCCTTCAGGTTGTTCCATGTAAATTTCTTCTTCTAAGTCACCATTTAAAAAGGCAGTTTTCACATCCATTTGATGAATCTCAAAATTATATATAGATGTTAATGCAATTAAAATTCTAAACGTGGAGGTTCTAGCAACAGGTGCATAGGTATCAAAATAATCAATTCCTTCATTTTGTGTAAAACCTTTAGAAAGAAATCTAGCCTTGAATTTATCAATTGTAGCATCTATTTCCTATTTCTTTTTAAAAATCCATCTACACTTAATGGGTTTAGATCCTGGAGGTAATTCTACTAACTTCCAAGTTTTATTTCCCAAAATTGAATTCATTTCATCATTTATAGCTTCTTTCCAAAATGCTGAATCTACAGATTTAATTGCCTCACTATAAGTTTGTGGGTTTATTTCAACGCTAAGAGTCAAAGCATATTGATTACAAGATGTGTCTGTAGTTCCTTCAACAAGATAGACTACAAACTCGGGACCAAAGCATTTTTCTTTCCTAGGTCTCTTACTTTTTCAAATCTCTTCTTGTTCCACTGGTGGAGTATCAGATAATTGTAAAGGAGTGCTAACTTCTTTTTCATTATTAATTCTTGGAATAGAAGAAAACCTTTGTTTATAAAAAAATGGATCTTTCGATTCAATTATTGTATTTACCTCAACAGTATCATTAGGTTCACTAACCAAAAATCTATAAGCATTACTATGTTGTCCATAACCTATGAAAATTCACTCAGCACTTTTGCTTCCTAATTTCTTTCTCTTAGTTTCAGGTAGTCTTACAATAGCTCTACAAGCCAAAACTTTAAGATAACCTAAATTATGTTTTCTACTCTTTCATAATTCGTAAGGAGTTTTCTAATTTTCCTTAATAGTTATCCTATTCAAAATATGACATGCTATTACAAGAGCTTCTCCCGAAAACCCTTTACTTAAACCAGAATAAGAAAGCATAGCGTTAACCATTTTTGTTAGTGTTCTATTTTTACTTTCTGCTACTCCATTTTGTTATGGTGTATAAAGTGTAGTAACTTCATGTATAATTCCCATATGTTCACAAAATTGAGGAAAGTGATATTCACCACCTCTATCAGATCAAAGACATTTTATTTTAGTATCACATTGATTTTCAACTACATTTTGGTAAGTGTTAAATCTATTAAGCACATCACCCTTAGAATTTAAAAGATATATGTAACAATATTTTGAAAAGTCATCGATAAATGTAGAAAAATATTTACTACCACCTCTAGTAGGTGTTCCATGCAAATCACAAACATCACTATGTACTAATTGTAACAAAGATGTAGTTTTTTTAATTTTATTTTTGGAAAAGGCAATCTTGTTAATTTTGTTTGCATGCATATTTTACACTTTTCATTCATATCATTCTCATATTTAGGAATTAAATTTAAGTTAACCATGAAATGCATTTTCTTTGTATTAACATGTCCTAAACGACTATGCCATAATGAAAGACAATCAACGATATAAGCAGAAGAATCTTTTTCATTGATATTCATCTTGAACATGCCCTCATACAAATGTCCTTAGCCTACAAAGGTACCATTCTTAGTCAGAATAAATTTGCCTGACGCAAATACAAGCATAAAGCCAAATTTGTTAAGAAGACTTCCAGAAACTAAATTTTTCCTAACATCAGGAACATGAAAAACATTAGTGAGGCTACGGATTTTTTCGGAAGTGAATTCGAGATCCACTATCCCTTTGCCTTTGACCGCAGTAGTAGATGAATTTTCCATATAAAGAACATCTCCTTCCACTGTTTCATTGGCAGAGAACAAGTTGTTGTCCTTAAAAACATGCCTTGTGGCACCAGAATCAACCCATCAAGAGTTGTCTTCTCCAAGCATATTAGCCTCGGATATAATAGAAGCAAATTTTTGCTTTGTGTATGATATCCCTCCTTTTTCCTTTAGTTTCTTGAACTCACGACAATCCTTCTTGAAGTGACCTGGTTTGTTGCAATGAAAACAATTTCCTTTCTTCTTTTTGTTTTCTTTAGAATTATTTGAAAAATTCTTCCGCTTGCTATTTTTTCATGATTGCCATATTTTTTCTCCTTTCCTTCCTCCACCACATGGACCTTAGAAACAGAATTTTCTTGTTCCTCTTTACCATCTAGAATTCGAGACTCTTGTTCAATTCTTGAATGAGTCTCTAATTCTTCAAGTGAAAGATCCTCCTTGTTATGTTTGAGTTCTTTCTCATAATCTTTCCAATAAGGAAGAAGTTTTTCAATTATGGCAGCAACAATTACATTATCATCCGTATTTCATTTTTTCAGTTTGCAATGATTTATGATGCATTGGATGTCATGAAATTGTTCTAACACATGCCTATTATCATGCATTTTAAAGCTTAAAAACTAACCGATAAGGAACTTCTTACTTGTAGCGTCTTCCGTAAGATATTTGGTCTCCAATATTTCCCACAAAGTTTTTGGAGTCCCAATATTTTGGTACAAGTCGAACAAATTGTCAAAAAGTGCATTGAGAAAGTGACCACGACACAAGTAATCATCGGTCTCCCATTTTGTGCGTTCCCTAGTCTATTCTACGGTTTCATCTTCATCTTCATTTAGTTTCGGTTGTGACAAGACATATACGATCTTCAATGTTATTAAAAGAAAATAAACCTTTTTCTGCCAACATAGTAAATTACCACCATCAAAACGATCCAACTTGACAAAGCCTTATGTTATTTATCGAAGTGATTTGGAAGAGTGGGCCATTTCTGAAATTACTATATTTAGATTGTTGGAAATTATGTAGCAAATACAAAAATAGAACTCTTTATTGTATCACAACAATGCAACTTTAATACAACAATGTAACTTTATGAATCTTCAAGGCGTGATGTCACTTTCCTAAATACAGTATTTGCCCCACACGAATAACTTCAGTATACAAACGGGAATCCGCAAATCCATACTCAAGATACAATGAAACAACTTGCAATGCCTGCAACTTGTATATTTGAAGACAACCCTTGGATGCAACAGCGTAGAACAGTCAATCAAGTTCTTATTCTGTTTATGTGCACAAAACAGAATAAGAGAATTTATATCTCTTGAAAATTGTAAGAGAGTAATAGAAGGGTTGATAAATCTGAAACTGGGTTTTTGTTATAATACTAATTTCGTTTTAGGCAACCTTTATTTATAGATAATGAAAAGCTTTGTCTTCAAAAGTCATGACTATTGAATTAACAGTCTTAAGTCAATTTCGAAATGGTATGACTGTTAATTACCAACAGTTTTAAGTCTTTTCCGAATAGGTATAATCATACCGAATCGGTTTTGCACAAGTCAACCAAAAAGTGATCGCTCCCGAGATGGAAGAATCCGGTAACCCGTTAACACTGCGTACACGCGACGTGCGAAGTACAAAGTGCGCCACTAGCACAGGCTAACCATGAAAGTTTGCAATGATTTATAATGCGTTGTATGTCATGAAATTATTCTAGCACAGGCCTATTATCATGCATTTTAAAGCTTAAAATTTGACCGATAAGGAACTTCTTACTTGTAGCATCTTCCATAAGATATTTGGTCTCCAATGTTTCCAACAAAGTTTTTGCAGTCCCAATATTTTAGTACAAGTCGAACAAATTATCAGCAAGTGCATTGAGAATGTCACCACGACACAAGTAATCATCGGTCTCCCATTTTGTGCGTTGCCTAGTCTATTCTACGGTTTCATCTTCATATTAATTAGGTTTCGGTTGTGGCAAGACATATACAATCTTCAATGTTATTAGAAGAAAATGAACATTTTTCTGCCAACGCAGAAAATTACCACCATCAAAATGATCCAACTTGACAAAGTCTTCTGTTATTTGTCGAAGTGATTTGGAAGAGTCGGCCATTTTTGAAATTACTGTATTTAGATTGTTGGAAATTATATAGCAAATACAGAAATAGAACTCTTTATTATATCACAATAATGTCAACTTTAATACAACAATATAACTTTATGAATCTTCAAGGCGTGATGTCACTTTTCTAAATACAGTATATATCCCACACGAATTACTTCGGTATATAAACGGGAATTAGCAAATCCTTACTCAAGAGACAATGAAGCAACTTGTAGTTCCTGCAACTTGTATATTTGAAGACAACCTTAGGATGCAACAACGTAGAACAGTCAATCAAGTTCTGATTCTGTTTATGTGCACAAAATTGAATAAGAGAATTTGTATATCCTGAAAATTGTAAGAGAGTAATAGAAGGTTTTGGAAATATGAAACTGGGTTTTTGTTATCAAACTAGTTTTGTTTTAGGCAGCCTTTGTTTATAGATAATGAAAATCTTTGTCTTCAAGAGCCATGACAGTTGAATTAACAGTCTTAAGTCAATTCCGAAATGGTATGACTGTTAATTACCAACAGTCTTAAGTAATTTTCGAACAGGTATAATAATACCGAATCAATTTTGCTTGGGTCAACCAAAAAGTGACCGCGCCCGAGCCGGACGAATCCCGGAAACCCGCTACCACTACGAACACGCGGCGTACGAAGTGAAAAGTGCGCCACTAGCGCCTCTACAGCCCACTGCCCCGCACCCCTGTGCGCTCGCGCGTGTCCATGAGCGTTTGGTGCTTCGTACCGTATTGAGGTCTTTTGAATAGCCTCTTAAATGCTAGATGAATTAACTCTTTATCTTCCATTTGTACTTATTAAGTCCCCAAATTTTTAATATTTTTCCAACGTGGGACTCAAAGGATGTCCACTCCTTTTATAGCTTAGTGGTGACACTTAGCTTTGTACATTTTCCAATGTGAGACACTATTCCCTTTTATATTTGGGTTAGTTTCCCACCTCTTCCACACTTCCATGTGTGGGACTAGATTTTTAAGCTTTTACACCCAAAACTCTTACTCACTTATTTTATAAAATCTCCAACATTCCTCCACCATTTTCAAAATAAGTTTTGTAAATCTTTGATTGTCTGTAAGACTGTGTATAAGCATTGGTGTCTCGCGACTTGAACCAATACCCTGTGAAGGTTCGTCAAGGCTAACCATGAAAGTGTAGTAGACTTGTCTTTGAACTATCAATCCATATTGACCAGTTGAATTTGTCTTCACACACAAATCTTTTAGTCACTGAATATCCATATAAGTCGACACGTGTTTTAGGCCTTGTGTCTGTACCTTAATTTCATAAGTGCTTTAGAGTCAAGCCCAGTTCTCATAGGAAGCGGCACCACTTCCACACTCATATAGGTAGATTATCATAGGTGTCCATGTAACATAAAACACCATAAATCTATTACGGTTAAACTCATCCTCTTTCAATATTCATTTCATGTTCTAAGCCCTTATCTTTGGGATGTTAAATTTTATAGTGCTTACAATAACGTCGTATGATGTACTTTAATCATTGAACTTGAGACTTGAATATATCAAGTTTCAAGTTGAGTTTCCATCAAGAGTGATTCCTATTAATGGCCTTTAGTCCCGTCCCTCTTGATGTCTTAGACACCAGTCCTCTTTCAAGACCTTTTGTAAAAGGATCAGCTAAATTTTGACTTGATTTTACATAATCCACTGTGATTACACTATATGTAATAATTTATCTGACATAACTATGTCTCAGGCCAATATGTCTAGATTTTCCATTGTACACTTTACTATAAGCTCTGGAAAGTGTAAACTCACTATCATAATGTATAGATATTGGAGGCATTGGTTTTGGTCAGACTGGAATTTTAATTAAAAATTGCTTAACCAATCTGCCTCTTTACTAGTTGCAGCCAATGCTACAAACTTAGCTGCCATAGTAGAGTCAGCTATACAAGTTTGTTTCTTTGATCCCCAATAAAGAACTCCTCCACCAAGATTGAAAATCCATCCACTTGTTGAGGAATGATCCTGCCGCTCAGTTATCCAACTGGCATCAGAAAACCCTTCTAATACTGAAGGATATCCACTATAGTATATACCATTGTCCATAGTTCCTTTCAAATATTTTACTATTCTATTGACAGCATGCCAATGCAATAAACTTGGATTACTAGTATATCTACTTAATTTACCAACATCATAAGCAATATCAGGCCGAGTACATGTGATGGAATACATTAAACTACCAATTACTCGTGCATATTCCAATTGTAAAATAGCTCTACCATTATTAGGGATCATCTTTAGCTATGATTCAAAAGGTGTACTAATAGGTGTGCAATCAAACTGATTGAATTTCTTTAAAATTTTCTCAACATAATGAGATTGAGTGAGAATTATATTTTATCCTTCCTTATTATTCTCATTCCTAATATGACATCAGCTACACCCATATCTTTCATATCAAATTTAGAAGACAGAAAACTCTTTGTATTATTAATGCTTTCTAAATCAGTACCAAGAATTAACATGTCATCTATATATCAACAAATGATCACACCTTTACCATTAGCAAATTTACTATAAACAAACTTATCAGATTCATGAATTTTAAAACCTTAAGAAATAATGACTTCCTCAAATTTTTCATGCCATTGTATAGGTACTTGTTTTAGGCCATATAAGGACTCAATAAGTTTACATACTTTATTTTCTTGTCCAGGCATAACAAACCCTTCAGGTTTTTGCATGTAAATTTCTTCTTCTAAGTCACCATTTAAAAAGGCAGTTTTCACATCCATTTGATGAATCTCAAAATTATATATAGATGCTAATGAAATAAAAATTCTAATAGTGGAGGTTCTAGCAACAGGTGCATGGGTATCAAAATAATCAATTCCTTCTTTTTGTGTAAAACCTTTAGCAATCAATCTAGCCTTGAAGTTATCAATTGTTCCATCTACTTTCATTTTTTTTTAAAAATCCTACACTTAATGGGTTTAGATCCTGGAGGTAAGTCTACTAACTTCCAAGTTTTATTTCCCAAAATTGAATTCATTTCATCATTTATATCTTCTTTCCAAAATGCTGAATCTACAGATTTAATTGCCTCACTATAAGTTTGTGGGTCTATTTCAACGCTAAGAGTCAAAGCATATTGATTACAAGATGTGTCTCTAGTTCCTTCTACAAGATAGACTACAAAGTTGGGAACAAAGCTTTTTTCTTTCTTAGGTCTCTTACTTTTTCTAATCTCTTCTTGTTCCACTGGTGGAGTATAGGATAATTGTGAAGGAGTGCTAACTTCTTTTTCATTATTAATTCTAGGAATAAAAGAAAACCTTTGTTCATAAAAAATTGCATCTCTCGATTCAATTTTTGTATTTACCTCAACAGAATCATTAGGTTCACTAGCCAAAAATCTATAAGCTTTACTATGTTGTCCATAACCTATGAAAATACACTCAACACCTTTGCTTCCTAATTTCTTTCTCTTAGTTTCAGGTAGTCTTACAATAGCTCTACAACCCCAAACTTTAAGATAACCTAAATTAGGTTTTCTATCCTTCCATAATTAGTAAGGAGTTTTCTTATTATCTTTAAAATGTATCCTATTCAGAATATGACATGCAGTTACAAGTGCTTCTCCCCAAAATCCTTTACTTAAACCAGAATAAGAAAGCATAGCGTTAACCATTTCAGTTAGTGTTCTATTTTTTCTTTCTGCTACTCTATTTTTTTATGGTGTATAAGGTGCAGTAACTTCATGGATGATTCCCATATCTTCACAAAATTGAGGAAAGTGATATTCACCACCTCTATCAGATCTAAGACATTTTATTTTAGTATCACATTGATTTTCAACTTCATTTTTGTATGTCTTAAATCTATTAACACATCATCCTTAGAGTTTAAAAGATATACGTAACGATATTTTGAAAAGTCATCGATAATGTAGCAAAATATTTACTACCACCTCTAGTAGGTGTTCTATGCAAATCACAAACATCACTATGTACTAATTGTAACAAAGATGTAGTTTTTTCTATTTTTGGAAAAGGAAATATTATTATTTTTATTTGTATGCATATTTTACACTTTTCATTCATATCATTCTCATATTTAGGAATTAAATTTAAATTAACCATGAAATTCATTTTCTTTGTATTAACATGTCCTAAACGACTATGCCATAATGAAAGACAATCAACGATATATGGAGAAGAATCTTTTTCATTGATATTGAGCTTAAACATGCCCTCATACAAATATCCTTTGCCTACAAAGGTACCATTCTTAGTCAGAATAAATTTTTCTGACTCAAATACAAGCTTAAAGCCAAATTTGTTAAGAAGACATCCAAAAACTAAATTTTTCCTAACATTAGGAACATGAAAAACATTAGTGAGGCTAAGGATTTTTTCGTAAGTGAATTTGAGATCATGTGTTCCTTTGCCTTTAACCGCAGCAGTAGATGAATTTCCTATATAGAGAACATCTCCTTCCACTGTTTCATAGGCAGAGAACAAGTTCTTGTCCTTACAAACATTCCTTGTGGCACCAGAATCAATGCACCAAGAGTGGTCTTCTCCAAGCATATTAGCCTCGGATATCATATCAACAAATTTTTGCTTTGTGTCTGATGTTCCTCCCTTTTCCTTTAGTTTTTTGAACTCACGACAATCCTTCTTCAAATGACCTGGTTTGTTGTAATGAAATCAATTTCCTTTCTTCTTTTTGATTGCTTTATAATTATTTGAAAAATTCTTCCGCTTGTTATTTTTTCCATGATTTCCATATTTTTGCTCCTCTCCTTGGTCCACCACATGGACCTTAGAAACATAATTTTCTTGTTCCTCTTTACCATCTAGAATTCGAGACTCTTGTTCAATTCTTAAATGAGTCTCTAATTCTTCAAGTGAAAGATTCTCCTTTTTGTGTTTGAGTTCTTTCTTATAATCTTTCCAAGAAGGAGGAAGTTTTTCATTTATGACAGGAACAATTACATTATCATCCATATTTAATTTTTTCGGTTTGCAATGATTTAGGATGCGTTGGATGTCATGAAATTGTTCTAGCACATGCCTATTATCATGCTTTTTAAAGCTTAAAAACTGATGGATAAGGAACTTCTTACTTGTAGCATCTTCTGTAAGATATTTGGTCTCCAATGTTTCCCATAAAGTTTTTGCAGTCCCAACATTTTTGTACAAGTCGAAAAAATTGTCAGCAAGTGCATTGAGAATATGACCACGACACAAGTAATCATCGGTCTCCCATTTTGTACGTTGCCTAATCTGTTCTACGGTTTCATCTTCATCTTCATATGGTTTCGGTTATGACAAGACATATACAATCTTCAATGTTGTTAGAAGAAAATGAACCTTTTTCTGTCAACGCAAAAAATTACTACCATCAAAACGATCTAACTTTTCAAAGCCTTCTATTATTTGTCGAAGTGATTTGGAAGAGTCATCCATTTATGAAATTACTGTATTTAGATTGTTGGAAATTATGTAGCAAATGCAGAAATAGAGCTCTTTATTGTATCACAACAATGTTAACTTTAATACAACAATGTAACTTTATAAATCTTCAAGGCGTGATGTAACTTTCCCAAATACAGTATTTGCCCCACACGAATAACTTCGGTATACAAATGGGAATCTGCAAATCATTACTCAAGATACAATGAAGCAACTTGCACTGCCTGCAACTTGTATATTTAAAGACAGCCCTTGGATGCAACAGCGTAGAATAGTAAATCAAGTTCTTATTCTGTTTATGGGCACAAAATAGAATAAGAGAATTTATATCTCCTGAAAATTGTAAGAGAGTAATAGCAGGGTTTGGAAATCTAAAATTGGGTTTTTGTTATCAAACTAATTTTATTTTAGGCAGCCTTTATTTATAGACAATGAAAAGCTTTATCTTCAAGAGTCATGACTGTTGAATTAACAGTCTTAAATCAATTCCGAAATGGTATGACTGTTAATTACCAACAGTCTTAAGTCATTTCCGAACAGGTATAATAATATCAAATCAGTTTTTTATGGGTCAACCAAAAAGTGACCGTGCCCGAGCCAGACGAATCCCGGCAACCCGCTACAACTTCGGACACGCGGCATGCGAAGTTCAAAGTGCGCCACTAGTGCCTCTAAGCCCACTGCCCCGCACCCGGACGAGCGCGCGTGTGCGTTTGCATACGGTGCTTTTCACCGTATTGAGGTCTCTTGAATAGCCTCTTAAATGCTAGATGAATTAACTCTTCATCTTCCATTTGTACTTATTAAGTGCACAAATTCTTAATATTTTTCCAATGTGGAACTCAAAGGTTGTCCTCTCCTTTTATAGCTTAGTGGTGACACTTAGCTTTGTAAATTTTCCAATGTGGGACACTATCCCCTTTTATATTTGGGTTAGCGTCCCACCTCTTCCACACACTTCCAATGTGGGACAAGCTTTTTAAGCTTTTACACCCAGAACTATTACTCACTTATTTTATAAAATCTCCAACATTCCTCCACCAATTTCAAAATAAGTTTTGTAAATCTTTGATTGTTTGTAAGACTATGTATAAGCATTGGTGTCTCACGACTTGAACCTATACCCTATGAAGGTTCGTCAAGGTTAACCATGAAAGTATAGTAGACTTGTCTATGAACTATCAATCAATATTGACCAGCCGGATTTATCTTCACACACAAATGTTTTATTCACTGATTATCCATATAAGCCGACACATGTATTAGGCCTTGTGTCTGTACCTTGATTTCATAAGTACTTTAGAGTCAAGCCCAGTTCTCATAGGAAGCGGCACCATTTCCACACTCATATAGGTAGATTATCATAGATGTCCATGTAACTTAAAACACCATAAATCTATTAAGGTTAAACTCATCCTCTTTCATTATTCATTACATGTTCTAAGCCCTTATCCTTGGGATGTTAAATTTTATAGTGCTTACAATCACGTCATATGATGTACTTTAATCATTGAACTTGAGACTTGAATATATCAAGTTTCAAGTTGAGTTTCCATCAAGAGTGATTCTTATTAATGGGCTTTAGTCCCATCCCTATTGATGTCTTAGACACCAGTCCTCTTGCAAGACCTTTTGTAAAAGGATCAGCTAAATTTTGTCTTGATTTTACATAATCCACTGTGATTACACTATCTGTAATCATTTGTCTGACATAACTATGTCTCAGGCCAATATGTCTAGATTTTCCATTGTACACTTTACTATAAGCTCTAGAAAGTGTAGACTCACTATCACAATGTATAGATATTAGAGGAATTGGTTTTGGCCAAACTGGAATTTCAATTATAAATTCCATAACCATTCTGCATCTTTACTAGTTGCCGCTAATGCTACAAACTCAGCTACCATAGTAGAGTCAGCTATACAAGTTTGTTTCTTTGATCCCCAAGAAACAACTCCTCCACCAAGAGTGAAAATCCATCCACTTGTTGAGGAATGATCATCCCGCTCAGTTATCCAACTGGCATCAGAAAACCCTTCTAATACTGAAGGATATCCACTATAGTTTATACCATAGTCCATAGTTCCTTTCAAATATTTTAATATTCTATTGACAACATGCCAATGCAATAAACTTAGATTACTAGTATATCTACTTAATTTACCAACATCATAAGCAATATCAGGCCGAGTACATGTCATGGCATACATCAAACTACCAATTACTCATGCATATTCCAATTGTGAAATATCTCTACCATTATTAGCGATCATATTTTGCTGTGGTTCAAAAGGTGTACTAACAGGTGTGCAATCAAACTGATTGAATTTCTTTAAAATTTTCTCAACATAATGAGATTGAGTGAGAATTATATTTTTATCTTTCCTTATTATTCTCATTCCTAATATGACATCAGCTACACCCATATCTTTCATATCAAATTTAGAAGACATAAAACTCTTATTATTATTAATGCTTTCTAAATCAGTACCAAGAATTAACATGTCATCTATATATAAACAAATGATCACACCTTTACCATTAGCAAATTTACTATAAACACACTTATCAGATTCATGAATTTTAAAACCATAAGTAATAATGACTTCATCAAATTTTTCATGCCATTGTTTAGGTGCTTGTTTTAGGCCATATAACGACTTCATAAGTTTACATACTTTATTTTCTTGTCCAGGCATAACAAACCCTTCAGGTTGTTCCATGTAAATTTCTTCTTCTAAGTCACCATTTAAAAAGGCAATTTTCACATCCATTTGATGAATCTCATAATTATATATAGATGCTAATGCAATTAAAATTCTAAAAGTGGAGGTTTTAGCAACAGGTGCATAGGTATCGAAATAATCAATTCCTTCTTTTTGTGTAAAACCTTTAGAAACCAATCTAGCCTTGAATTTAACAATTTTTCCATCTATTTTCATTTTCTTTTTAAAAATCCATCTACACTTAATGGGTTTAGATCCTGGAGGTAAGTCTACTAACTTCCAAGTTTTATTTCCCAAAATTGAATTCATTTCATCATTTATAGCTTCTTTCCAAAATGTCGAATCTACAGATTTAATTGCCTCACTATAAGTTTGTGGGTCTATTTCAACGCTAAGAGTCAAAGCATATTGATTACGAGATGTGTCTCTAGTTCCTTCAACAAGATAGACTACAAAATCGGGACCAAAGCTTTTTTCTTTCCTAGGTCTCTTACTTTTTCTAATCTCTTCTTGTTCCACTAGTGGAGTATCAGAAAATTGCGAAGGAGTGCTAACTTCTTTTTCATTATTAATTCTAGGAATAGAAGAAAACCTTTGTTCATAAAAAAATGCATGTCTCGATTCAATTATTGTATTTACCTCAACAGAATCGTTAGGTTCACTAACCAAAAATCTATAAGCTTTACTATGTTGTCCATAACCTATGAAAATACACTCAACACCTTTGCTTCCTAATTTATTTCTCTTAGTTTCAGGTAGTCTTATAATAGCCCTACAACCCCAAACTTTAAGATAACCTAAATTAGGTTTTCTATTCTTCCATAATTCGTAACGGGTTTTCTTATTATCTTTAACATGTATCCTATTCAGAATATGACATGCAGTTACAAGTGCTTCTCCCCAAAACCCTTTACTTAAACCAGATTAAGAAAGCATAGCGTTAACTATTTCAGTCAGTGTTCTATTTTTTCTTTCTGCTACTCCATTTTGTTGTGGTGTATAAGGTGTAGTAACTTCATGTATAATTCCCATATCTTCACAGAATTTAGGAAAGTGATATTCACCACCTCTATCAGATCTAAGACATTTTATTTTAGTATCATATTGATTTTCATCTTCATTTTTGTATGTCTTAAATCTATTAAGCACATCATCCTTAGAGTTTAAAAGATATACGTAACAATATTTTGAAAAGTCATCAACAAATGTAGCAAAATATTTACTACCACCTCTAGTAGGTGTTCCATGCAAATCACAAACATCACTATGTACTAATTGTAACAAAGATGTAGTTTTTTCTATTTTTGGAAAAGGCAATCTTGTTATTTTTGTTTGCACGCATATTTTACACTTTTCAATCATATCATTCTCATATTTAGGAATTAAATTTAAATTAACCATGAAATGCATTTTTTTTGTATTAACATGTCCTAAACGACTATGCCATAATGAAAGACAATCAATGATATAAGCAGAAGAATCTTTTTCACTAATATTGAGCTTAAACATGTCCTCATACAAATATCCTTTGCCTATAAATGTACCATTCTTAGTCAGAATAAATTTGTCTGACTCAAATACAAGATTAAAGCCAAATTTGTTAAGAAGACTTCCAGAAACTAAATTTTTCCTAACATCAGGAACATGATAAAACATTAGTGAGGCTAAGGATTTTTTCGGAAGTGAATTCGAGATCCACTGTCCCTTTGCCTTTAACCGGAGCAGTAGATGAATTTCCCATATAGAGAACATCTCCTTCCACTGTTTCATAGGCAGAGAACAAGTTCTTGTCCTTATAAACATGCCTTGTGGCACCAGAATCAACCCACCAAGAGTTGTCTTCTCCAAGAATATTAGCCTCAGATGTCATAGCAACAAATTTTTGCTTTGTGTCTTATGTACCTCCTTTTTCCTTTAGTTTCTTGAACTCACGACAATCCTTCTTGAATTGACCTAGTTTGTTGCAATGAAAACAATTTCCATTCTTCTTTTTGTTTGCTTTAGAATTATTTAAAAAATTCTTCCGCTTGTTATTTTTTCCATGATTGCCATATTTTTGCTCCTTTCCTTCCTCCACCACATGGACCTTAGAAACATAATTTTCTTGTTCCTCTTTACCTTCTAGAATTCGAGACTCTTGTTCAATCTTAAATGAGTCTCTAATTCTTCAAGTGAAAGATCCTCCTTTTTGTGTCTGAGTTCTTTCTTATAATCTTTCCAAGAAGGAGGAAGTTTTTCAATTATGGCAGGAAGAATTACATTATCATCCATATTTAATTTTTTCGGTTTGCAATGATTTAGGATGCGTTGGATGTCATGAAATTGTTCTAGCACATGCCTATTATCATACTTTTTAAAGCTTAAAAACTGACCGATAAGGAACTTCTTACTTGAAGCGTCTTTCCTAAGATATTTGGTCTCCAATATTTCCCACAAAGTTTTTGTTGTCCCTATATTTTGGTACAAGTTGAACAAATTGTCAACAAGTGCATTGAGAATGTGACCACGACACAAGTAATCATCGATCTCCCATTTTTTGCATTGCCTAGTCTGTTCTACGGTTTCATCTCCATCTTCATTTAGTTTCGGTTGTGACAAGACATATACAATCTTCAATGTTGTTATAAGAAAATGAACCTTTTTCTGCCAACGCAAAAAATTATCACCATCAAAACGATCCAACTTGACAAAGCCTTCTGTTATTTATCGAAGTGATTTGGAAGAGTCGGACATTTCTGAAATTACTGTATTTAGTTTGTTGGAAATTATGTAGCAAATACAGAAATAGAACTCTTTATTGTATCACAACAATGTTAACTTTAATACAACAATGTAACTTTATGAATCTTCAAGGCGTGATGTCACTTTCCTAAATACAGTATTTTCCCCACACGAATAACTTCGATATACAAACGGGAATCCGCAAATCCGTACTCAAGATACAATGAAGCAACTTGCACTGCCTGCAACTTATATATTTGAAGACAGCCATTGGATGCAACATCGTAGAACATTCAATCAAGTTCTTATTCTATTTATGTGCACAAAACCGAATAAGAGAATTTGTATCTCCTGGAAATTATAAGAGAGTAATAGCAGGGTTTGGAAATCTGAAACTGGGTTTTTGTTATCAAACTGATTTCGTTTTAGGCAGCCTTTATTTATAGACAATGAAAAAATTTCTCTTCAAGAGTCATGACTGTTGAATTAACAGTCTTAAGTCAATTCCGAAATGGTATGACTGTTAATTACCAACAGTCTTAAGTCATTTCCGAACAGGTATAATAATACCGAATATGTTTTGCACGGGTCAACCAAAAAGTGACCGCGCCCGAGCCAGACGAATCCCGACAACCCACTAACACTGCGGACACGCGGCGTGCAAAGTTAAAAGTGCGCCACTAGCGCCTCTACAACTCATTGCCCCGCACCCGCGCGCGTGCGTTCTGTGCTTCGCACCGTATTGAGGTCTCTTGAATAGCCTCTTAAACTCTTCATCTTCCATTTGTACTTATTAGGTGCACAAATTCTTAATATTTTTCCAATGTGGGACTCAAAGGTTGTCCACTCCTTTTATAGCTTAGTGGTGACACTTAGCTTTGTACATTTTCCAATGTGGGACACTATTCCCTTTTATATTTGGGTTAGCTTCCCACATCTTCCTCACACTTCCAATGTGGGACAATCTTTTTAAGATTTTACACCCAAAACTCTTACTCACTTATTTTATAAAATCTACAACAGTAAGTAGGTCTTGATTGCGTCAATTTGTAGAGAATACATTCTGTTGAACATAAGATGAGCTTGAATAATCTATGAGCCCAAGTTGAACCTGTTTTTATGAAAATGAACACAAGATGAGCTCAGATATTCTTAATTTACATGATTTCGATAGAAGAATATTCTTCTTATACAACCATGCGAGTAACATATAAGTAGCAATACTAGGCTAATAGATGTAGTTGGATTTAGCATGGAACTACAATAACTAATTTTGTTTTTACATATTTGTTTATTAATTAATCATATCCATCTTCTTGTTTGCAAATATTAGGGTATCTTATGTTCATTTCTGGCAATTCTATGATAGCTGTACATCATATGTATTTTGTTCCATCTTCATGAATGAGTCCCTGGAAGTCATTATAGCAGATACCTCCACTTATCAGTAACAAACTTTGGTTAGTACAGGCAACCTTAATGACTGACCTAGTGTCATTGACATCCAATTTTCACGTCTATAGTGATATTCAGATGCAATATTAGCATGTAAGAGTCTCCGTTAGTGCAAATAAATATAATTTATTATTTGTTGTAAGTTGGAATTAATTAACTTGCCTTTTATGTGGTTGAATAAGTGGAAATAGATATCATTGTAAGAGTTTGGAACGGTGGTGATTGTCATGTTATAAGTTACTTTTTCATTCAAAATTAATAGTCAGTTTATTTTTCAAAATGGCAATTTTAAGAATGTACACAATCAATTGCTTTGATCGAAGTTTATTCAGCCATGAAATTTGATTAATTAATTGCATCCCAAAAAGAAAAAAGGACAATTAATTTGAGACCTCCCAAAACGAAAAACGAAACTATTAATTTGGGATGAAGGTAGTACTTTATACTTACTATGGATGATATGTGCAACATAATTCTAGATTCTAGAATGATTAAGATTATTATTACCGACACCTAAGTCCGAAATTATTAGAAATGTTCACTTAATAATTGTACGTGCGCAGTGTATTTTTCATCAATAAGATGATGAATTTTATATTATTATATTTTCCCTTGATGAGCTTAGTGCTATTGGAGAAAATAAGGAGTATAATGATTCAATAATTGAAGGTGAGAAATTGGGAAAAATGTTGGCCATATTTCCTGTGATGTATTTACGAGGAGGGATGTCTGAAAAGTGGGTAGTAACTTTCGATGGCTTTTTATCCACTTTTTGTGGTTATTTTCCAACTTCCCTATTTCCTCCATAAATTATCATTTTGCTCCATCATTTTGTCTCCTCGATGGCTGCTATATAAGGAAATAACCAGCATGAAGGAAGACACACCAAAACATATAAACTAAGAAGAGTTAGAGAGTGAGAAATAGTTCATTTGGAGTTTTGAGTATACACATTTGTGTAGAAAAATACACGTTGTATTTTTCATTTGGAGTGTATTTGTGAGAGTCTCTTTTGTAACTCATTTGCAATAGTGAATTGATCCGAGTGTCACTGGACGTAGCCAAATTGGTGAAAAATTTAAATATTTTATCTTTCCCGGTGTGTATGTCTTTCTACTCATTATAATTTTATTGTGAGTGTGTCATATTATTATTTGGGGTTACGGTCAATATCATTTGTTGACACGCTTCCGCACAACAAATTGATATCAGAGCCAAGGCCCTCCGATCTAAGCATATTTTGGATATTTTTTTGTGGATAAATAACCATACGTATAGTACTATTCATACGATACTATTAATACTATTACTATTCACAGCCGAAAAAATTTCTAAACTTGAAATTTGTGACACCCCGCCTAATTAAACTCCGGGTGATCAGTCCTAAATTAAATTAGATCAGGTTTCTCAGTTGGTTCATTCTTAGCATCACTGTCGAAACTTTTGAATTATTAACCACCTACGTGAAATTAGACTTATGCCAAGTTTTATCTTTCATTAATTCAATGAAATACTCATGCGGAAATAAATCATTAACAATCACAAGCTAACTGAATCCAACCATCACATATATATAAGAAACTTGTCGAATAAACCATCGACTGAAATCCAACACAAATGTAAATACAGATAATAATGGATCTCAAGCATCTGAAATAAATAGTAAATAAAGCCATGAGCAACATGCTCGGATATCTGATAGAAAATCCCTACACTAGGAATAAAAGGAATAGAGGCACATATCCAAATCCTGTAACATCCACATATGTTGCAGCAGCAAATCCCTGGAATGAATCAAGCCTGGCATCCCTGTGGATGGACACCTAAAAGGTTTTGAAAATATTTTATAGCAAGGGTTAGAACCCAAAATATTTTGAAAACATTTAGGAAATGATTATTTACACATATCTTATTACATAGGTCTCCCCCACCTTCCCACTCCCTACGGTGGAGGTAGTTCTCCTTGATATATATATAATTAGACCGTTTTCTTTCTCAAACGGATTTCAGTTCACTATACTTTTCCACTTATTCTCTGACTGCCCCGCAGGCGTACATTCAATATGCTTATTTACACATCCCTTTTCTTTACGACCACTCTAAAATCACACTAACCAGGGCGCCCATATACCCTATGTCCCGTGCTTAACATCACAAAATTTACCTTAATTAACCAGGGTTCCCATACACACTGTCCCCGTGTTCAACCGCACGAAAGTTACCCAACTATGCTAGCCGTAACCCGTAGTATAACTTCCAACCAGTAGTCATATCACATACATGAATAATAACTGGGTTACCCAACTTATGTACTAACGACCGAACATCTACCCACTTCCAACGTTGCACTAAGTTTCATGCGTGGGATGTCTCACAAAATGAAATCCAAACAAAGAACCCCCCTCGATACACTACTATCTAACATTGTCGAACGTTGAGATCTATTAGTCCCTCAGTTCATAGAACGTACCCCAAAATACTTGTCTCTTAACAAAAAAGCATACATGCATACTATTATGCTACAAAAGACAACATAAAATAACGCTCCCTTACTATCACTAGTTCTTGCGCAAAATAAATCCCGAGCTATCTCTCCTCGCTCGAAAAATAATTTTAACCGCCCTGAATCGCTTTAGTATACATCCCTTCTTACCGAAAAAAAATATAATAATACAAGACATTCTAATATGTTTATCGTACCACACAATACAAGCTATATACACACACATATATATAGGCTAGTCTCCCTCTCAAGTGACACCTAGCAGGAGTCATTCATAACCTGGTGTAACGAACACCAAAACTTACTATCACTATCCGTAATAGTTCACACCCATTGCAAACCAATCTATACCCCGAAAAAATCATGCTTCCATAACACTCCTCAAAATGAGTAAATCTCATAAAATATACCCTCTCAGTTTTCACACCTGCTCCCCTGCAGATAAGACCAAAGAGAGCCCCGTTACCCCGTGGTAACCATATACTTAATAGTAACACTACTAAACATCCACTAAACTCGTCCCCCACGCAAATATAGTGCTACCAAGAATATTGTGATCACTTGTGTCACGAAATTCACCCCATTTATCCGAGGATAAAACTCATACTTCCACTCGCCTATCCACCGGCGACCCAAATGGTTCCTATGCATAATATTCCCATCCGACCGAACCAAAATTTTGCAATTGTTGTCCCTACTGGGTATTTCACTTCTATCCCGTGCCTCACTGTGGACATAATCAATTGTTGTGGTTCCACTTCCACACATAAGATACCTCTCTATGTCAATCCCCTACTTCTGGCCCAAATGGCCATGTTGGGGTTGTCCTTCTCATGTACTTGGTAGTCTTGACCCAAAGTTCTACCCCCGCTGTCCCTTAGGCTTCCTTAGCGCTATGGGACTCGTTATTGGCCTCGATTACCCGGATCAAATCCACCGTCAATAGGTAGAAATTTACTTAATTTAAAACGTCAGGATGGGTCCCTTACTAGGTATACCCTTCCGTCATGCTTCACGGGCACCATTAAATCTCATTTCATTCTTAGGTTAAACTCTCTAACCTTATTGGTTCCTGCATCTTAGAAGCGTTAATGTAAGCTGGCAAAGAAAAGATATTGACGACCTCAACAGTAGTCATCCTAGTAGGATTTCCCATCCATTATAATTTATTCTCACACGGTTCATTATCCATTTGCGGGTTCCTTTATCGTCCTCCGTATCCCCTTTGTCGGTTACGAAGTTCGCTTATACAATTTATCATCTCTCTCATGATCAGTTACAATCTTACCCATTTCATAAACTCTGAAATTTCACTCGCATCCTTATTTGAATAGCGGATGGACGATCTTATGGTCACACCGTACCCAAAATTTCTCGTTTGACTCCATATATTCTACTTCATACGTGGTAATTGACTCTCCTACCACTACAACACCGCCCCACTGGGGCAAAAATTTTATTAAAAATTTAGTCATCGGTGCCACCGCACACCATCCTACACAATTGTCTCTGGGTTATTTCCTCCCATCGACTTAACGCGCTAATCTGTTACTCAATCCTTGTAGATATCCCTTCCAAAAGGGTCCTTCCACACTTTTCTCACCCTTTGCTGACTACGCTGGGTGAGACTGAAATTGTACTGCCATTATCTACAACAGTGCTTTGGGAGACTACGGCTCCCGGGTGATTATTCTATCCCCTACTGGCCTTAACAACAATCAAGGTGACTCCTATCACGATCACCATTTCCAGAATACCCTATGTCTTTTATGGAGCCTCTCCTCCTGCAATTCTCCTATGGCCCTCGTTAGTCGCCCCAAAGAATGTTCGGTATACAAAACCCAACCCAACTCGAGTATGAATCACCTCACTATAGTTGATAGCAGGAGAACGTAACTCGCATATGTAGAGGAATACAACAATCATATCATCAGGCTCTACATCAAAGAATGCTAAGCTGAAACATGAAAAACCGCACAGATCCTAAGGACACTAGAACGTGATGCTCTGATACCATCTGTGACACCTCGCCTAATTAAAGCTCGGATGATCAGTCCTAAATTAAATTAGAGCAGGTTTCTCAGTTGGTTCATTCATAGCATCACTATCGAAACTTTTTAATTACTAACCACCTACGTAAAATTAGACTGGTGCCAAGTTTTATCTTTCATTAATTCAACGAAATACTCATGCAGAAATAAAACATTAACAATCACAAGCTAACTGAATCCAACCATCACATATAAATAAGAAACTGGTCGAACAAACCATCGGCTAAAATTCAACACAAATGTTAATACAGCTAATAATGGATCTCAAGTATCTGAAATAAATACTAAATAAAACCGTGACCAATATGCTCAGATATATGATAGAAAATCCTTACATTAGGAATAGAAGGAATAGATTTGCCTATCCAAATCCTGTAAAATCCACATATGCTGCAGCAGCGAATCTCTGAAATTAATTAATAAATAGCTTTTTGTGTGCAGTCATTGTCTTCAAAAGTCACTCTCAAAATTTTCTTGAGTAACTACAAAGCTTGTCTAAAATAACTCGTATTGCGGTAAGTACGGGTATCAATCCAATTTCCAAGGTGAAACAATTAATGTGAAAACATGCAATTCCAAAATTTTTTATGAATATATATTTTTTTGATTTTTTTAAAAACAATTTCAAGGGAAAAAATAACTAATTAAATGATAAAATTATAAAATGACTAAATAATGAACAAATGTGCAACCGAGTGTGAAATATGTGAGAAGGTCAAGAGATGGGATTACACTGCATTTTCAATTATTTTAATTTCTCAATTTATTAATCCGAAATATTTCAAGATAATATTAAATCGATAATCTAACTCTCGTTAAAATTATAAATTTAATAAAATCTTTTTCAGAAAATTAATTTAAAAATGTCACACAATGAAAAATTAGGACTTATATTATTTTCAGAAAATTACCCGCTAGGATCAATTTAACGAAAACAATAACAATCTTCAAATTTCAACACCGAAATAATATTCAAATTTCAGAAAAACTTTTTAATAGTTCAATTCCTAAATTCAAACATTAATTCGTTCAATTAATTTACTAACTCTCGTTACATAAATTAATCGCTGACAGTTAAAAATTAATTTACCTAGAATTATAAAATTAATAAAATCAATTAATTAAATTAACATCATTCGTAGTGCATCCCACCCAATGAATGAGGTGTTTAGCCAAACATTCCCATGTGTGCATAAACAACAATAAATAACATGTCAAGAAGGAAATAAATTGCAAAGAGAATGTAGAAATACAATACGCAATTTTTTCCACAAATCTATCTTGAAATGCATCTTGACATGCGTCGAACTTCTTCACAATTTTCAGTATTGATTACAAAAAAGAATACTAAAAACTAAACCTAAAAATTATTCTAAAGCTAAACTAATTTTTTTTTTGTATTATTCTGATTTTTTTTATGACCCTAAACTGTACATAATATATACTTTTGTTTTCTCTCTTTGCGTCTATGTTTTTTTCAACTGCGAGTCCTCTTTTGTTTTATAATGAGATGTCCTCCTCTTTTTATGACCCACGATGCTTTGTTTGGGTGTTGAGATTTTTTTGGGATTCGAAGATTGACTTTGGCTTAAATTGAAAATGGGTTTTGGGTTCCTATTTTAAAGGAGATAATGGCAGGTGGATGGATGAGATGGGCTGAGTGGGTATCCGGGGAGGTTGCGATGTGGTTCGGGTTGACATTGAGTTAGGTCACTGGCGGAAGGAGGTGGGCTGGACGGAGCAGGAGTCGCCTCCAGCGACGGGTTCGTGGGTACGGTGGATCTGGGTTGACAGGTGGGGGTTCTCGAGTTTTCATCACGGGTTTGGCTGCGTGGGTTTTGGTTCGCGGTTTGGATGACCAGCGAATCTGGGTTCCGGTTTGGGCATCCCGCTGGTGGTTCTGGACTGCTGGAGGATCGCAGCCGGGTATGGATATGGGGGTGAGTTGGGTCACTCTCTACAGGGGGTTGGACAGGTGTGGCGGGTTTAGAGGTTTGTGGGTTGGTGTTGGTTTGGGTAGGTGGGTTTATGTTTGGGTTTGGCTATGGAGGAAAGAGGAGAGAGATTGTTGTGGGTGTAGAAGATGATGAAGGTGGTGTTAGGGTGTAGTAAGGTATAGGGAAAAAGGGTGAGGGTGAGGTTAGTTTTAGGTGTAGGTTAGGTATATGAAAATATAGGTGCATGAGGGTGTCTGCGAGTGGGTTTAATGCGTGTGTTTAATTTGTGACTCTAAAAATAACACAACTAAAAAAATATATAAAACTAACAAAACTAAAAATCTAAAAATGAAATACTATTCTAAAAATAAAATCAAGACTCAATAAAAAAATAAACTAAAAAGAAATAAAAATAAAAATAAAAATCTATTAAACTAAAAACTAAAATCCTAAAAATGTAAAATTTAAAAAATAAAAATAAAGAAATCCTAAAAAGTAATACTAATAAAATAAAATAAAAACTAGAGACTAATAAAAATCAAAATAAAAATAAAAATATATTAATAAATATAAAAATATGGAAATAAATTCTAAAAATCCTAAATAAATCTAAAATAAATCCTAAAAATAAAACGACTCAAAATAAAAATTTAAGAAAATCTAAAAAGTCACAAACTCAACACACACTGGGCTCGGGGTATGGACGGGGCTTGATCTAGGCTTAGATTTCGGTTAAGGAATTGGTTCGAGATATCAGAACACATCGGGTAGGCTCAAATATGGACTCTGACTTCGCGGGCTCCTTCGATTTCTTCGATGCAAGCTTTAAATCGCTTATGTATCGCAACTGACTTGATTTAGCATTATTCGATACTGCGACTGCTGATTGACTTACAAAATGATAAAATACGACATAAGACCAATTTTAATTAAAATGAGTGACTAAAATGTCTCTATTCGGGTTATAAAATAGACACTTTTGCGTGCTTATCACATCACCCCCAAACAGAACATTGCTAGTCCTCGAGCAAAAATTAGAGAGAAAATAGAGATAAGTATCCAAAAGTGTGCCACTTTCGCAGGCACTGACGATTGCACTTAGCATGTGCAACAAGCCGTTAAACCTATAGGTTGCCCTACAGGATGAGTTGTGTCTCGTGAGGGTTTGCAGTGAATATACCCACAAAATTCAAAACTTATTTAAATTCAGTTTTTGATTTGATGATGAAATGCTATACAACCCAGCTTAAAAGGACGTCAAGGAACACCGCATTCAATAAGATATAAAATTACTTAATACCGAAAAGCGTAATCCATCCTAAAACTCAGTGTGAGTGTGTGTGAAACTATCTTAAGTATCATTAGAGTAATTCCTAGATTGCCTCTCTAAGAATCAACGCTTTGACTTCAATTCTCACTAAATAATATCTCTCTGAATCGAACTCTCTGAGAATTGGGTAAGTGTATCTCTCTAGTGTGTAAAGAGGTGAGTGATATACCCGTTTATATCCTCGGCCTGACTGAGGATTACCTCCAAACGGACGACCCCTCAGGGGCCGACCCTTCATCAGGCTCAAGACGACCCCTCAGAGGAGCCGACCCTTCATCAGGCTCCAGACGACCCTACGAGGGGCCGACCCCTCCAACGGGCTCCATACCACCCCTCAGAGGGGCCGACCCTTCGCCAGACTCCAGCCGACCCTACGAGGGGCCGATCCTTCACCACTCTCTAGACGACCCTACGAGGGGCCGACAGTATGAGGTCAGAATTGGGCCAGACTCACTACTGGAAGAAACTTTGCCCTCGGCTGAAGGCCGAGGGTGACATCATCACAGCGCGTGGTTTGGGAGACGCGTGGAACAGTGCGCGTGAGGCTGACATGGCACAGGGCAGACCGTTATAACAAAATCACACCCTCACGTGAGGGAATATTATTTCATCATTTGGCATCTACAGGTGTCAACAGGGGATTGGATAGATCATGATTCACATGCACCATGCATACTTGGGGGGTACATTACACCCCCCAAGACATATATATACTTGTCACCTACAACCCTACAGGGAGAGATGAATCGATCAATTAACTGTAGCCCTAGCTAAAACTCTGTTTATACACACAGTAGAGAGAGAGAGAGGGTTATGTGCATTGTATCCAAGGTCATTAGTGCCCATACTTAGTGGATCACACACTCACAGTGGATGTAGGCCAAATTGGCTGAACCACTATACATCATTGTCTTATTTCCTCTTATACTCATCCCCTTCTACACACTTATACACTCATACATCTCTATGGCTGCCATGGCTGCTACTGTTTGAGCTCACTATCACTTATCTGGTGGTGCTAAATCTTAGCATCATCAGTTTGGCACCGTTTGTGGGAACGAGAAGACATCTCTTCCTTTGTACAGCTTGACCTCACTGGGCACTCTGGTGGTGAACCAACACTCCCCCTGAGAGGAGGTGTTTCACCATTGAAAGAGACCCACTAAGGTTCCCAAGCTACACCAGTATTTTCTTCAGTTCAACTTTTACTAGCTCAAGCACATGACACCTGAGATGACACCACCACCACTTCCCCCGCCGAATGAGGGGGGAGGACCTAGTTCTAGTCATCCGTCGCCTCAGTCTGAGATGGCTAATGTGGCGGCAGCCTTAAAGCCTCTGGCAGCAAGCCAGCGGATGATGCAGGAGCAGTTCACAGCTCTAAGCCAGAACATACTAAGACACCCAGGGGTTTCACCTGAGATGATTACTCCGGCAGCAGCTCCAGGACAGCATGAGGCCAGGGGACCACCCCAGGCACCACGCAAAGACCTGCCACCCCCTCAGCGGCGTAGGGATGTTGCTGACCCCCAACGTCTACGCCTGGGGAGGCAAGAAAACCCTTGCCCTGAGGATAGGTATGGAGATATGGAGGGAGAGGAGGCTCCTATAGAATACTGGGAACCATATGAGGTCTCTAACAATACTGTACGACCTCTCCAGGACAGTGGAGGAAAGTGCGGGAGACCAAACCCTGATGATCGCCCGAGGGGCTCTGCTTTTGATCACTTGAGCAGGGGGTCGGTCTTTGAGAGGCTAGGCCCAGTAAATGACCTGCGGGAACAGTTGTCCAGGCCAAGAAGTGCTGCGAGATCCAGGAGGGAGGCAGCAGATGTCCGACCCCGAGGACGAGATGACGGCCAAAGGGAAGTGAACAGCCGACACAGGCCTGCTGCAGCAGAACCCTCCGTCCACCTCGGAGAGGCGGCAGGGGATAACATCGGCCAGGATGACCATGTGAGACCCTGGAATAACTCAATCCAGCGGTTAGAGGATAGGATCGATGATATACTAAAGAGACGAGACCCTCTTCAGAGGGGGTACGCCATAGGCTCACCCTATATGGCAAAGATAGTCAACTTCCCCACGCCGTCAAAGTTAAAGCCACCTGTGGTCACCCCAAGGTATGACGGGAGCACCAACCCCATCCACCACGTGGAGATGTATCAGTCAGCAATAGACATATACTCTATCTCAGATGAGATGAGGTGTCGTGCCTTCTTTGGTACCTTGACAGGGGCTGCGCATATGTGGTACACGTCTCTTCCAAAAAATTCCATTGAAAACTTTAAGCAGTTGGCAGACCTATTCATCCATAACTTCTGCTTTGGGATGAGGCCACAGAAGAAGACCACCCACCTGCTCTATGTTAAGCAGCGAAAGAGTGAGAGTATGAGGGACTACAGAGCCAGATTCAATAAGGAGAAGCTAGAGGTGGAAGACTATGAGGAGAGCATAGCTATGACAGCCCTGATTGGAGGACTCCAAAAGGGGAAGCTGTTATGGAAGCTTGCTGAAGACCCTCCGAGGACGATGGCTGAACTGTTGTCGACAACAGGAAAGGTGATGAACGCCGAAGAGGCGATGGCTGCAAAATATGAAGACGAAAGAGGAGATGCTAGTGGGAGTAAATAACCTAAGAAGAACAAAGAGGGGAAGAAGAGGTCCACGTATGACAAGTTCGCTTGGTACACCCCTCTGACGGTCAGATGTGAACAGATTCGCAATGAGATAAAGA
This sequence comes from Sambucus nigra, assembly GCA_949130495.1. Classification (NCBI taxonomy): domain Eukaryota; kingdom Viridiplantae; phylum Streptophyta; class Magnoliopsida; order Dipsacales; family Adoxaceae; genus Sambucus; species Sambucus nigra. The sequence goes on along the minus strand of OX422207.1, from coordinate 128,104,847 downwards.
ATGACCGGCCCATGAAGTGGCTTGAGAAGTTGAGGGCAGCCCCCGGCAAGAGGAATAAGATCCTGTGGTGTGAATTTCACCAAGACCAAGGCCACGTAACAGACAAATGCTTTGCTCAGAAAGTATGTCGACAAAGGTGCCTTCAAGAGGGGCCGAGGGGACGACCCCCGAAAGAAGCGAGGCGATGCATGTAGAGAAGGTCCTCAAAAAATAGGGGACGACCCTTCCGATGATGAGGACGACCCTGACCTCCCGCTGAGAGACGACCATGGCCCTGTCAAGAGGCTTAATATGATCTCGCTCGGAGTGGGAATGATCTCCAGGGGTCTTGCAGGAGGAGGGTCTGAGGTCGCCGACAGGAAGGCCCATGTGGCTGAGGCCAAGGCAGTGACGAAGACGGTACACGCAACCTCCCTGGAGGTCAAGTCAGAAAAGAGGAAGAAGGTTGATATGGACACACTGATAATGGGGTTTTCAAGAATGGACTTCAAAGGCCTCTTAGCCCCACATGATGACCCTCTCGTCATCACTACCAGGGTGCACGGATGCGAGGTGCCGAGGATCTTGGTAGATGGGGGTAGATCTGCAGACGTGATGTTTTAGATATGCTTCAAAGCCTTGGGTCTCAGCCGTGCTAGACTCATCCCCTACCATCATCCATTGATTGGGTTCAGTGGGGAAAAGGTTCATCCCCTTGGGGTATATGAGGCCGATGTGAGGATGGGGGACGAGTGGCCGAGATGGCTCACCAAGAAGGTCAGTTTCTTTGTGATGGATGAGCAGGTGTTTTCGGCCTACAACATCATACTGGGGTGTGTGGCCCTCAAGGGGTTTGAAGCTGTGTCGTCTACGGTCCATCAGATGATCAAATTTCCTACCCCTTACGGGGTGGGGGAAGTTCAGGGAGACCAGACGACAGCGCGAGAATGTTAATACAACTCCACTGAAGAAAAGGAGACACTCAAGAGGGATACGACCACTTACAATATTGATACCCTAGACCCCAGAGATGAGACGAAGCTGAAGAAAGGGGAGGCTGCGGAAAAGGTAGAATCCATCATCCTCGATGAGGATGACACGAAAAAAACCGTCCAAGTCGGCAAGTCTCTGAAGCCCAATATCAAGGAAGACCTCGTTAAACTGTTGAGGAGAAGGCGAAGCGTCTTCGCCTGGAGTCATGTAGATATCCCGGGGATTGACCCTGAAATCATGTGCCACAAGCTCAATGTGGTAGAGGGAGCGAAGACGGTGAAGCAGAACAGGAGAATTTACTCCAGAGAAAAATATGAGGTCATCAGGCACGAGGTTAAAAAATTAGAAGACGCTGAATTTATCAGAGAGGTCATCTACCCTGAATGGCTGTCCAATGTAGTCATTGTCCCAAAGGCCAACGACAAGTGGAGAATGTGCGTGGACTTTACAGACCTCAACAAGCATTTTCCCAAAAACAACTTCCCTCTCCCCCGCATCGACCAGATAGTAGATGCTACCATAGGCCATGAGCTCATGAGTTTCATGGATGCCTATTCAGGGTATAACCAGATTTTCATTACACCTGAAGAATCTGAGAGGATAACCTTCATCACTGACAAGGGGACATACTGTTACAGGGTCATGCCCTTTGGCCTAAAAAATGCGGGAGCAACGTACCAGCACCTCGTAAATACAATGTTTGAAGACCAAATTGGGAAGTCTATGGAGGTCTACGTAGACGACATGCTGACTAAGAGTCTGAAGGCAGAAGATCATGTGGCAGACCTGGAGAGGACCTTTAATACGATGGACAAATACCAGATGAAGCTTAATCCGACCAAGTGTGTCTTCGGGGTCGGAGCAGGGAAGTTCTTGGGGTTCATTGTCAACCAAAGAGGCATCGAGGCGAATCCTAAAAATATAAAGGCCCTTGTTTAGATGAAGACCCCCAAGTCCATTAAAGACGTTCAGAGACTCACAGGGAGAGTTACTGCCTTGAACAGGTTCATGTCTAGAGACACAGACAAGTGTTTTCCATTGTTCAAGATCCTTAGGAAAGGATTGGAATGGAGCGAAGAGTGTGATGAGGCTTTCAGGGACTTAAAGTCATACTTGGGGTCTCCCTTGCTGCTGTCACGGCCCGTGCAGGGTGAACGAATTTATGTGTACCTCGCCGTCTCAGAGTCGGCTATCAGTGCAGCCATTGTGAGAGACGAAGACGGGTTACAGAAGCCTGTGTATTTTAACAGTAAGGCACTCTAGGGGCAGAGAAAAGATACTCGAGGATGGAGAAGTTAGCCTACGCCTTGATCCATGCCTCAAGGAAGATGAAGCCGTACTTCCAATCCCATACAATGGTCATCCTCACCGACTCTCCTCTTAGGCAGGTCCTGCACAAGCCATAAAAATCAGGCAGGTTGATGGCCTGGGCTATAGAGCTGGGGGAGTTTGACATTGTGTATCAGCCTAGGATGGCCATTAAGGGCCAGACATTGGCAGACTTCGTGGCTGAGTTCACTTGGGAAGATGATGAGGCCGAGGGTGAGACCCTCGGGAAGACAGATACACAACAAGACAGACCCGCTGACACACCCGCAGATAGGGTTGAGACAAGCACCGCTAGAAGGAAAGCGACTAAAAACGAAGAGGGAAGATACATCTTTAGACAGGGATCCCTCTCTGAGGGAAATTTTTCAGAGGGAAAGAATCTGTGGAGCCTTTTCGTTAATGGGTCCTCCTGTGACAGCGGAAGTGGTGCTGGACTGATACTATCAGCACCCGATGGCACAGACGTTGAATACGTCCTGAGGTTCAACTTCAAAGCCTCCAACAATGAGGCTGAATATGAGGCCTTAGTAGCAGGCCTGTCTTTGGCCAAGTCTCTTAGTGTGGGCCAGATTTTGGTCCATAGTGATTAAAGGCTAGTAGTGAATCAGATACTAGGAGCCTACGAGGCTAAGGATGAGAGGATGGCTAGGTACCTTGAGAATGTGAGGTCATTACTGAAGGGCTTTAGAGAAGTGAAATTAAGGAGGGTACCTAGGCTCGACAATGGACGTGCTGATGCCCTTGCTAGGTTGGCCTCGGCAACAAGAACAGATATCAGGAGGACGGTCCCAGAAGAAATTTTGCTTCGGCCAACTATTGAAGACGCAGAGGGAACACTTGGCAATTACCTAAATGTTTCTCAAGAATCCTCGTAGATGGACCCCCTGATCAGATACATTAAAGAGGATGAGATGCCAGAAGGAAGGCAAGAAAGGAAGAAGCTGAGGTACAGGGCTGAAAAATTCACTGTCATCGGTGACACTTTATACAAAAAGGGTTTTTTTTCCCCTTACTTAGGTGTGCGCATCCCTCAGAAGTCCCTTCAATTTTGCAAGATGTGCACGAAGGATCATGCTCAAGCCACATCGGGGGCAGATCCTTAGCGAAGAGGGTGATCACCCAGGGGTACTAGTGGCTCTCCTTGGGGAAAGACGCAGTGGAATATGTAAAAAAGTGTGACAAATGTCAAAGATTTACCACCATCCCTCACCAGCCCCATCAGCCTCTTACTTCCATTACATCCCCATGGCCATTTGCAGTATGGGGAATTGATCTAGTAGGACCCTTGCCTAGGGCCATCAATAACTATCGATTCCTCATCGTAGTAATTGACTATTTTTCAAAATGGGTGGAAGCGGAGCCAATGGTGACGGTCACCGAGCAGAAGACCTTCCAGTTCATCTGGAAAAATAATATATGCAGATATGGTCTCCCCAACATCCTCATCTCGGATAACGGGACTCAGTTCAAGAATGCCTCTCTACAGAAATACTGTGAGAGGGTAAGTATCAAACAATTTTTCTCCATCCCTGGCCAACCTCAGGCCAATGGGGAAACAGAAGTTACAAACAAGACATTCCTAGATGGAATCAAGAAGAGGCTTGAGGAGACAAAAGGAAGATGGGCCGAGGAGTTATATGCCGTGTTATGGGCATATAGGACGACAGTGAGGACTTCTACCGGGGAGACCACATTCATGCTAGCTTATGGTTCAGAAGCCGTCATCCCCACCGAAATTGAGTTTCCTACTCATAGGGTCCAAATGTACGACCCCCAGGGAAATGCGGAAGAGAGAAGACTCGACTTGGACCTGATTGAGGAAAGCAGGAAGGACGCTGAGATAAAGCAGGCCGCCTACCATCAGAGGACCGCAAGGTTCTACAATCAGAGGGTGAAACATAGGCCTATCGTAGTGAGGGACTTGGTCCTCAAGAAGACTTGGCAAAAGCCCAACAAGCTTCATCCTAATTGGCATGGCCCATATAGGGTCATCGATGAAGTCGTCCCTGGGACCAACAGACTAGAAAACCTAGAGGGGAACCATTTTCCAACCCTTGGAATGCAGATCATTTGAAGAAATACTATCAGTAGTGTTGTAAGGTCTTGATAGACCATAGTTGTAATAAGAGTCGCTCCAACAGAACGCTTTGAAAATTAATGAGAAATATTAGTGTTTCCCCTCATCCTGTGGTTGTCAGTTCTAGCACGCATGGAAACATCTACAGAGAACCACCCTCGGCTATAATGAGGGCCAGTGGAGGGGACGACCCCACCACTGTCCTAAAAAAAGACGAGGGAAGACTTTGTTAAAAACCATTAAATTGGTAAGTTGATCCCTCGGCTATAATGGGGACCAGTGGAGGGGACGACCCCATCACTGTCCTAAAAAAAGACGAGGGAAGACTTTGTTAAAAACCATTAAATTGGTAAGTGGATCCCTCGGCTATAATGAGGGCCAGTGGAGGGGACGACCCCATCACTGTCCTAAAAAAAGACGAGGGAAGACTTCGTTAAAAACCATTAAATTGGTAAGTTGATCCCTCGGCTATAATGGGGACAAGTGGAGGGGACGACCCCATCACTGTCCTAAAGAAAGACGAGGGAAGACTTTGTTAAAAACCATTAAATTGGTAAGTTGATCCCTTGGCTATAATGGGGACTAGTGGAGGGGACGACCCCATCACTGTCCTCAAAAAAGACGAGGGAAGACTTTGTTAAAAACCATTAAATTGGTAAGTTGATCCCTCGGCTATAATGGGGACCAGTGGAGGGGACGACCCCACCACTGTCCTCAATAAAGACGAGGAAAGACTTTGTTAAAAGCCATTAAATTGGTAAGTTGATCCCTCGGCTATAATGGGGACCAATGGAGGGGACGACCCCACCACTGTCCTCAAGAAAGACGAGGGAAGACTTTGTAAAAAACCATTAATTTGGAAACCTGATCCCTCGGCTATAATGAGGGCCAGTTGAGGGGATGACCCCAACACTGTCCTCAAGAAAGATGAGGGAAAACTTCATTAAAAACTAGTTTGGTAATTTGACTCCTCGGCTATAATGAGGGCCAACGCAGGGGTTCACCCCTTGTTCACCCTCAAGAAAGACGAGGGAGAGGTTAGTGGCATTAACAAAGATAGCAAACCATACAAGAAGCAAACATGGAAGACAGTAAAGAAGACGATGGTATTAATGAAATGCCAGTTATACAAAATATCAAGTGTTTTGTAAAGTAAATTACAAAAATGTTGATTACACAAAGAGGGTATCGGCTACAAACAGCCACCCTATTGAGCAAGATCAGAGGGCAAGGCCTCGACATCAATGGGAGGCTCTTCTATGAGTATGATAGGCTGACCCTCAGACGTGCCCATGCCTTCGACATGCTGAGACTCCACTTGGGCCAAGGCTTCATCAATGAGGGGATCGTCCAGCTGAACTGCTTCAAGAGAAGGTCGAACAAACGACACTGAATCAGCAAACTTTAAGACGACCCATCGACAAGCCGTCTTAATTCCTCTCTCCAAGTATTTAAGGCTGAAGCCTTGAAACTCGTCTGAGAGTTTGTAGGACTCTACGGCATCGACCTTGGCTTTCTTGACAGCTGCTTCCAGATCGGCCTTGTGCTGAGCCCCTAAGTTGAGTAAAGCCTCATCCTTCTCCTTTATGAGAAAGTCCTTGGCCTGCTGGTCGGCATCGTGCTGCCTCGTCAGCTCATCTAAGACCCTGGCATGCTCAGTCCTAGCACTTTCGAGTTCAGCCCTCACAGTCTCGAGCTCTGTCTGCAAATCAGCCTCATGCTGAATGGCCCTTTCGGCCTCATGGAACTTTGCCTGATTTTTAGCCATCCACTTTGTGGACGAGGTGAAGGCACAGACGGACTGCGTAGAAAAATAAACACATGTCAAGAGGCCGAGGAAACAGTTGGTGAAAGAATGAAATTAAAAGAAGTTGGTCAAGAACATTACCTGTGCAAGGGCGTGCAGACCGTAGTCGTACACTTTGACAGGAGGAATCTTCGACAGGAACTCGTAGTCAGGGACGAGGGTGCAGAGAATATTGAGGCCTTGGCTGCCCTCATGTTTTCTATGAGTGATGAGGGATCGACCCTCAGATGTGCCAGGTTCTGAGACCAGAAGGCCCCCATGCTGGATGAAGAGGTCGTCCCCTAAGAGGCTTCGATCCTGTCCCTCATCCGAGCATCTGTCCAAGGGTCAACAGGGGCCTCAGGATCCTTTCTTTTATGGCTATCAGCGGTCGGCTCCACCACTGTCGGTCCAGCGACCCTCGTCTTCCTCGGAGCCTGCTGAGGCTCCTTCCCTTTCTTCTTGGCCAAGCCTGATAATAAGTTGGGAGAAGTCATTTCCCAAAGAGAATCTGATATACCTGCAGGACGACCTGATAAGAGGACGACGTGTCAGAAAAATGGAGAGATAAAGAGGAAACACTTCAAAAATAAGTAAAGAATGGAAAATGTTCAGTATAACTCACATAGTTCTGTCAGAGGGCCGACCCTCAGACCAGCTTCTTTGAGGAACCGAGGGGTCATCAGGTCTTTAAATTTTGGAAGTTCACCCTCTCTCCCTCGTCCTCTCAGATATTCAACGATGTCCTTCTCCTCCAGACTAAGTCCAGGGTCTGACCTGGCCTTCATGGAAGGGTTAGACCATCTTCTGGGGACCCTCGGACCATCGGCGGTGGACTCCCACTCCCCAGAGATAAAGAAGAATCTCTTTTTCCAATCGTGGTTGGAAGTTTGTGCCACATGGAGGAGTTTCTTCTCAGACCTCCTCGCCCCCAGATGATAGTATCCAGGCTGTTTGGACGATGAGGTGATGTTGTAGCAGCCCAAGAATAGGTCGGTCGAGGGCTCATCGATGAAGGCATTCTTCCACAAGGAGATGTAGCCCAGGATTGTCCTCCAAGAGTTGGGATGAAGTTGAGAGGGGGCAACACCAAGGGTAGACAGGATATCTACGATGGCAGGATGCAGAGGGAATCTGACTCCAACTTTGAACATTTGTTCATAAACTGCAACCTCTCCCTCTTCACAATCAAAAACCCTCTCAGACACAGAGGGAATCCTCATAGTTACATTGGGAGGCACTCCATAGGCATGCCTCCATATCAAGAGGTCGCGATCCCTAACAGAGGAGATATAGGACGAGGCATGGGAGGTATCAATCTGGTCATCTGTATCATCTCCCTCGTCCTCATTCCCCTCTCCCTCGGCCTCATCATCTTCCAGAGGCCCCTGGGGGAAGGCCATCTGAAAGGCATGGGGAGATAGGGTTGTCACAGGGACAGCCTCGGAGGGGACCATACCCTCGGTCTCTCGGCCTGGGCCTAGGTCAGATGTATCTTTTCTCCCAGAAGGTCCAGCGCCAGTTGGCGACGACGCTCTCTCGTCCATCTCACTTGAATGACACTCGGCTGGACGATGGGATGACCCACAAGACTCAGACGGTTCAAATGGTTTTATTATGGCAAGAGGAATGGGAAAGATGGGTCGTACCCAATTAGGGTCGGCCCCTCGTCTCCTCTCTTCCTCTTCCTCCACTCGTCTGATCTCTGCAAATAGCTTCTCTCTCAAGGATGGGAATTCAGACGCTAAACTTTAAAGCTTCCTAAGCATTAAAAGGGAAGACCCTACACTTGGAGAAATTTGGGGAACTTAACTACAAACAAGTTTGCAGTTGACCAAGTTAGACTTTTGAATTAAAAAGGGAATTGATGGTTTTCACTCAAGAACACTCAAGAACATTCAAGAAACAGTTACCGGAGAAGACACCGGAAAAAGCTATGAGACAACCTAAGGAAAATGCAGCCCTACGAGCCTAAAAAGCAAATAGAAATGAAGTTAAAAGAGACCGCTGAAGGATTACCTAATAAAGAGAGAGCAAGAACTTCCCAAGTCGCTAAGCTTGAAGGATTGAAGGCTGCAGAAATGGCGATGGAAACTGGTGAAAGGCTAGAGAGAGAGAGCTTGGGCTCGAAGAAGAAGAAGAAGAAGAAGAGAGAGAATTCAAAAATCCATTAAATACCTTAGTAATGAGTGGGACCATTGACCAAGGCAGGACACAGCCCACGAGGAAGGCATCATTTGGGTGCAAGGCCCGAAGCAAAGTGTGCAGCCGCCATGCCTTGGAAACTGGAATAGCAATGAGTATCTACCCAGGTGTCACTCACCTAACTGATCATACACGCATCTCATTTACAACACTATCCCTCAGCCATCTCAACAGCACCTATGGCTAAGGGCTGGGGGTGATTGATATACCCGTTTATATCCTCGGCCTGGCTGAGGATTACCTCCAAACACACGACCCCTCAGGGGCCGACCCTTCATCAGGCTCAAGACGACCCCTCAGAGGAGCCGACCCTTCATCAGGCTCCAGACGACCCTACGAGGGGCCGACCCCTCCAACGGGATCCATACGACCCCTCAGAGGGGCCGACCCTTCGCCAGACTCCAGCCGACCCTACGAGGGGCCGACCCTTCACCACTCTCCAGAAGACCCTACGAGGGGCCGACAGTACGAGGTTAGAATTGGGCCAGACTCACTACTGGAAGAAACTTTGCCCTCGTCCTTGGCTCATAGGACGAGGGTGACATTATCACAGCGCGTGATTTGGGAGACGCGTGGAACAGTGCGCGTGAGGCTGACATGGCACAGGGCAGCCCGTTATAACAAAATCACACCCTCAGGTGAGGGAATATTATTTCATCATTTGGCATCTACAGGTGTCAACAGGGGGTTGCCTAGATCATGATTCACATGCACCATGCATACTTGGGGGGTACACTACACCCCCCAAGACCTATATATACTTGTCACCTACAACCCTAGAGGGAGTGATGAATCGATCAATTAACTGTAGCCCTAACTAAAACTCTGCTTATACACACAGTAGAGAGAGAGAGGGTTATGTGCATTGTATCCAAGGTCATTAGTGCCCATACTTAGTGGATCACACACTCACAATGGATGTAGGCCAAATTGGCTGAACCACTATACATCATTGTCTTATTTTCTCTTATACTCATCCCCTTCTACACACTTATACACTCATACATCTCTATGGCTGCCATGGCTGCTACTGTTTGAGCTCACTATCACTTATCTGGTGGTGCTAAATCTTAGCATCATCAGTGAGTAAATGTAAGCAAGTTCAAACGTCTAACACACTTTATAAAAATGACACATACATGAAAGTAAATATGATCTCATGAAGGAATGCTAACCACTAAGTCAAGAATGTCGAGTTATTCACCATATAATCTTCTCGTTTTCCCGAACACTTTACCAAGGGTGAAAAATATCATTTATGAAAGGTATGAGGGGGTAATGAAATGAAGAAGATGAATGATAGGGTTTTTGAGAAAAGTGTGACATACTTTGAATAAATAATGTCTTCATCTTTTGAACTTATGAACGCATCTTTTATTTTTTTTTATCTTATATATATATATATATATTTTTTTTCTTTTTCTATTATTTTTATTGCGATGCATTTTTTTTTCATAACGAAAATGAAGACAATTTACATTGATAATTTCAAACACTTTTTTCTCAAAAATAATGGTAATGATGGGACATGACATATGGATGGTATCTGGGATATAGATATAGATAAGGAAAATATGGATAGAAAATGTGATGTGGAAAATGGCAAGAGTATGGTAAAATCGATTTAGTGCTCGGGACAAACTACAAGACACATGTTTCTTATAACTCAAAAGTGACGTCATTCTCAGTGAATATACCAAAATTGAAAAAATAATGAGACCATGAAACAACTAAATATGGTACCCAAAGAAAGTTGAGTCAAATTGTGACTCGTAGATACGTAATCTCACGGGTTTAAGTCACCGATAGTGATCTTTTAAGGATCTCTTGAGAATATTGTTACTCTTCAACTTTTGATTATAAAAGCGATAGTATAATTTGTTGAGTCTAGGAATTCATGGTGCAAGTATGCTTTTAAGAGGTATTAATTAATTTAATGTTAAAAGCATAATTTTTGGGTTAAACACACGTATTTCGAGATTTCTTAAAGAGGGATGACATATAATTCATGCCATAAAAGTTTTATTTTTAACCGCACATAAAGTGTAAAATTACTCGTTTCTGGAAATTTTCAAAAGAGGTACTATTTTGATAAATTTTCCGCCCCAAACAAAAGAGAACATCGTCCTTGATGTTTAAAACCATATATAAAAATAAAAGCACAACGGAGGAAAGATATTACAATAATGACCCGCTAATGAAAATGTAACACATGGTGGAGTAGAGATACAACTTGAATAACAAATGCGATACAAATATATTTACAAGTCTAAAAATCATGTGAAAGCCATTGGGTGGTGGGAAACACCACCCCCAAACAAGATAAGACTCATACTCAGAAACAGGGAATGAGGGGCTGCCTCCTGGTAGCGCTAAGTTTAACGTTTTCATCCAGACTGAACCAATCTCACCCTAAAGATAATATCTGTGAAAGTGCGGGGCGACAGAAGAATTGGGTGATGAAAATCACCCCCAAACAAGACTTAAGCGTCAGTCTTGTTGGATAAAGGCTAGAAGAAGTCAATGCACTTGTATGGCACAGTGCATAACTCGATACAAAGCATCGGTGGACCATGGGCAAGTGGGTATGAGGGTACATGGACTGAGGGTAAGGGCGAGGGTGAACAGGCACCGGTCACCGACCTTATTGAGCGTAAATGTGAGGGAAACAAGGGCCCTATAAGTATGGTGCTCAAGTTGGTGGGGGAGGCAAAATGGTTTGGAAAGAATAATGGGGCGGGTCTCATAGAAAGTGCATGACCATTCTACAAATGGACGATGATAATGGTCGCCCCGTGACACGCCGGGGAGTTGTCGATGGAAAAAATCAACACCACAAGGAAGTGGCGTGCATTGAGGAACAAGCTCAGTGTCACGGAGAATTAGAGTAGCATAAATACTCTCATAAATAGTGGTGTCGATGAAAAATGCACAAATGTGATCGTGGAGTACTAGGGTGGAGGATGGATGTAGGTGAGGACCTAAATACATAGATGGGAACATGTGAGGTGCAATAACAAGGTCCAAACCAAGTGGTGGGGTGGAAGGGACAGTGGGTGGATCGAGTGGGACAAATGGTGGGGGAAGATGATCTAACTCAGGAGTAGGAGACACACTTTCCTCATGAGGCGCGGAGTGATCCTCAAGGTCACTTACAGAAGAAAGTGTGGAAATAAATGAGGGAGTGATCAACTTAGCCATCATTACGTCACCATCCGAGGTGGTGAAAGGGTTTAACGAGGATTTAAGATCCGAGATAGATGAATTTACATCAATATTCGACTCAAGGGGAGCCAAATATAATGGGGTAGGATCCATATCAAGAGAGGTAGAAACCATCTCGGATTAAATATCAAGAAAATGGAGAGCACTCGTAGCTAGAGCTAACCTAGGATGAAGTGGTTACTAGGGAACACACGCAGTGGGCTTAATAGATGTAGGCTCAGGCTTAAATAAGGATTCTATGGAAGGGGAAAGGAGAACCTCTATGGTGGGTTCGAGATGGTTGGGCGGTGTGGGATCAGTCTCACAGTCAATGGATAGGTCAACACAATTGTCAACTTGGGGCTCGGACCACTGGGTGGTCTCAACTGCAAGATTCTCGGGATGATAGGGTTGGTCACACTCAAAATCCATGGCACAAGACAACATGTCATCATCCCGCGTAGGTGTAATAATGGGTCGACTTGGGGTGGAATCCGTCTCGTTCTCACACTCAAAATCATATAATCGTTGTTCAAGCCTTTGAACTGATTCAATTTTAGATTGAAGAGTTTGCGCGAACTTGTGCAAGAGACCTTCGAGATCGGATGTGCAAGATGGTGGTGAAGTGGTGGTGGGTGGCGGAGGTGGTTGAGGTGTACACAACTCGCTATGGATAGGACTACACGGAGAATACTTGAATGAAGTGTGTGGAGTGGGTCCAAGTTCATCATACACAAAAGGAATGCCTTCGTGATGGACAACTGGTTGATGCTCATGGGGTGCATAGTGAGAGAACTGACCGTAAATGGGTGCACAAGGTGGAGATGACGATTGTTTGAAACCATAAGGGTCCATAACATGGCGTTGAGATTCATATTGCATGGAGGGTGATCAGGACGCCATGAATAGCTTGGGTATTCATACCCCTCGACATTGGATAGGTCGTGAGAATACGGCGAGGGTGGTTCCAAAACAGTGTCATTGGGACGCACATATTCCATGGTGGGGTCAGATGGAGAGAATATGAATGGACACTCATGGGACAAATGGTCCACCAGACAATAGTGTGTGCATGGCGAAGCATGGGTTGACACTCATCACCGGAGGCGGGGGAAAATGAGATGTGTGCATGGACGAAATTGGAGTATGAACGGTGTGCGTTTGAGAGTTAAAGCCCTGAATTAATGAACGAATGGTCGATTCGGGCTTATCGTCAAACAAGCTTCGAGAGAATGGGAACTGACCAAAGTATTCCCGTAAAGGACGTTCTTCGGCCATGACAAGAGGAATAATTTTTTGGGGGGTTTAAATATTTTTCAAAAGAAAAGAAAATATTTTTGTGATTTTTTTAAAAATAAGAAAAGGAAAATCTTTTTGGTATTTTAAATATGGAAACAAAATATTTTTTTGGGATTTTTTTGGAAATAGTTAAAAAAATATATATTTGTGGTATTTTTTTGGAAAATGGGAGAAAAGGGACTCTTGACGTGGTCTAACTAACTAAAATCGATTACCTAAAGAATCGAATTGGACACACACGAGTCAAGAAAAAAATCCTAACTAACACTTAGCCAATTATTATCTTCAAAATCAGTGAAATGGGTAGTCAAATTTTAATTAAGTCCGCGGGCGTCAAAATTCAAGGAATTTATCTTTGTGATCACCTTTGAAAAAATGTGTTCCTATAGGGCTAGCTAGTTGATTTATTTTAAAGTTAATGACAGCTAGGGTAGCACACAATGGATAAGCGAGTGAGTCGGGTGATGAAATCCCTTCTCTTTTCAGTGACCGGGTCCAGGTCTTAGGTAAATTATTTCATCAAACCATTTAATTTAAGTGCGATGCAGAAATTAAAGGCACATAGGAGCAATTAATCACACAAAAAATGAACTCACTTGCAAGAGTGTCGCGAGGGATAAAAAAAAATGTACCTTCCACGGTTTTTACACACGTGGCGTGAAGACCGAGTTGAGTCGACCAGGGGGGGGGGAGATTTTGCCTATCTCAGTAATCCACGGGAGTACTACTGACCCAAAGTAGAGAGATTTCTAAATCCTTGCCTTTGGACGCCCTTTCTCTACTTTGTCCGGTTTCCCTTTCCACTTTTTTTTAATGAATAATTGTTATTATAAATAAATCGGTGTCAAAAAGCACCAAAATAAATACAAAGCTTCAAAAATCCTATACAACCAGTCTAAGGAGGAGGGAGAAGAAATAATAATTACAACTAAAAAAATTAAAATTACAAGTCTTCAATTGCTTCCAGGCCAAGAAAGCGGCAACATAACCATTTCATAAGAAGCTCTTTGGGTATATCGTTGTCTTCAAAAGCCACTCTCAAAATTTCCTTGAGTACCTACAAAACTTGTCTAAAAGAACTCGTATTGCGGTAAGTACGGGTATCAATTCAACTTCCAAGGTGAAATAATTAATGTGAAAACATGCAATTCCAAAATTTTTTAAGAAAATATTTTTTTTTGATTTTTTTAAAAAAATAATTTCAAGGGAAAAATTAACTAATTAAATGCTAAAATTATAAAATGACTAAATAATGAACAAATGTGCAACCGAGTGTGAAATATGTGAGAAGGTCAAGAGATGGTATTACACTCCATTTTCAATTATTTTAATTTCTCAATTTACTAATCCGAAATATTTTGAGATAATATTAAATCGATAATCTAACTCTCGTTAAAATTATAAATTTAATAAATCTTTTTTTAAAAATTAATTTAAAAATGTCACACAATGAAAAATTAGGACTTATACTATTTTCAGAAAATTACCCGCTAGGATCAATTTAACGAAAACAATAGCAATCTTCAAATTTCAACGCCAAATTAATATTCAAATTTCGAAAAAACCTATCTCTAGTTCTATTCCTAAATTCAAATATTAATTCGTTTAATTAATTTACTAACTCTCGTTACATAAATTAATCGGTGACAGTTAAAAATTAATTTACCCAGAATAAAACCAATTAATTAAATTAACATCATTCACAGTGCATCCCACCCCTTGAACGAGGTGTTTAGCCAAACATTCTCATGTGTGCATAAAAAATAATAAATAACATGTCAAGAAGGAAATAAATTGAAAAGAGAATGTAGAAATACAATACGCAATTTTTTTCACAAATCTGTCTTTAAATGCACCTTAACATGTGTCCAATTTCTTCACTATTTCCAGCACTTGATTACAAAAAGAAAACTAAAAACTAAACCTAAAAATTATTCTAAAGATAAACTATTTTTTTTTGTATTTTTCTGAATTTTTTATGACCCTAAATTGTACATAATATACACTTTTTTTCTCTCTATGCGTCTATGTTTTTTTCTTCTGAGAGTCCTCTCTTCTTTTATAATGAGATGTCCTCCTCCTTTTATAAACCACTAAGCTTTGTTTGTGTGTTGAAATTTTTTTGGGATTTAAAGATTCATTTTGGCTTAAATTGTAAATGGGTTTTGGGTTCCAATTTTAAAGGAGATAATGGCAGGTGGAAAATCATGGCTTTGAAGAATGGGTTTGGATGGATGAGATGGGTTGAGTGGGTATCCGGGGAGTTTGCGATGTGGTTCGGGTTGACATTGAGTTGGGTCGTCGGCAGCAAGAGGTGGGCTGGCCGGAGAAGGAGTCACCTCCGACGATGGGTTCGTGGGTATGGTGGATCTGGGTTGACCGGTGGGGGTTCTCGAGTTTTTGTCGCGGGTTTGGCTGTGTGGGTTTTGGTTCGCGATTTGGATGATTATAGAATCCAGGTTCCGGTTTGGGTAGCCCGCTGGTGGTTCCGGACTGATAGAGGATCGCAGCCGAGTATGGACATGGGGGTGAGTTGGGTCGCGCTCTACAGGGGGTCGGACAGGTGTGGCGGGTTTAGAGGTTCGTGGGCTGCTGTTGGTTTGGGTAGGTGGGTCTATGTTTGGGTTTGTCGATGGAGGAAAGAGGAGAGAGATTGTTGTGTTTGTTGAAGATGATGAAGGTGGTGTTAGGGTGTAGTGAGGTATAGGGAAAAAGGGTGAGGGTGAGGTTAGTTTTAGGGGTAGGTTAGGTATATGGAAATTTAGGTGAATGAGTGTGTATGTGAGTGGGTTTAACGTGTGTGTTTAATTTGTGACCCTAAAAATAACACAACTAAAAAAATATATAAGACTAAAAAAACTAAAAATCTAAAAATAAAATACTATTCTAAAAATAAAATCAAGACTCAATAAAAAAAATGAAATTAAAAAGAAATAAAAATAAAAATAAAAATCTATTAAACTAAAAACTAAAATCCTAAAAAAGTCAAATCTACAAAAATAAAAATAAATGAAATCCTAAAAAGTAATACTAATAAAATAAAATAAAAACTAGAGACTACTGAAAATCAAAATCAAAATATATTAATACATATAAAAATATGGAAATAAATTCTAAAAATCCTAAATAAATCTAAAATAAATCATAAAAATAAAACGACTCAAAATAAAAATATAAGAAAATTTAAAAATCACAAACTGAACACACACCGGGATCGGGTTATGGACTGGGCTTGGTCTAGGCTTAGATCTGGGTTATAGGACTCGTTCGAGATATCATAACATATCGGGTAGGCTCAAATATGGACTCTGACTTCGCGGGCTCCTTTGATTTCATCGATGTAAGCTTTAAATCGCTTATGTGTCGCAATTGACTTGATTTAGTGTTATTTGATACTGCGACTGGCGAGTGACCTGCAAAATGATAAAATACGACATAAGGCCAATTTTAATTAAAACGAGTGACTAAAATGTCTTCATTCGAGGTATAAAATAGACACTTTTGGGTGCTTATCATGAATCAAGTCTGGCGTCCCTGTGGCTGTACACCTAAAAGGTTTTGAAAATATGTTATAGAAAGGGTTAGAACCAAAAACATTTATCAAATGATTAACTTGCAGTAATAAAATATGCATGAATGCACTTCATATTTTAGGTAGTGTTGCACACCCTTGAGGACACACTCACCCCTCAACTAATGTGCACACCTAACGTCTTCTTTATATCCCACCTAGTCTTCTACCCTGAAACTAGATACTTGATATAACTCTTGTCAACCGCCCTACTCAATCCCGATTATTTTAATATATGACTTATAAGTTACTTACCGTCTTAACTTAGTTAATCGTCTTTCTTTGAAAGCCATATAACATTTACTAGTTATATAATTAATACACTTTTCTCCATGTATTTAAACTTTTCGTATATAGTTATTCACCCATTATGTATGTACAATTATCTTGCAACAATCACACATGTTGAATGTGAATATAACCCATATATAATTAATACAATTAACTACATGTATTTAATGACCCGTATATAACTAGTTATCCCATTATATACGTAGAACCATATTACAACATTCACACATATTTTGAATATAAGTATAACCCATCCTCCCGAGTAATAACTCACCGAATGTATTCTGTAAAGTGCTATCACACTAGGTGTACTCGCATAACCTAGTTACCCCAAGTCTGAATCACTCACTAACTTGGCTAAAAACATAAACATAATGGAGGCGATCATATTCCTTCCCTAAAAGTGAGATAAGCCCCTCACCCATATAACGGACGCTGTGACCCGGGGATATACTCACCCTACTCCTCAAGCTAGGGGATTCACCCACATCGCGCAGTCTCCTTCGATAGCATTAGAGTATATATATTAATAATATCTAATCACTGATATTTATATGTACACACCATATATATACTATCGTACACCGTATATATATATATATATATATATATATAAAATATCCCGGCTTTACCGTGTACTGCGTCCGTAACACTAGCCTATACTTAGTATCTTTAGTGTATGGTCCAACTCTGATTATTAATAAATTTGAACATTGATTAATTAAAATATTATTGGTATCACCCAACCAATATATTCGGACTTGCTCTCATGGCCTGAGAATAAAATAATACCCGAGTCTTAATCCCGGACTTCGAATTAATTATCTTTCAATCTTAATTAATTTAATACATTGGCATCGCTCAACCAATATACCCGGCCTCGCCCACTCGAACCGTATTTTATTATTTTGGAATATTTTTCCCCAAAAATTAACCATAGTGTGTTACATATAAATCCCTCTCAATCCCAATTACTTTCACTTGTAATTGTTAGGAAATTATGTTCCATATTTATTTCTCACTAAGTAATGCATGGGAATCGAATTTTAAATTAATTTCTCTTATATAACAAAACTGTCCGACTTGTCAAAAATCCTGGACCATCGATCGATCGATCAAACATGTCTTTGTCTTCTCCAACACTGTTTCAGCCATTAACGAATTTCTACCAACACCAACCTCTTCTATGGTTCAACCCAAATGTAGACAATATTTTTAACACATGGGAACATGATTAGGACCTCCCCTAAAACCACAAACATGACTTAATTCCCGCAAATCTCTACTTATTCAAAAATTGAGAATTTTTCGGGCTTTCTTTGTTCAGTCCCAATTTCATCCATTTATACCAATTTCCTTCATCAATCAAAGTTAACTATCTACTCAGAATCATGTAACACGATAAATTCCTACACCAATTCCCGTTTTGGTTTTTCAATTATAAAAACCCCATTTTTGTACCCGTTTATACCCAAAAAGATTTTTTTTGATTTCCACATCACACAAATATGAATTGAAAACATAAATAAATGCTACAAAAGTTTACCACTTGCCTTATGGGTTCGTAGGATCTGATCCGAGTGTTAGATTCGCAAGTTTGATGATGAATCCCCCAAATTCGTGCCTAGTCTTGTCTCCAAAAGGGTCCCCAATGCACTCTAACTGCTCCCTATAGTTTTCTCTCAAAATTTAGGATTTAGATTTGTATTTTCTGTCGTTTTCTTTTTCTCCCAATTAGGTATTAAAGCTAAATCCCGTTTTGACCTTAATGAACCAGGCCCAAGTGATCCAAATATCCCCATGTGGGCCCAATTATGCCTAAAAATGGCCCGTGAACCGTTTACTACCCCCGGGTATACTTTTTCGACTATCCCATCCGAGCTCAATTGTGCACTCAAAATCGACATTCAAATTAATTTATAAAAATCCATATCTCAGACCGAAATTAGTCTATACTGACTTCCGACTGAGATAAATAAATGCCACATCACAAATACATGTTATGACGTAAAGAAATTATTACTATTCACTTAGTAATTAAATTTCCCTAAATATTAACCATTCACTCTCCGATTAAAATTTTAATAAATATTATTATAATTAATTCAATTAAATTACGACACACAAGTAATTTAAAATTCTCAAATTAATTAAATATTATATGCACAGAAATACGGGGTGTTACAGAATTTTTTGGTTTGCATTTTTTTGTGACTCTGATCATTTGAAAAATGGCAACTGCAAAATTTGACGTAGAAAAATTTGATGGGCAATGAAATTTCAGCATATGGCAATATGAAGTTATGGATGTCTTTGTCAAACAAGAGCTGAAAATTGCTCTTAGAAATATACCAAAAGACATGAAGGAAGATGATTTGAAAAAAATAACTACAAGGCTTGTGGTCATATTCGTCTTTATCTCGGTAAGGATAAAAAATATCCTTATATGTGCGGGACCTCGACACAAAAATTATGAAAGCAATTGGAGGACAAGTACATGATGAAGAGCATTGAAAATCGGCTCTATTTGAATCAAAAACTCTCCCGATTCCAATACACATAAGGTATTTTTATGTCTGAGCATCTGGATAATTTTAACAAAATTATTGTTGATTTGCAAAATTTGGATGTTTAAATTAACAATGAGGATAAAGCACTGTTAGTGCTAAATGCTCTACCTGACTCATATGAACATCTCATTACCATGTTATTGTACAAAAAGGAGAAAATAAAATATGTTGAGGTCTCTAATAACTTAATGAATAATGAGGTTTGTAAGATGGATAAAGAGGTATATAGAGACTCAAAATCATTAGTGTTGACGGTTCATGGCAGAATAAATGAAAGGAAAAATGGCAACTGTGGAAGATCTCGATCTACATCGAGAGGTGGAGCATCAACTTAGGGTAGGAGAATTCCTGCAAAAAGATGAATGCACCTTTGTTCACCAGAAAGGGCATTGGAAGAATGATTGTCCTAGGTTAAAGAAAGACACGAAGAACCCCATTGCGAACATTATGGTGAGTGGTGATGAAGATTCTGAATTTTCTTTGTCTATTTCACCATTTGGATCGAGTTCCCACGAATGGAATTTGGATTCGGGTTATTCCTATCACATGTGTCCCAATAGGGAGTGGTTTTCCAGCTTTAAGGAGCTAGAAGGTGGAGCTAATTTGATGGGAAATGATCATTCTTATCAAACAAAAGGTATAGGAAAAATACGACTAAAGTTTCATAGTGGAATAGTCAGAGTGCTGGAAGACGTTCGGTATATACCGAACCTAAGGAAATATATTATCTCACTTCGTGCTTTGGTAGCTAAAGGTTATGATATCACACTGAAAGGCGATGATCTGAAGGTGTCACATGGAGCCCTGGTTGTGATAAAGGTAAAGAAAAAGAGTAACTTGTATTTTCTCCTTGGAAATACAGTTACAGGTGCAGCAGCAGTCTCAGAAAGTTTAGAAGAGGTTGCATCTGATGCTACGAGATTATGGTATGTACTCTTAGGACATGTAGGAGAGAAGGATTTACAGGTATTAGTGAAGCGAGGTCTATTAAAAGGTGCCAAGACATGTAAGCTCGTATTTTGTGAACATTGTGTTCTGGGCAAGCAGACAATATTAAAGTTTGGCATAGTTGTATATCGTACAAAGGGGACTCTTGATTATATTCACACAGATGTTTGGGTACCTACCAAGTTTCATCTTTATGAGGTAAGCATTATTTTGTATCTTTTGTGGATGAATTCTCCAGACGAGTTTGGGTGTACACTATGAGACATAAGGATGAAGTCTTGAAGATTTTCTTAAAGTGGAAAAATATGATAAAGACCAAAACTGGCAGAAAAATTAGAAGACTCAGGTCAGACAATGGCGGTGAATATAAGTCACACCCATTTTTACAAGTATGCCAAGTAGAGGGGATCGTGTGACTGTGGCCGTCCTCGATCCTCACAACGGGTGGGTAGAGTAAGGATCCTAGGTCCCGTGCATTCTTCTCAGGAGCGCTTCGGCCGACCTCATTGATGAGGTAAAAAATGTCGACAAATGGAGTCGCCAGTCTATTTTACTCAAAACAGACAAAAAAATAGGGAGCCATCCGGAAGGACAACATCCAAGGACATACTGATACATACAAAACTAAAATGATTCGAGAAGGGTTCGGAGGCTAAGTTACGAAATGGGAAGGTGTTAGGCACCCATTCCGCCCTTACGGTCTCTCATGGGTTTTTGCTACTTTCCTTTATTTTCCTCGTGATATGTGTGCATGCGTATATATAGTGGAGATAGGAATCCTCGGCTTGTATCATGGGAGAGATAAAGTGAGTCATCCATAGGAAGGTTCATAGAAATAATATTAGAAAATAGGATTTACACGATTATCCTTGCGTTGATTGTTATAATGAAACGATAATATATGTGGAATAATACGCCACTAAGAACAAATATATGAATATATAAATATATGTAATCTAAGAGAGTTGAGTTTAGAGAAAATAGAAAATGAGAGAAAAAGTGAGAATAGGATCTTGGGTTTTACCCCGAGATGCCTATGTAGCCTATAGAGGCATCAAAGTCCACGTAGTTCGTATGAAAAATGAGGGGTTGGGTTTATACCATAAATTCAACTCGGGACTTCTCTTATTTATGTGTGTGTGTGTAAAAAAATATCTTAGTTGTGAGAAAAGTGTAAGAAAAGTGTGAGAATTCCCCTTTGGAATTTATGAGCAAACCCTCTTTTTTATGTGTTTTTTATTTTTTTTGAATGAAAATAAAAGATCTGAAATAATACTAAATAAAAAGTATATTAGGATATGTGAGATGAGAGAATAAAAGTGCTACATAATAAAACAAGTTAATGCAAATTTATGAGAATTTAAGGAGATAATTAAGAAAATTGGACCTTCTTGAAGATCTTGAGCTTGATTTTGAGTGTTGGAGAGCAGCCCTTGCACTTGGATGATGATGGAGGGTAATGAATTCACCAAATTTGATGAAAAGTGAAGGTTGTAAAGGGATTTGGATATGGAAATCACGCTAACTTCGAGAGAGATTTTCTGAGTATGCTGGGAGTGATGTCTATTTGATCTGGGTTCCCTTTGCAATAACGTCAAGGACTCCTTTTTATAGGCCGGGCGCATTGATGATTGGCATATCCCTGGTCCTTCCAATTGACATGTGCATTTAGGCACACTGCCGATGGACAGGGTCTGGGACCTGCCGTTTGACAGTGTCTTTTAGGCCTTTTTGGAAAATTGGTCACTGAGCGCAAACCCTTGATCCGAATCACGCATAGGACAGACCGTTGGAAAGGTAATTCAGAGACCTTCGAAATCCTTAGATTGTTGTTGGGTTCGGGAGTTAACTTTGGGTCAAATATGGATCGAAACCGCTCGTCGGTCCTTTGAACGAAAAAAACTTCGCACGAAAACGAATCGTTCGTCCGCATGGTAAGTCAGAATCGCACACAAGGAGGACCGTTGGAAATTTTAGGAGATTTACCTTGACATTATAAATATTTTGATTTGGTTCGGGGAGTTAACTTTGGCCGACTGGTCCCTGGAAGAATTTGGTGACCTCTCGAAGTAAAACGGATCATTCGTCCGTACCGTAAGTCAGAATCGTGCATGGAGTGGACCATTGTAAATGGGTATTAGTTACCTTTGAAGATTCACTCAGTCTCAATTGAGCAGAAGAGTTTACTTAGGTCTAGTGAAGCTCGAGAGCGCCCGGTGGCCTCTTGATCAGGTTTCGGAGTAAAACGAGTCGTTCGTCCGCATGGTAAGTCATAATTATGCACGGGATGGACCGTTGGAAAGGGTTTTTAGTGCCCTTTGAATTCATTCAGTCTCAGTCGAGCTGAAGAGTTTGCCTTTTGGTCAAATGGAGCCTGAGAGCGTCGGATGGCCTCTAGGTAGGTACTCGGGTAATGACATGGGTTTTCAGTGATGAAGGGAGGTGATAGGGACCTAAGGAGAGGTTAAGGGGTAATAAAATTGAGTGTCTACAGAGCCCCTCGATGGGTGAGTTTAGAACAATTGATAGCCATCGAATAGACACCGCATGATGCCTTTAGGAGAGTATGACTAGAGGGTTGAGGTCGATTGACCTAAGGATGAGGATGATCGATTCTATAGGTTGAACCCAATTATGAGGGCTTGGAGATGAGGGTGATCGATTCTATGGGTTGAAACCAATTTTGGTGGCTTGGAGATGAGGGATGACCGATTCTGCGGGTCAAAACCAATTCTACGAGTTTGAAGGAACATGCTGGGGGATGGTCTTAAAGGAAGTGATGAACAAAGCAATGGTGGGGGTGACCAATTCTGTGGGTCAAAGCCAATTCTGAGGGCTTAGGTTTTGATGATACATTCTGCGGGTCGAAGCCAATTCTGAGGGCTTTAGAGAGATAACTAATTCCCCGGGCTTGAAGATGAGATGACCAATTCCATGGGTCGAATCCAACTCTGTGGGCTTGAAGACGAGATGACCAATTTTATGGTTCAAAGACAACTGTGCTGGCTTGAATATGTCATGACCAAATATGCGGGCTTGAAGATGTGATGACCAATTCTACGAGTCAAAACCAATTCTGCGAGCTTCAAGATGAGATGACCTATTTTGTGGGTCAAAGCCAATTCAGTAGGCTTAAGTTGGGGTGACCAATTCTGCGGGCTTAAGTTGGGGTGAAAAATTATGCGGGCTTAACTTAGGGTGACCGATTCTGCAGGTCGAAGCCAATTCTGCGGGCTTGAAGATGTGATGACCAATTCTGTGGGTCGAAGCCAATTCTGCGGTCTTGAAGATGTGATGACCAATTCTGCGGGTCGAAGCCAATTCTACGGGCTTAAAGATGTGATGAACAATTCTGCGAGTCAAAGCCAATTCTACATGCTTAAGTTGAAGATCCAAGACTAAGGTCAATTCTGACCTAACTAAGGTGACGATCGAAGACCGAGGTCAATTTAGACCTAAGAGAGGTGATGACCGAGGACTGAGGTCAATTTTAACCTAACTAAGGTGACGATCCAAGATCGAGGTCAATTCAGACCTAAGAGAGGTGACGACCGAGGACCGAGGTTAATTCTGACCTAACTAAGGTGACGATCCAAGATTGAGGTCAATTCTGACCTATCTAAGGTGTAAAGATTGAGGTCAATCCTTCGGGAAAATCAGGGATTCTGCTAGGGATAAAGATTGGATTTTGGGTTCCGCTGGGGAATAGTGAATGAGCTGGGGAGCCGATTGTTGGGGAAATCCTTGTGTCTTTTGGAGACTTTACCTGGGGAGAATGATTCTTTGGAATTCTGTCGAGGAAAATTACCCTGTGATCTTGATTTGAGCTAGGGAGCCGATGGCTGTGGAAATCCTTATGATTTTTGAGATTTTGTGGAGGAAAGGCAAATTTAATGCTAAAAACTCCGTTGGGGGAGTGATTAGGTGGTCCAGGTATTGGGCGTATTGCTCGGGGAGGTTTGAGACCCTTGGGGTATAGGAGGTGATCCTTAGAGATTCTCCGAGGACATTGCCCGGAGGGAATTCACTTGGCTTTTTAGAGCTCCATTGGGGAAATAAGGGTTTCGCTCGAGGGAGTGTGGAATTCTCTTGGTGAAAATGTTTTAGATCCTTTATGGGATTTTTAGGAATTTTTTGGGAGTTTTTGTACGAAATTTTAAGGGGGTGACGGTCGGCATAGTATGGGGGTGCCATTCAACAGTGGCACGGACTTTTGGACTTCCTTGGGAAGGTAAAAGGGAAGTGTCGATCGGTGGTTGGGGGATCAGTGCCGATCAGCATGATCCTTGGCATCCTATATAAAGGGAGCGAATTCCCTTCATTTTCACATCTTCTTACTTTCTCTCTTTCTGTGATTTTCCTCTGCGAATCGTTCTAGCATTCCGATCTCTGAAAAAAGTCCGCTTTCATGAGCTCTGCAGCACATAGGGAATGGTTGACCGTTGATGACTGGGCGAACGTGGAGTGGAGGGTCAGGGCGCCTCTTGCTTTGGGGAGCGAGAACTCTTTTGACTCATTCGAGCTGATTGTGGATTGGAGGATGTTTTGAAGGATGTTTTGCTGAGTAGGGTGGTTAATGTGGAGGACGGGCTGCAGGTGAGATAAATGGATGGGTTATTTATTTTGTTGGTGTTAGGAGGCTTCATGGTGGCGTTGAGCGGCGACGTCGTTCATTTATGGTTTTTACCGTACCTCAGGGTGTTTTCAAACATTCCCTTCTATGATTGGGGGAGCCTGACTTTGGCAACCCTTTATTTTTCTCTGGATGCATTCAGCCGGAGCTACCGATAGACTTTTATTGGAGCCACATATCCCCTTGAGGTATTCTTTAATTTGCGGACTTTCCTTTCATGCATTCGCACTTTCCTTATGCGTCTTTTTTTTATAGTGGGTTCTTGTCTTTCGTAGACGTGGTTCTTTGAGGTGATTGGGTGCACTACTCAGCTGATCGCTCTGAAGGATGATATTGTTGGGGAATTTTACCGGTTGTACCGATGGCTTAAGGATAATCGGCAGTCGAAGGGATCTCTTTCTTTGGAGGCAGTGCGTCAGGTCTTAAATGGCCTGACTAGTGGTAGGGTAAGACTTTTTTCCTTTTCAGTCTTGGTCTTTTGCATGTTCTGATTCTGTATTGACTTGTGCCTAGTGGGGAGTTTTAGGTTACCTTTTACCCTTGGGGGACGTCCATTCAGGACACGGGGGTGGCTGGGGTGAATGCGCAGATGAGGCGTTTACTGGCACAAGAGTTTGTCCACTCTTTGTATCTTGGGGAGAGGGTGGTCCAACAGATTGATGAGGAAGTGGTGGTGACACCTACGAGGCCTCCTATGTCTATGAGGCGCGAGTGACTACTGTCGGAGGATGTGAGGATTGTGGTGATGATCGACGAGTCCTACCTATTGTACACTGATACGGCTGCACCGTATGATTACATGGACTTTGTGACGAGCTGGATGTTGGCACCTAGCATATATGATGCCTTGCCTTTACCTCTTATGGGTTTGAGTCGGGTAATGGGGTCCTCCCGCAGCGACGGTGGTCCATCGATGTCTGCAACGGTGGTGACTTTGGAGGTTCCTTTTGTGCGGTTGTTCAGCGGGCTGATGGAAGGATGGTGCCTATGTTGCACCGTCCTTATGCGATGGATCCGAAGGAGCTGGGTTTGACAGAGGAGGTCCTTCATCCTGCGGTATACCTTTCTATGCTTTTCCTCTTTTCGGTTTCTATTATGTTTTGATACTGATTCTGGCTTTTACTTGTAGCAAGTTAGAGTGTCGACACTTGGCTAAGGGACATTAGTGACTGGATATCTTCGACTACTGCCCATATTCGGGATGCGGTTCCTGTTCCTTCTTACTTGGTGCCGTTTATTTCATTCGAGGAGGACTCTGTCTTGAGTAGTGGTGGTGCATCATCTCACTATAGGGGAAAGAGAGCACGTCGTAGGGGTGGAAGCTCTTAGAGAGAGGGGTGAAGGGTAGGTGAGAGAGAGACAGAGAGAGAATGTGGGTTCGGGCTGAGTCCCGTTTTTTTTTTGCTTTTCTTTATTTCCTATAAATTTTGATGTAACAGAGATAAACATATATATATATATATGCTATGCAATGGAGTTTTTTATTATCTTTTGTTAATGATGAATGAATGCATGCGCATGCGCTTTTTACTTTGCTGTTGAGACCGTAAAAAGAGATATTTTTAGAACTTTGAAGGAAAGTTTTAAAAAATGAGAGATTATATAAGGGTGGAAGGGAATTTTTGAAATATCAATTTATTTTTTTTATTGAGTTTGTAATTTTGACAAAAAGAGGAAAATGGAAAATTTTCAAAAATAGGGGTTGCCGATCGACAAGACCCTTGTCCTGCCTATCGGCAGGTCATTCTAGTCCCATAAATTTAAATTTTTGATTTGGTACCCTCTTCAGCCTTTTGTACTTTGTGGGGTAGGATTCCCTCCGATTTCTATAGGAAATATGTCTTTTGTGAGGGTTTTCAAGTATAAAAAGGGTTAAGGGTGGAGTGTTTTCATCACACTTTCACATTCTTACTTACATGCCCACTATCTTTTAGTCTTGTAAGATGGCTATCCCTGGTAGTATTGAGTTTTCTAACTACCTCGAAGCTCTGGAAGCAATGTTCTCTTATAATGTTGACTACGATGCTTTCAACATGCATTGAGTCTCTTTATGGCGCAACCAGCCCATTGAGTGGAACATGTTAATGGCGGCGATATAATTTTGGTAGCCTGAAGACAATGTATTCCGCTTTGGGTTAGATGAGGTTTGTCCTACCTACGAGGAATTTTATGCCATGATAAGGATAAATCCTAGTGTTGTCGTGGCTCTACCTGAGTTTTCCCGTCCTCTTATGGATTTGTTGGCCGAGATTCTTCGTATTTCTCCTTCGACGGCTAGACCACTGGTTGCTGGAGGAATAATCTATCTTTCGGAGGTGTTACAATCAGTGCATTTGCAGGAGGTTATTGATGTTGGATATGCGAGAGCCGTTGTTCTGGGCTTGGTTTCAAAATTGCTGTTGGTGACTGGGGAATTGCTAGCGGACCCACAACTTGCAGCCATTACTTCATGGATGTCATACCATCGCAATCCTACGACGGTGATACTGGCGAAGACTTTAAATAGCCTGGCTTCTTGACGAGAAGGTCTTTTTGACTTTCTGAGGCGTAGCCTCGTGATGCTGTTCATGTGGTTGTCTAAAAGACTCCGCCTGGTGACTCCTCCAGATTATCCTTTGTCGGCTGCACTTAACTTCTTTTTGTTCTATTTCATCAGCGTTGGCTTGGATATTGAGAACTTGGAAACTGGTTTGTGGAGCATGGTTCTCTGAATCTGTATTGGTCAGTGCCTTGATGGGGATAACTGCTGCCTATTCTGGAGCTGGGAGAATACCGTATATTCAGCTAGTTGGCCTCAGACAGACCTCTTTCTATCTCCCTTGGTGGATTCTACGCCAATTTGGCTTGGAGCAGGTCATGCCACCTTGGACACTAGATTTCTTTCTGGTAGAAGATTTGACTGAGCGCCTGCGCATGCGGCTTGGCTCTTTGTGGGAGAATCGACGTCCGTCGACCCGTCCCTCTCAGTGTGTTGGGAGAGTTTGGCATGTCCCCAGGGATTATATGAAGTGGTTATGGATGAGAGTAGTCGTCAAGCTGTTAGTAGTGGAGACTGGACAAAGGTGGCTTGTTTTATTTAATACCATAGAAGGAGGCGTTGTGGTTTTTTTGAGGCTGGTTCGAGCCTATCGGTCCATGGAGCGTCTGCGGCATTCTATTCAGCCAGGGGAAGCTTGGGGGCCCCAGGATGTAGATGATGATGATGGAGCGGGCTCCTCTGGTAGCTATGGGTAGGACTTTGGAGAGTTTGTTTTGTAATGGGAAATAAATGTGGGGATTTTATTCATCTTTTTAGGAAGGTAGGGGGAAGGGAGTTATCCATTCCTTTTCTCAAGTAATCTGTATCGTAATTTCTTATTAGTGAAATAAATAAGTTTTTTATCATCTAGCTGTGCCTTTTGATGAGTTTCATATTTTTGAATTATCTATACCGATCGCTAAGGCTTACATAATCCTTTTATTCGAGTATATGTTAGAATGAACTATCGTTCTCGGGGATAAGAAAAGAATAGTTTTTTTTGAAAAAGAAAGGGTTGTGCTCATGTAAGATGTATAAACTGCCTACGTACCTCTGGGGTTTTAAAAATTTTAAATTTGTTTGAAAATGATTTTTTTTGCAGAGGATCAGGCCCACGTAGTTCTGGGTAAAGGGAAATGAAGAGATTTTTTTTAATAGAAGGGAGATGAGAAGAGTCGTAGTGCGCCGAGATTTCGGACTATGGGTAGAACTTCTTGAGAAAGTCCAGGTTGACTGGATGAGACATCTCCTCTCCATCTAAGTGGGTGAGCATGGCGGCACCGCCGGACAAGATCTTCTTCATAATGTAGGGGCTGCTCCAATTGGGCTTGAATTTCCTTATGGGGTCCCAGATGGTCTCTACTATTTATTTGAGGGCTAAATCCCCCTCTCGGACACCACGATCCTTGACTCTCTTGTTGAATGAATGTGATATTCGATGATGGTACCCTTGTATGTGGTATAGAGTTTTCAATCTATTTCCATCTATGAGGATCATCTTGTCAAGATGGATCTGGCACCAGTCTTCTTCACTGATTTTGCTTTCAAGCATGACGTACATCAAAGGTATTTCCATCTCCACGAGTAGGACTGATTCCATGCCGTAGACTAGTAAGGGGTAGCCCCAGTAGAGGTTCTAAATGAGGTTTGGTAGCCCCAAAGGGCGCGTGGGATCCGATCGTCCCAGTCTCGACAGCTTTTGGTCATTTTTCTTATGATGGTTTTGAGGTTCTTATTAGCAGCTTCAACTGCACCATTTGTATGAGGTCGGTAGGGAGAAGATTTTTGTCTCTGAATCCCATATTCGTTGAACACTTCTGTGACTTTTTCCTTAAAATTCAACTCGTTATCTGACACTAACTCGTGTGGGACCCCATATCGGCAGATGATGTTTTTCTTGATGAATTTGGCCACTTTCTTGGCATTCAGGACTGCGTATGATTTAGCTTCGACCCATTTGGTGAAGTAATCAATGTAAAATAGGATTAACTCATGCCCATTAGAAGCCTTTGGTGTAACCTTCCCTATGATGTAGATGCCCCAGTTGGAGAATGGCCAGGGAGAGGTCATGTTTCATAATTCTCGCGGAGGCAGATACTGAAGGTTGGATAACTGTTTCCATTTGAGGCATCTCCGGACATAGGCGGTGCAATCCTGGGTCATGGTGGTCCAGTACTAGCCTTGTCGGGTGATCTTATTGGCAAGCATGTTACCGTTTATGTGGGGTCCGCATTTCTCACTGCGGATCTTCTGCATTATCATTTTAATATCAGCCCCTGCGATACAGTGTAGATGAGTTCCATCAAAGTTTCTCTTAAATAGTGCTTTGTGACAAATGATATATTGGGCGGCCAACCTTCAGAGGGTTGCCCGGTCTTCTTATTGGAACCCTCGGGATACCTACCATGCTTAAGGAGGCACCATATATCATAGTACCAACAATTGTCTAGATCTGGATCTTCTGGGGAGACAAGTTCAATGTAGTAGCAATTGGTTGGTTTGTCTTGCTTTTTAATTTGGAAGGGGGTCATTATTATTCCTTAGAGAATGTTGATCATGGAGGCCAAGGTAGCAAGGGCATCGGCTAGGTTATTCTTTACTCGAGGTAGGTAATGGAAGGTGATATCTTGGAATTGGGAGGCTAGCTCTTCTAATTGGGCATGTAAGGGTTGGAGCTTCTCGTCCTTGACTCTCCACTTTCTAAGCACTTGATCAATAATATGGGAAAAATCCCCATAGACATCTAGGCATTGAATACCTTTCTTGAGATCAACCTTGAGGCATACCGTGCATGCCTCGTACTCAGTCATGTTGTTGTTACAAGGGAAATCCAGCTTGATGGCGATAGGAGTGTGGGAGTCATCTAGGTCAATCAGAAGTACCCCAATGCCATATCCCTTTTTGTTGGTGGCATAGTCAAAGAACATTTTCCACTAGATATTGTCTTGGGAAGTGCAGAGGATGTTTTCATTTGGAAATTCGGAGATCCAAACATGGAGTTCATCCATAGGGTAATCAGCGAGGTAGTCAGAAATGGCTCTTCCTTTCATGGCTTTCTGCATGATGTACACGATATAAAACTCGACTAGGAGAATCAACCATCGAGCCATTAAGCTGGATAAGGTAGGTTTCTCAAGAAGGTATTTGAGGGGGTCCATTCGGGATACAAGTTTGATGGGGAAGGTGAGAATGTAGTGCCGCAACTTTTGGGTGACCCAAACAAGCTCAACACATGCCTTTTCCAAAGCAATGTAGTTGACCTTGTACCTGGACAATTTGGGACTGGCATAGTAGATGGCTCTTTCTTTGCGATAATCTTCAAGGTATTGGGCTAGAAAATACCTATCTACAGTGTCAGTTATGGATAGGTATAGGAGCAGAGCGAGACCAGGCTGTGGTGGCATGAGTACCAGAGGTTGAGTCAGGTATTGTTTGATTCGGTCAAAGGCTTCTTGGCAGGCCTCATTCCAAACCTTAGTTAAATCCTTTCGGAGGAGTTTGAAAATCGATTCGTAGATGGAAGTTAACTGGCTGATGAACCGGCTGATGTATTATAATTTACTAAGAAAATCTCAGATTTCTTTCTCTGTTCGAGGTGGTGGCATCTCAAGTATGGCTTTCATCTTTACGGGATCTGCTTCTATCCCTTTCTCACTGACCATAAATCCCAAGAGTTTTCCTTTTGTAATGCCGAAGATGCACTTTTACATATTGAGTCGCATCTGATACTGTCGTAGTCATTTGAAGAACTTTCGAAGAGCAGGAGCATGACCTTCTCTAGTTTTGGATTTGATAATCATATCATCCACATAGACCTTAACTTATTTTTGAATTAGATCGTGCAGGATGGTTGTGGTAGCCCTCTGGTAGGTAGCCCGAGCATTCTTGAGACCAAATGGCATGATAGTGAGCAAAAGGCTCCCCATGGGGTGATGAGCGAGGTCTTTTCTTGGTGATCTGGGTGCATTTTTATTTGGTTGTATTCGGCAAACCCTTCGACGAATGATTTAAGAGCATGACTGGGTGTGTTGTCCACGATCATGTCGATATTGGGTAGTGGATAATCATCTTTTGAAGAGGCTTTGTTCAAGTCCCGGTAGTCTACACACATCCGAACCTTCCCTCCTGATTTCGACACAGTCATTATGTTGGCTAGCCATGTGGGATATTCAATCACACGAATGAGGCCTATGTCTAGCTGTTTGACCACATCTTCTTTGACTTTGAGTGACCATTCGGTGCAGAGTTTTCTCAACTTTTGTTTGACCGACTTATAATCTGGAAGAGTGGGGATCTCATGTTGAGAAATTTTAGGGTCAATGTTGGGCATATCGTCATAGGACCATGTGAAGACATCCACAAATTCCTTTAGCAATTCTTCGAGTTGTGCACGCTCATGCTCGTTAAGGGTAGCCCCTATCCTAATCTCCTATTGTTGGCTACTAGAATCGAGGTTCATAATAATAGTCTCTTCTTCATTAACTTAAATGCGGTTATGTTATTTATTATTAACCTTATTTAGATAAGTTAAGAATTGTTCATTTGCAAAATCATCATCATCAAAAGTTTGATTAGAATCCAAACAGTTAATGTAAGGCATAACAAGATACTCAAAATCTCCGTTTATTTCATTGATAGGAAAAACAACATTGAGAACCTCATCAAAGGAGGTCTTGATCATATTTGAGCAAGGATAAATAACAGAAGAAGAAATTGGGTAAATATTGGGATTGGGTGGGATTTGAATTGGTAGAACTAGCATAGTATGCCAGCTGAGGAGAGGTGCATCAACAGCTTCAATAAGGTGGGATGGATCCAGTGATGTAGTGCTTGAGTGAACCATGCAGAGTGTCAGCCCCAGTGTTTGCAAGTTTAATGAGTCCTCGGAGTCACTTTCCTCTGTCTCTTTGATATCTTTGATGAACGGTTGTACATGGTGTTGGGAACTTTCGGCCCATGGGTAGCTGTCTTGAAAAAATATCTCCATTCCGAGTTTCATTTTTTTATCTGTATGGTTATACCATGGTTCCGAAAAGTCACAAAAGGGGAAGTCTTCACCCTCTTTGATGAACCGTCCATTCAAGGAGTCACCTGGTATAGTCTGGATGCAGTCTACTCTCCTCTTTTGTCGAGACTGGTGGATCATTATGAGCTCTTGTTCTGATGGTTGATACCCCAAACCATAAGGAGGGAAAGCTTTCTTTAGTTCAATAGCATAAAGTGTCCCTTGCTGTCTTTGTCCTAGCCCCAGTCCGGGCATGAAGTGCATGATTTTGAACATTTGAATCATATTGACGTTTTCCATGAGGGTCGTATTCTGAACAAACCCTTTATTTGAAGTCGTCCCCTACCGGGAGTAGAAGTGGTTCAACTCGAAATCCTAATAGGAGCATATTATTTGACCTATGTTGTATCTCAAGGATCTAACTACTAGTACTTTCTCCCTCGACATTGTCGTCGTTGCCCAAAATGGTGATGACTCGTCCGTTGGCGAAAAAATTTAATTTTTGATGGAGCAAGGAAGACACACCCTTGATACTGTGGAGCCAAGGTCGTCCTAACAACAAGTTAAAATGAGCTAGGATGTCAATAACTTGGAATTCGACAACAAGGTTTATAGGGTCAACCCCTATTACAAGCTTTATGGATCCCATCATCTCTCGACGGGTATTATCGTAGGCACGTACAACAGCGGAGGTTGGATCGAGGTCATTTTCTTTCAAGCCTAAACATCTGAAGGTTCTTAGTGGGCAAACATTCAAGGTGGATCCATTATCGACAAGAGAGAGTGGTATGACCTTCCCCATAACATCGATGGAGATGTTGAGTGCATGATTATGGTCTGGCCCAATTCTGGGGATTTCTTTTTCGAAAAAGGATTGCATTCTGGTAGAGTTATAGGATCCGAATAAATTTACTGCTTCTTCCGGTATGGTAAGGAAGGAACTGTGGGTCCAGTGAGCAACTTGATCAAAGCATTTATGTGCAGTTGAGAAGACATGAAAAGCCCCCATAGAGTGATGTTAGCCTGAGTTTTCTTTAGTTGATCAAGGATCTTGCTTTCCTCGATGGTCATTTCTGGCATAGGAAAGTTTTCAATGCCCTTCCGTTTTTCATTGGCCGGTAATGATCTTGGGATGTGGTAATGCCTCCCTGATCTGGTCATATGATTTACTGAAGAAGGGAAGAACATAAATCCCATTTCCTCGTCAACCTCGAGTTATTCTGCCACCTTGTTTATTTCTCCGAGGAGTTCCTCAAATGATATCATCCCACACATGTCGGCTATCGGGCCAATTTTCTCTGAAGCTTGCTCTTCATTTGAATCTTTGAACTCTTCCCCCCCATTCTATGGCAACAATTCTATCATTATGTACAAAGTTAATGAATTCCACAACTTCGATAGCTTCTTCGTACAGGTCTTCCCAATCTCTGGGGATATATGAGGGTGAAGGGACCAGGTGCCCTTACAATTTCAGAGTATCAAATAACTCGGTCATACTGCAGATGTCGTTGGTTTTCCTGAATAATTATGCCATAATCTGGATGACATAATCCAGGATGACTTCATCGATTGATGCCACCCAACTGTCTGACTCTCGAGCCCATTTTTGTGCTTCCAAGAATAGCGTACTGAACCTCTGGCCATCAATGATCATATATGAGGGAAATTTCAGCCCGAATTCTACTAGTTGGTTTAAGACTTTTGATAATTCCATGCTTCCATTTTTAGAACGGGTATGGACAGTGATGCATGCTCTGGTAAGGAATGACAACGCCTGATCAGCGAGGCAAGTAGGGTGTTAGAGGAAATATGGGCAGGCTTGGAGAGGTTTAGGAGAATATATGGGTGTGATTTGGGTTGACGGATCAAATTCTGGGTTTTCTTCTAAGAATATGGCATTGGCATGATTTAGGAGTGGGTTGTGAGTAGTGTTTGTCTTAGGATTAGCTGGTGAGGCAATGCAATGTTACCCCGATCAATTAGACCTTGGATTACATTTCGAAGGTGAAGTCATTGGTTGGTGGTATGGCCAGCAGTTTGGTGAAAGGCGCAATGGGCATATGCCTTGAAGTTTCTTAGGAGCAGATTTGGCAAAGTACGGGGATCCAAGGGTTTGATGAGGTTTCTGCTTAGCAGGGCTTGATAAACATTGGATAGGGGAGGATGGATCTAGGTGTATTCCTTTCGAACTAGGACAGGGCGACTTTCTGGTGCCCATAATGTGGTTGGTTGAGAGATATTTTTGATGGTTGAGACTGCTGCACTAGCAGGCTTATTATATTTTTTGGGGGTGAACTGTCCGGACACCTTCTTTGGTTCAACATCTGTTTTAGCCATACTCTCCTTAATTTCTACTCCTGATTCTCTGAGATCCCGAAAGTGAGGATAGCATTGTCCTCCCATGGTTTGTCGGACATGGGGTAAGAAATTCTTCTTCACTATGCTGACTTGTTCTTCCTCGGAAGGCCAACTGGTCATAGTAGCTACTTTGTCCCTCCATCGGGCTATGAGGTTACTGACTGATTCCTCAGAGTTATGTTTGAGAATCTCTAAATCATAATGGGTGACCTCAAGCTCTTCGTTGTATTTGTACTGTGACATGAATTCTCTAGCCACATCCTCCCAGCTACGGATTCTGGACTATTAGAGATATAAAAACCATCGGAGGGCGCTATCCTTCAAAGTTTGCTGAAATAATTGGGCCATCACTTCTTCAGAAGCCCCTAGTAGATTCATGGAATGATGATAACTATGGAGATGAATAATCGGGGGTCCACCTCCTCCGAATTTCTCGATATTTGGCATCTTAAACTTCTCAGGTAACCTCACTTTAGGATAAGGAGACATGTGGGTGTAGTCCATGTAATTCTCAGAGATTCTGACTTGGTAAAACTTCTTAGTGAGCATCTTGAGGTCTTCTTTGACCTTGTTCAACTCCTCCTCTTTTGGATCAATGATCATTGGAAAGTTGGACCCATGCTGGGCGAGGTTTGGCATCGGAAGCTAGGCAGGCGGCGGCCCATTAATAGGAGGGGCATGTGGAGCGTGCTGATATTCCTAAAGAACCCAGATAGGCTTGGGTGGACCCATAGCGTGAGGGAATAGGGACTCGAGTTATTGAGGAATGGGAACCTGATTTCATTGCATCTCTAGAACCTCAGTCTGGAGGTTGTCAATCTTGGACTCGAGCTGAGCTAGGACTGCCATCAGATCCGTCTTCACAACGGGTACTTGATCTGTGTTCTCCATGGAAAGCATATGGATTTTGGACTCAGAAGGAGTAGCAGGGAAACGGAAAGAACTTCGAGGTGATTTGATTGAAGACCGAATCCAGTAAGGAGCCAGGCCAAGAGCGTGCGATCGACATGAGAAGAGGTAAAATGGGATTTATTTTGAAAAAAAATGATGAAAATATTTTTGACTTTTTTTTAAGATTGGAAGACAAAATATTTTTGGCTTTTTGATAAAGAGAGGAGAAATGTTTTTGGATTTTTGATAAAGAAGGGAGAAATATTTTTAGATTTTTGATAGAGAAAAGGGAACTATTTTTAGGAGACGATCTCAGCATGATTATTATAATTATTATGTTCTCACTTGTATTAAATTCCCCTAAATGCAAAATGAAATGCCGAATGGGACCCGAGCCTAGAAAAGTTATATTAGTAATATATGCAAAGTAATGGCTGGACTTGTGACCAGGCTCACAAACAGGGTCCCGTTTTAAAAATGCGCAAAAATTTGGGCGACAGGCCGACCCGGAATTTCGACAGAGTTTTAGGTTAAAACCGACAATTTAATATGTGTCCTAGGCTTGACACCTATATGCAGGTATGTAGCTGGTTGGGTGAATTGAAAAAGGGTTCCCCCCTTTGGCATGACTTCCACGATATAAGTCTTGCTCTTGTGGACAATCGGTACGTGTGGACAAGCCATTTGATATACCTGAGTGTATGTGAATTGCCTCACCATATACCTCATGGGGACGGTACGTATGAGAGAGAATTTGATATAATTGGCGTACATGAACGAGTTCCCTACGATATACCTCCCATCATAACTTCGGTCAAGCGGTACGATACGGGGGAACCGTTCGATATACGTCGAAGGTACTTAGCCAATAGAAGGTGAAAGTCATATCTCTTAGGCTAACTACGTCTTGTCGAACCAGCGCCCAACACAAAGTGACCCTCGAGTTACTGGATAAATTTTGGTCAATCACAATGGTCTTTGGTGATATCGTGTGAATCATGCATGATCCTCTTATTAGTATCTTATAATGGGAGTGTCTTTCTTGATCATGCCCAATAGGGAGCAGAGTATTAGCACCAATGGTATACCAAGTATGGGTGATGCGTAAAACATGAGGATATATGTGATCCTAGGTGCACGTGGTGTGAAGTCTACATGGAGAATTTTTTACAAATGTGTGAATAGAAGCACAAGTATGGGGGACACATGGAAAAGGGGAACATGCAAAAATGGGGGGAAATATAAACAAACATAATACCCATGTAAATAGAGTCTAACCCTCAAAATAATATCCCCAGCAGAGTCGCCACTGTGGCCATCCTCGATCCTCGCGGCGGGCGGGTAGAGTGAGGATCCTAGGTCTCGCGCGTCCCTCTCGAGAGCGCTTCAACCGGCGTTGTTGATGAGGTGAAAAATGTAGAGAGATGGAGTCACCAGTCTCTTTTACTCAAAACAGACAAAAGAAAGGGAGCCATCCTGAAGGACAGCATCCAAGGACATAATGATACATATGAAACCAAAATGATTCGATAAGTGTCCGGAGGCTATGTTACGAAATGGGAAGGTGTTAGGCACCCATTCCACCCTTACGGCCTCTCATGGTTTTTGCTGTTTTCATTTATTTTCCCCATGATATGTGTGCATGTTTATGTATAGTGGAGATAGGAATCCCCAACTTGTATCATGGGAGAGATAAAGCGAGTCATCCGTAGGAACGTTCATAGAAATAATATTAGAAAATACGATTTACGCGATTATCCTTGAGTTGATCGTTATAATGGAACGATAACGTATATGGAATAATACGCCACTAAGAACAAATAGATGCATATATAAGTATATAAATATATGTAATCTAAGAGAGTTGAGTTTAGAGAAAATATAAAATGAGAGAAAAAGTGAGAATAGGACTCGAGTATCGAGGTTTACCCCAAGATGCCTACGTAGCCTATAGAGGCATCAAAGTCCACGTAGTTCGCATGAAAAATGAGGGGTGGGGTTTATCCCATAAATCCAACTGGGGACTTCTCTTATTTGTGTGTGTGTGTGTGTGTGTAAAAAAGTGTCTTAGTTGTGAGAAAAGTGTAAGAAAAGTGTGAGAATTCCCGTTTGGAATTTATGAGCAAACCCTCTTTTTCTTATTTTTTTTTGGGTTTTTATTTGTATGAAAATAAGAGATGTGCAATAATACTAAATGTAAAGTATATTAGGATATGTGAGATGAGAGAATAAAAGTGCTAAGTAATAAAATAAGTTAATGTGAATTTATGAGAATTTAAGGAGAGAATTGAGAAAATTGGACTTTCTTAAAGATATTGAGCTTGATCTTGAGTGTTGGAGAGCAGCCCTTGCACTTGGATGATGATGGAGGGTAATGAATTCACCAAGTTCTATGGAAAGGATGATGAAAAGTGAACGTTGGAAAGGGATTTGGATGTAGAAATCATGCTGACTTTGAGAGATGTTTTCTGGGTTTGCTGGGAGTGATGTCTATCTAATCTGGACTCCCTTTGTAATGAAGCCAAGGCCTCCTTTTTATAGGCCCATGGAATTACCGATCGGCATAGCCCTGGTCCTGCCAATCGACAGGTGCGTTTAGGTGCACTACCGATAGGCAGTGTCTTTTAGGACTTTTTGGAATATCGGTCGCTGAGCACAAATCGTTGATCCAAATCGTTCATGGGGTAAACCATTGGAAAGGTAATTCAGAGAACTTATAATCTCCTTGGACTTATCCCAGGTTCGGGCGTTAACTTTGGATAAAATGTGGCTCGGAAGTGCTCGTCGGTCCTTTAGACGGGAAAACTTTGGACGCAAATGGATCGTTCGTTCGCATGGTAAGTCAGAATCACACATAGGGCAGACCGTTGGAAAGGTTAGGATATTTACTTCGACATTCCAAAGAGTTTGATCCAGTTCGGGGAGTTAACTTTGGTAAGCTGGTCCCTGAAAGCATTCAGTGACCTCTCGGAGTAAAACGGATCGTTCGTCCGTATCGTAAGTCAAAATTGCATATAAAGTGGACCATTGTAAAGGGGTTTCAGTGCCCTTTGAAGATTCATCCAGTCTCGATCGAGCTGAAGAGTTGACTTAGGTAAAATGGAGCCCGAGAGCGCCCGATGGCCTTTAAATCAGGTTTCAGAGTAAAACGGGGTGTTTTTCCGCATGACGAGTCAGAATCATTCACGAGATGGACCGTTGGAAAGGGGTTTTAGTGCCCTTTGAAGATTCATTCAGTCTTGGTCAAGATAAAGAGTTTGACTTTTGGTCAAACGGAGCTTAGGAGAGTTCAATGGCCTCTATGTCGGTACTCAGGGTATGACTTGGGTTTGTAGTGATGAAGGGAGGTGATAAGGACCTAATGAGAGGTTAGGGGGTAATATAATGAGGGGTTTACAGTGACACTTCATAGAAAGAGACACTCCAGAACAAAATGGGGTGGATGAACGTATTAACCGCACTTTGCTGGAGAAGGTACGATGCATGTTATCCAATGTTGGTTTAGGCAAGGCATTTTGGGTTGAAGCTATTACATATGCATGTTATCTCATTAATAGATTACCTATAGCTACAAATGAGGGAAAAACACCCATGGAGCTATGGTCGAGAAAACCTATACACATTATGATTCTTTACATATTTTTGGCTCCCCTGTATATTTCCATGTTAGGGAAAGCAAGTTGGATCCTAGAGATAAGAAAGCCATATTCTTAGGCTTTAATGATGGAGTGAAGTGGTATAGACTTTGGTGCCCTAAGACGAAAAAGATCATAAATAGAAGGGATATTACATTCGATGAATCTTTAATGGTTAAGAGTTCTCCTAAGGAGAGCAAAACCAAATAAGTTCCAGAACAGGTAGAGCTTCAGACTCCAATTTTTGCATTTAGGCTTATCAAAAATTCAAAAATTGATAAGAAAAGTACATATGAGGTGGAGGATCCTGCCCATGAGTCTTCGCAGCAACTATATTATGTTGCAGCTAATAGATCAGAAAGACAAAAAAGGAAACCTAGATGGCTTATTACTGATATGGTGGCATATGCATTGCCTATGGTTGAAGATGACATTCCATCTACTTACAAAGAAGCCAAAAGAAGATTAGAAAGTGTAGATTGGAAGAAGGCGATGGATGAGGAGATACCGTCTCTTCATACGAACCAGACTTGGGAGTTAGTCCAACTTCCAAAAGAGAAGAAAGTCGTTGGGTGCAAGTGGTTATATGCCAAGAAGTAAGGCTCCTCAGAGAAAGCTAATGTAAGATTCAAGGCGAGGTT
This sequence comes from Sambucus nigra, assembly GCA_949130495.1. NCBI lineage: Eukaryota > Viridiplantae > Streptophyta > Magnoliopsida > Dipsacales > Adoxaceae > Sambucus > Sambucus nigra. Next base: position 128,064,914 of record OX422207.1, on the reverse strand, counting down.
GGTGGAGAAAGGCTACGTGCAAAAAGAAGGGATCGATTACAATGAGGTATTTTCCCCGGTTGTGAAGCATTCTTCCATTCGTATTTTGCTAGAATTGGTTGCGCAGTTTGATCTCGAGTTGGCACAACTTGACGTGAAAACTGCATTCTTACATGGAGATTTGAAGGAAGAAATATATATGACTCAACCCAAAGGGTACAAGGTTACTGATAAAGAAAATTAGGCCTGCAAACTAAGAAAGTCATTATATGGGTTGAAACAAAGTCCAAAACAGTGGTATAAGTGATTTGATCGATTTATGTTTGGGCAATAGTATACAAGGAGCCATTATGATCATTGTGTGTATTTTTATAAACTTTGTAATGGATCCTTTATTTATTTTCTCTTATATGTTGATGATATGCTGATTGCTTCTAAGAACAAGGTGAAGATTGAAAAACTAAAAATTCAGTAAAGTCATGAATTTGAGATGAAGGATCTGGGCTAGGTGAAGAAAATACTTGGCATGAAGATTAGTAGAAATTATTACAGGGGCATTATTTAGTTATCACAAAAATAGCATTTGAAGAAGGTATTGCAGCATTTTTGTATGGATTCTAGAACCAAACCTGTAAGTACTCCGTTGGCCCCACACTTGAAGCTAAGTGCCATAGAATCCCCACAAATAGATGAGGAACGTTCAGAAATGGCTCATGTTACCTATGCTAATGCAATGGGAAGTTTAATGTTTGCAATGGTGTGTACAAGGCCCGATATTTCACAATCTGTTAGTATGGTGAGCAAATACATGCATGATCTAGGAAAAATGCATTGGAAGTCTGTGAAATGGATCTTATGGTACATCCATGGTACTGTAGATTTTGGTTTAAAATTTGAGAAGGATTCACGTGCTCGTCAGCATGTGTTTAGATATGTGGATTCAGATTATGCCGGCGATTTGGATAAACGACGGTCCACTACTGGTTATGTGTTTACACTAGTTGGAGGCCCAGCCTGTTGGAGATTTATGCTACAGTCTACGGTGGCTTTGTCAACTATAGAGGAAGAGTATATGGCAGCGACGTAGGCCATTAAGGAGGCCATTTGGCTTCATGGCTTGATTTAAGATATAGGAAATGTTCAGGATTATGTGGATGTCTTCTGTGATAGTCAGGGTTCCATCCACCTAGCCAAGAACTAGGTTCATCATTCACGGACAAAGCACATCGGCGTTCGTTTCCACTTCGTTCGGGAAATTTTGGATGAGGGGAATATTCTTCTCAAGAAGATTGGAACTGAGGATAATCCCGTAGATATGATGACAAAGGTTGTTACTGGGATCAAGTTTGAACACTGTTTAAACTTGATCAATATACTTCGAATTTGAACACCTTCTGGCGTATGGCGCTTTTGAGCGCATTTGGTGGCATATCAAATCGTTCATTTATTTGGACAGTATGGGGTTATTTTTTGGATATCTCATCAAGGTGGAGATTGTTGGTATTTCGATGCTTGCTGAAGTGGTCAGATTCTTGTTGGAAAATTTATCATACTTATCAAAGGTGGAGATTGTTGAATCTTAAAAGTGGGTAGTAACTTTCGGTGGCTTTTACGCACTTTCGGTGGTTATTTTCCAACTGCCTCATTTCCTCCATAAATTATCATTTTTCTCCATCATTTTGTCTCCTCCATGGATGCTAAATAAGGAGATAACCAGCATGGAGGACGACATACCAAAACATTGAAACTAAGAAGAGTTAGAGAGTGAGAAAGAGTTCATTTGGAGTTTTGAGTATACACATTTGTGTAGAAAAATACACATTATATTTTTCGTTGGGAGTGTATTTCTGAGAGTCTCTTTTGTAACTCATTTGCAATAGTGAATTGATCCGAGTGTCACTGGGTGTAACCAAATAGGCGAGCCACTTAAATATTTTATCTTCCCCTATGTGTGTGTCTTTTTACTCATTATACTTTTATTGTGAGTGTGTTATATTATTATTTGGGGTTACGGTCAATATCATTTGTTGAAACGCTTTCGCACAACACCTATATGAATTACCAAGACTTTAAGCGATGCAGAGTGGTACTTGATTTTCACGTGTTTGTAAACTGTTACGGCTCAGATCTATCCTAACTTGAATTCGATAACTGTTGTATCACTGATTGGTGTGATCAAGACCTTCTGAATATTGTACTTTGATTTGTGTTCTTTCCATCGATAAAGGTAGGCTAAATGGCATATCTTGCTATATCATAACATCAAGAATTAGGCAAATTCGCAATATTTTGAATGGGCTTGGGATTATTGTTCTTACTTTCAAGGGTCACAATCTGGTGCTAGAGATACAGGTTCTTTCTTTCAGAGGTCAAATATCCTTTAGGATTTCACAATTTTAAATCTCACTAAAAAACAAAGCTCAAACTAGATTTATTTCTTTTAAACATTTTTTGACTGCATATATATTGTGTGTTTGCATGTGATTATCATTGAAAATGTGTGTGATTTAGTTTTTTTAGGTTTATGCACAAAATTTTTGTTCAGTGCATGATGTATCAAAATGTAAAGCTATGAATATCCGAATGGATAGTCGGATTCTTATGCCTAGAAGTACAAGTAGTTTGAATGTAATATATATAAGTACTGTTGTCCTAATAACTAGTTTGCATTGGTTCTTAGATCCCCCATCACATCCTATGACTTGTTGCTGATGTGAGTTCTTTTTAATGCTTTATATCTTTGCCTTTTTCATTATATATTTTTTCAGGCACATTTTGTTTACAATTCAATATTTGTGTGTGTGGGTGGGGGGGGGGGGGGGGGGTTCGGTGTGATTACATTTACTCCGATTGTGATGATCAAATTGCATAATTGTATTGTTTCACTTTTCAATGATGAAGAGGTGAAAATTGGCATAGATTTTAGATCCATCATCACAATGGGAGATGGAATATACAAAGGACTCAACAAATGAAAATTTCTTGTCATCCAAATTTTGGGGTAACTAGTTAAAATACTTTTTTTATGGTTAAGTTTCATGATACTTTAGGTCTTTTATTTTTACTCACCAGTCTCTATTTTTACGACAGTACAACATAAAAACTTATACTTCCTTTTGAAATGTTTTTAGAGGATCTGGTAATTATATGCTTGTTTATAATTAGATATTTAAATAGTACATTGAAATTGAGCTGCAACTTGATAACATAGATCATTAAATAAAGCCGTATGAGGAGTAATTGGAGTGGTCAACCAAAAATTATTATGCTTGGAGCAAGTATGCTGGATTAGAGAGATCCTTAAGACTGGGATATATAAAGCGATTTGTGAGCTTGTAATTTCCCAACCTGCATTGGATATGCCAAAGAATAATAATCGTTGTTAGGATTCGATTTAGCTAGCAATGTTTTTCGTTTTGTTATTTGTGCTCTTATTTCTAGATGGCTTGCAAGCCAATTACTTTTATAGTCTTTGACTATATATTAACTTGAAGGATCTCTTGTAATTCATTGGATTATCACTAAATCATTATTCAAAAATTTCGTGTTTAATACTGTCTCTTCCATATTACATCAATTCTAATCTAGTTACATGGGGAAAAAATGTAGAGAAAAGAAAAGTTTTGATAATTTGGAATATTTTTGTATATGTTCTTGGGATTTGAATAGTGTAGCAAGAGTAACTAGAATTGTTGAAATTTAGAACGTAAATCGAATGATGATTTTTTCTTTTTAAATATGTATTAATATTACAAATGGATCTTTACCATCACAAAATCAGACAAAAGTGTTACAAAATATGTGTAATAAGGTGGAAATAGTATTAGAAAATTTCATTACTAAATCAAAATTAGTAACGGCAAAATACCGTAAGTAAATCCAATATTAGTAACAGTACAAAAGCGTTACTAAATTCTGTATTAGTAACGATAAATATATGTTACTAATTTTGTTCTCCGTGCCTTTTTCTAACGAAAAAATTATCGTTACTAATTATTTTTGTAACGGTAAAAAACTCTTACTAAATAAGCGCCTGCGTTGTGTGTCTTTTGGAAGACGTCCAACAGTGACTGTGAAGAAGGTTAAAAGGAACGAGGACGCGCATCAAGGTTTGTGGGCATTGAGTTTGTGAGGAAGTCTAAGTTATTCTTATAAACTTCTTATATTGTAGTGGACTTGTATAGTTGGGTTGTCCGAGGTTTTTTCCATTGTAGGTTTTCCTCTTACATCGTAGTGTTTTGATTCACTTATTTTATTTTTTATTATACTCACCTAGATGCACGCTTAGGTGAAGACTAAAATTGGTAAACTATTTAACACAACACTTTCATTTTATTTGGTGCAAAGTTTATTAAAATTGTGAAAATTAAAAAATTGGTGGTCTCTCCATACGATCCTAGGGCACTATTGTTTCTCAAATTCGTCCTAGAGTAGGTTACATTAGTTTAGTCTATTTGATCCCTTTAGTGAAATTTTAGGCTTTAGATGAATTTTAACAAGAGAGAATTATTTTTCTCGATCTCAATTGTTTAATGGGACAAGCTATCCCTATTGGAATACACGAATGAAATTTTTCTAAAAATCGATCGGCGAGAGCGTTTGGAACTCAGTTAAGTGTGGGTGGACTACTCCCACAGAAGATGGTGCTCTAAAAATGTTCATCTTTTGGATACTGGCTGAAAAGAATGCCTCAACTTTTAATTCCAATGGTGCCAAATGCTATTTTTTACGCAGTGACTCCCAAAGAGATTAGGCATATTATGACTTGCGAGCTCGCGAATGATGTTTGGGATATTTCATGACACATACATAAGGGAATATATATTGTTTAGGTTTCCAAGTTACAAAATATGAGGACTAAGTTTGAGATGATTATTATATTAGATAATGAGTCTTTTAATGAGTCTTTTAATGAGTTTTATGCAAGCTTGTTGGATGTTGTCAATTTCTCGTTTAACTTAGGGGAGCCTACCCCCGAGACTAATTTTTCTGAAAAATCTTATAGTCATAGCCTAAAAGATTTAACGTCAAAGTTACGGTCCTATATTTTCTAGGCGGTGTTAACACTATGAGAGTCCAATAACTTGTAGGTGACCTTCAAACTTATGAGATAAACATGCGATCTCTAAAGAAAAATGTTGAAAATAGGGAAAATGTATTACTTTAAAAGCCCGAAAGGAGGATATGTTGGATTTCGATATTGATAGTGAGCTTGATGCTAAAGTCATAGCTAGGTTTTATAGGTAGTTCAAGAAGTTTCTTAAGCTTAAAGAATAGAAGATTTTTGAAAATAAATCTAAGAACTTTAATAACCGTGATAGGAAGAATTGGGATGGTCCTAAGGAGGTGGATAACCAGGATAAGTGCTTTGAATGCCAAGTTGGCCTGTAGTTTTATGGATATTTAAATCACATAAGTGGGTGTAATTTGATAATTAGAGAAATTATTATGAATAATAATCTTGGGATTAATGAGTGTTCGATTATTACCGACATGTGTTACATCTACTTTTGGGACTAAGTAAATGCGTCAAAATATTTTTATGTCATGTCGCAGTTGGGTAAAGTGACGGGAATTATTTCACGTTGGAGAAAACGCGTATTGAGAAGTATTGGGTTCGATTAGTGAATTTTAGTTAAGTGACTCGGATGGAGATTTCGAGTGGACGGTTGGTTTCGGAATGGACGAGATAGTGAGAATAGAGTCCCGAGAGTAGCATTTGGGTTCTCAGGACTTTTGGACTAGTAGGGATTCGCATTTGAGTAAACGAGTAATTTTCGGGTTTAATAAGGAGATAAACTCATTTTCTCTCTTAAAAGGAATGAGAGAGAGAGAGAGAGAGAGAAAGAAAGAAAATAGAGGAACGAACGAAGAGAAGCAAGGAAGGAAAAAGAGGAAGAGAAAGGGGATATCCAGCCAAACTTCGCGGGATTCGACTCGAGGTCCTCAGATTTTATCCACGAGGCCAGTATTTACTTGTTTTATTCAATTGAGTGTGTGTACCTCATATTATAGATGGTAAACTATATGATTTTTAGATTAAAACCCTTGAAATAAATTTGGAAAATTTGATTTTGAGTTCACAAATTGGTGTGTTATTAACTCTTTATGAATTCTACTACTAAAGCCATGTTAATGGTGTGTGTATATATGTGTAGAAATGGGATGAAATGAGAAATGAGAGTTTAAATGGTTTTAGGGTTTAAATCCAAGAGAAATTGTTCTATCCTATAAAATAATTAATGTGTTAGTCATAAATCAGTGATTAGATGATTATATTTTTGTTGGTTGGGATTAGAAACCAAAAAAATGGAGGTTTGGATGATTTTTGGGAATTTGAAGAAGATGAAATCACCCGAATTATGAACTTGGTTCGAGGAAGACCTGCAAGACTGTCTCAGGTCGAATCAATTCGCATTCGCATTCGCATTTTAAACTAGTGAAAGTTTCGAAATATAAACGATATATATAATTGATGAATATATCAATTAAAGCTTAGGTGATAACTGACGATATAACTTATATAACCTCACGTCGGGTAAGTGATAGTTATGAGAATTCAGAAGATGGGTGAAAGAGAGTAATTGCGCAGGGTAACTTAACTAGGTTGTTTAAAAATGTATACTATAGGTGTGCACTATTTAGAGGAGGAGTGAGGCGTATCTAATGGGGTACGATGCCAGTTTACATATGAGAGATTTCATATTTTAAAATTATAGCATTTGATGCACTTGCTAAATAATTTCAAAACTCGGGCTCTGACACATTTCTCTATTTTTCCCTCTCTCTTTCTATATATGTATATATATTAGGTGTCTAGACGTTGCTGCAGTAGCGATGGATGTATGCAGGATTATTTTAAACCACTATATCCTTGTGATCTAGATAGTAGGTATTGCATTAACATTCGGGATGATGGCCCAACAATATTCATTTATTATTTTATCGCATTTTAGTTTGCGGCACTTCGATTTGGTTGTATTATATATTGTACCGAGAGTTCGGTTATCTTATTTCATTTCAGTTTTATGTATATAAGCTATTGTGATTATTTTTCTTATAGTTGGTTGGTTAAAAAGATTAGTTAAATAAGATTTTTGATGCCAGTCCTAATAGGTGGTTAGTAATATATTGGTTTTCCACAGTGATGCTGAGAATAAATCATATGAGATTCCTATTTTAATCTGGTATAGGATTAATCACCCAGTATTTTACTAGGTGGGGTGTCACAGATGGTATCAAAGCATTAGGTTCTAGTGTCCTTAGAAATCCGTGCGAATGTACTATGCTTTCAACGTTGCTTTCTATTTGAGATAAATCTTTATTATTAGGATTGTTGATTCCTATTGTGAGATTTCATTCTCCTGCTATTATGTAAGATTATAGTAAATCTTTTGTACGCTTGTGTGATATTCGTGTGCTGATTGATAAAGGGTGACCAGGAAAGGCCGTTATGAGGACAGTAGGAGGCGAGGCTTAGTTCGAGTTATAAGTGGAATTAGGGGATGAGGACTGCAGTTGACGTCACTCCCTTTGTGGCATTGGCATGTATTGCTGCAATGACTACTAGAGTGTAGTAGCTATAATTATCCAAGTACCAATATAGTAGAGAGTGGTACTCAATTTGACTTACCTAGTGAAGTTAAAAAGGGAAGAAGTATAAAGGGTCTTTGATAAGGACCATTCGTTGAAGTTTTAAGTTATGCGAAAGTAGCGTAGCATTATACAATGGAAGTAGAATGCTCAGAAGCTTTTTCTTAAGATCAGGGTATAGAAATGCCCTAATGTGAAAATTTGAGAAAAAATTTCACTCGTTGGAGCGATGTTGAAATGGTTGGAGTCGTTGTCACCATATATGGGGGAGCATAATGTTTTGCTCATAGAGGAATCTTACAGATGGCTTTAACCATGAGTTCTTTTAATTTATCAGAAATAAGAGAATGCAGTTTCTGAATTTCCTACATGAGGATCGGTCGGGGGAAGGCTGTGAACAAAGAGTTACATATATAGGTGAACATTGTACCTGATGAGGTAGGTACAATGAAGAGAGAGAACCATTTAGTGGAGTGATAGCCTCATTAGTTAGTGTTGCAATTACTTATGGAGAATTTGTGTTCGCGAATCCCCACCCCACCACAGGTGGACATCCACTCGGGGATTCATTATAACAGGGCAGTTAAGGCCGGTAGTGTATTTCCTTTGGCCGGAGGAGCTAAGGGAACTGTGAGGGTGATTGTCAGAATCGAGGTAATAAAAGTCCAAGATACTAATAACTTTAACATGGTCAGGGTGGCCAGAGATGGGGGATAGTGTGATGTGGGACGTAGAACCACACACTTTGATCTTGCCCAATATGAGTTAAAGGACAAGAGAAGGGTGCCTAGATGGGGCATTGATTAAAGTAATTTTTGGTTCAATTAAGACAAGTGTACTATGTCTAGGAACCATTTAGAGCATCCAGGGTGATTGGCAAAGTTATTATTATGAGTTTCACCACGGATGAAGGAGGTATATTTTGTGTGACAAGATTGAGTCATAATATTTTATTATCCGTAGATTTGTGTGTGTGATTCGAGTTTAGTGGTAGTATCAGTAATATTATAGAGTGTATATCTATATATTTTTCCACGATAGCGGGGTTCTATTGTTCTCTTCATTCGTTGTGTAAGCGGGTGTTGTTATGAGCCTATATCTGGTTTGCACTACTCGTCTTGTGTCTGTTATACAAGTATGGTACTATTCTGAGTATAATTTGTTCATGGATGGTCGGATAGATAGTAAGCTAGTGATTGCAAGGCTATCGTATCCGCGGTTTGAGGGTGAAACATGTTGTTTTTGCGATATCTCACCTGGATACGAGTTGAGCTCGCCTATAGTATATGTCTAGATGGAACTTCGATGAGTATATTTTTCATCATCATAATTTTAGTGTGTGGAAACCTTATATATGTGATTTAAGGTATGCAAGATTTACTGTTAAGCTGTGAGTTTAAGCTCGTTATTGTTCGTGCAAAGAACTTAGTGTTAGTACAAGCGCTTTGTGGTATGTCTCCTTGAGAGAAGTAGGAGTTCTGACCATATTTTTTTGGTAGACGAGATGAGAATATCCCGGTTGCATGTTTTAAGCTAACATACCTCCACGATCGACAAAGTTAAGTAGTAGTGTATCAGAGGGGTTACTTGTTTGGATTTATCTTGCGAGACACTCCACGCATGAACCTTAACGACATTGGGAGTGGAGAGATGTAATTGGATGAAAGGATGTTGGTTTTGATGATAAATTATCTAGTGTGGAGAAAGAACTATAAGGCTAGAGCCATGTGATGATTAGGGGCTTATGGAGATGGAGGTGCTATGGAAAATAACTAAAATGTTTCTCTCACCGTGAGAAAATGGGCAAGGTAAGGCTAAGGAAATTGATTTGAGGCTTATAGAAATGCCGTGAGTAGGAGGCTAATTCTGAGGTAATATGTTTTGTGTGTGATGTTCATAACACTTGTGTAGAGTATAGGTGCCCCGATTAGTTAGACTTTCCATTTCGTCCAAATAGAAAGACATAAAGATAGAAGCGCATTAGTGTTTGCGAGGTAGGATTTTGAATGTCCCGATTGTGTGCCTTAGGCCATTATATCTTGATGACCGACTACGCGAGGTAGTAGTGTAACGGGATGATTCCTTGTTTGGATTTCACTTTACGAGACATCCCATGCATGAAACCAAGCGAATGTCGAAAGTTAAGAAAGGTCTTGGGCACTAGGGATATAGTTAGTATAGTACTCATCTTACGTGTGTAGGAAATCACACCAATCCTAGAGTGTCATGATGAAAGGCCAGTGGGGCCGTTATTACTGAGATAGGGAGGTTGAGTAGGTTAACCATGAAAAGATTAGTGGGTTAACCTTGACAATGATTAAATTTCCAGGTATAGGAAGAATTTGAATTTTGAGTTATTCGGGTTGAGAGTACCCAGATGTTAGCACCAGGCCGAGTAAGTGAGGCCCATTTTTAGAGAAGGTGTTATGTGTGTGACGATTAAAATAGTTATGTAGACATTCACGGGTTATAGGGTATGTGGACACCTTGGTAAGTTAGTTTTATATACCGTCCGAGATAGAAGGGGCGTAGTATATAAATTTGAAGAATATGCTTTGGGGAAATTATATATAGAATTAGAGTGTGTTGGATGCAACGTCGTATGAGGTACGCAATAATCCAATAATATAGATTCAATAAGAGTTAGAAAACCTAAGATGAGATGAAAGGCTGACGGGAGCAATCAATCGCTAGTGTAGTTTCCTTTTGGGTGGAAATTCTATGTCATGATGTAGACGAACGGACGATGAGGGTGGAGGATTTCCAATGGGATCGGAATGTTAGAACTGTGATTATAAGCTCCTTTTCTTTAAATGCAGTTATAGAAGCACTAGATACGACATGTCATTGTTAGAGTTAACCTTGCGATCGAGGTAGTGTTTCAGCATGTAGAGATGTGGTCAAGATTGTGGTTAAGCTAGTGCGTTAGAGTGTAAGCCTTTAGATTGGTGGGTACCGTGAATAAGTATATAGCAGAGTACCATTGTGTTAGTACCATTCTACTTCTATGTACTAGGATGTAGTGATATTGGTTATCCTAGGTTGGTGGTACAAGTCGTATTCGAATTTCGCGAATGAAATTCCTTTGTAAGGGGGGAGTATGTAATACCCCATACTTTTATGGACATTTAAATTACATAAGTGGGTGTAATTTGATAATTAGAGAAATTACTGTGAATAGTAATATTGGAACTAATGAGTGTTAGATAATTACTGACGTGTGTTACATCTATTTTTGGAACTAAGTAAATGAGTCAGAATATCTTTATGTCATGTCGCAGTTGCATAAAGCGACGGGAACTATTTCACGTTGGAGAAAACGCATGTTGAGATGTATTGGGTCCGATTAGTGAATTTTAGTTAAGTGACTTGGATGGAGATTTTGAGTGCACAGTTGGTTTCGAAATGACCGAGATAGTCAAAATAGAGTACCCGGGGGTAGCATTTGGGTTTCGAAAACTTTTGGACTAGTAAGGACTCACAATTGAGTAAACGATCCATTTTTGGGTTTAATAAGGAGACAAACTCCTTTTCTCTCTTATAACGCACGAGAGAGAGAAAGAGAGAGAAAGAAAGAAAAGAGAGAAAAGAAAGAAGATAAGAAAGGAAGGAAAAAGAGGAAGATAAAGGGGATTTCTGGTCAAACTCTACGAAATTCAACTCGAGGTCGTCGAATTTTATCCATGAGGTAAGTGTTTACTTGCTTTATTAAATTGAGTGTGTGTATCTCATATTATAAACTATATGATTTTTCAGTTGAAACTTTTGAAATAAATTTGGAAAATTTGATTTTGAGTTCACAAATTGGTGTGTTGTTACCTTGTAATGAATTCTAGTGTTAAACCCATGATAATGGTGTGTATATATGGATAGAAAAAGGATGAAATGAGAAATGAGGGTTTAAATGGTTTTAGGGTTTAAATCCAAGATAAATTGTTCTATCCCATAAAATAATTGATGTGTTAGTTATAAATCAGTGACTAGATGATTATATTGTTGTTGGTTGGGATTAAAAACCACAAAAATGGAGGTTGTGACGATTTTTGGGATTTTGGAGAAGATGAAATCACCCGAACTGTGAGCTTGGTTCGAGCGAATCGATTCGCATTTGGGGAAAATCGATTCGCTAAGGAATAGGACCATCTCAGGTCGAATCGATTAGTAATTAGAGCAAATCGATTGGCATCTGAAAAACCTGAGTACTGATCCTATTCGAATCGATTCAGAGCTAGACCGAATCTATTCGCTTGGACAAATCGATTCTCATTTGGGGAAAATCGATTCGCAGAAGCACGAATTGAAAATTTCTTTTCCTGAAGTGTAAGGGGAGTTAAATCATAAATTAGAGATTATTATAGGGGGTTTTAGATGTGATATTCGGACTCCTAAATAATAGAATGGAGGATGAGTAAACCTTGGGTTGAAAGATAGAACCTTGGATTAGTTGAGTGTACAATTCGAGGTTTGGACTTAATGAATGTTTAGGATGAGTAACATTCGAGAGAAGTCTTCAGCAAGTGTATTTATATATTCATGTGTAGAGAGTAAATATGGGTCGATTACATTAGAGTGAATCCTAGGATGCAAGTATAATGGAATTTAGGATATGGGCTAGAGAGAATTAAGATACTATCCAGTATGACTTTATTGACGACTATTATTATAGGTTATGCGATACCTATAAAAGTAAAATAAGTTGCGTGTATACTTATTTAATTATTACGAATCGGTATAATCGGGTTTATATAAAATCCTTAAAAATTATTAAGGTGTGAGTTAAATCTTAAGTAAGAGAATATTTATAGGTTTAGTATTTTAAGTGTGCGAATACTTATATACTATTACGAATAGGAACATTTGGGATTTTGGCTATCGTTGTGAGAGTTTGGCTATTATAGCCAGGGTATATTGAGAAATAATGTATATTATATATACGAGTGGTTACATTATATATATGATTTGGTTATAAATATATCGGTATGTGAATGATATATTTATGTATACATATATCTCTAGTTCTATCTAGGGAGGTTGCGCGATGTGGGTGAATCCCCTGGCTTGAGGAGCAGGGAGAGTATAGTCCCTAGGTCATATCGTCCCGCATATGGATGCGATGATGATTCCACTTTCAGGAGGGAATATGACCGCCTCCACCATTTAGTATTTTTTACCATGATCTTGATTCAGTCAGACTTGGTACCTGGGTTAAGTTGTGCATACCGGGATGATGGTAGTACTCTGAGACTACATCCTCGAGTTATAGCTCGGTGGGATAGTTATTATACTTATGGTTTTGATAGGTATAAATATACTTGTTACGTATAGTATATTTCTTGTATATAAAGATGTGAAATTATATCATTTAGACTTGTGTAAAGTGTAAGATGAATAAGATTTTATTCTCCTTCCGGGATATTTTATCCGGATTCAAACTGTGATTCGTATATTAAAGTGAGAATTATATATACGGGATTTTATATACTAAAGTGAAAATGGTATTTTAAACTAGTGAAAGTTTTAGAATATGAATAGTATATATATATATATATATATATATATATATATATATATATATATATATTCGATGAATATATCAATTAAAGCTTAGGTGATAGCTTACGGTATAACTTATATAATATCACGTCGGGTAAGTGATAGTTATGAGAATTCAGAGGATGGGTGAAAGAGAGTAGTTAGGCAGGGTATCTTAATTAGGTTGTTTAAAAATGTATACGATAGGTGTGCACTATTTAGAGGTGAGGTGAGGCGTATCTCATGGGAGTGCGATACTGGTTTAAATATGAGAGATTTCATATTTTAAAAATGTAGCATTTGATGCACTTGCTAAATATTTTCAAAACTTGGGCTCTGACCCGCTTCTCTATTTTTCCCGCTCTCTTGTTATATATGTATATATTAGGTGTCCAAACAAAAGGATGCTTGAATGATGATTCTTTCGAGTCAGATGTTGCTGTAGCAGGGTTGGATGTATGCATGATTATTTTAGACGCCTCTATCCTTGTGATCTAGATAGGAGGTATTATAGTAACATTCGGGCTGATAACCCAACTGTTTACAGCATTTTAATTTGTGGCACTTCGATTTGGTTGTATTATATGTTGTAGTGAGAGTTCAGTTATCTTATTTCATTTCATTTTTGTGTTTATAAACTATTGTGATTATTTTACTTATGGTTGGTTTGGTGAAAACTATTAGTTAATTAAAATTTTGATGCCAAGCCTAATCGGTGGTTAGTAATATATTGGTTTTCTACAGTGATGTTGAGAATGAACCATATGATATTCCTGTTTTAATCTGGTATAATATTGATCACCCGGAATTTTATTAGGCGGGGTGTCACACAAGGTTTGGGCATTATTCTTGTAAGTGTCCTCCCAAATTAAGAAAGGAGGGACAAAAACCAAAGGAATACAATGCTACCCTTAGTGATAGTGGATCATAAGTGTAACTTGATTTCCCCGTTTATCTTAACTACAACTTGTTCATGTCTAGTGATGAGATATTAGATTAAGGTCATCTTTCGGTTAAGATAATAATGAGCAGGCCAGTTTGGAGGTCCGGTGTTTTGATTCCCAATTTAGTAAAGATGAGAGTGTTAAGGAAGAAGAAGAAGAAGAAGAAGAAGAAGAAGAAGAGGAGGAGGAGGAGGAGGAGGCGTAGGAGGAGAAGGAGGAGGAAAATGAGCTTTAAGTGGCCTTTGGTGAGTTGTGCGCTGAATCGTTGAAGTTAAAAGGTCAATTTATGTATATATCTCAGATGAAAGAACGTGCCATAGGTAATGATGATGAAAATGTTTTTAAAGATCTTAGGACACACGAGAGGACTTTTAAGGAGAAGTTCAAGTCTAGATAGTTTCTCGAGTCTAGGTGTGTGGAGTTACAAGGGAAATTGAGAGACTCAAGTAATGTGAAATTTGATTTAGAGTTTAGGTCTGAAAAGTTGGATAAAATATTAGTCATCATACAAATTAAAGATGACACGTGTGATATTGAGTTCGATGATCCAAATGTTTACTCTGCTAAAGACAAGACCATGCTTTTAAGAGAGACAACTAGTGCTAGGGGAGTTAGAAAATGTCAACCTAAAGGTAACATTAATTTTGTATACACCTGCACACACTGTGGGAGGAAAGGTTACCTTAAAATTTTTTGTTATGATCTTACAAAAGATCCTAGGAAGGCTAAGACTATGTGGGTTAGGAGATTCGATTTAGAGGCATTAGTGTTAGGCTTATTGACTCTTACATGCTTTCACACGATGCATCACATGTTATATTTTATGAGTTTTTGCTTGCATGTTTTTTATACAATAACTATTATTCTTCATGTTATAGGCTATTGCTAGTGGTATGATGTTTATCTTTTGTATTTGTATTTTTTATTTTTTAGTTTGAATTAGTAAAATACAAAAAAAAATATTTTTCTTTGAGTCATTTTGGAAAATGTTTATAACTCAGAAAGATTTTTCATTTTATGTATTTTATTTTTACACATATTGTGTGACATGTTGGTGTTTTTTTATTCCCTTTCCTTTCATGTATCCATGTGGCGAGGACATATTTGATTATGATTTTCAATGCTTGGAATGTTCTTAATCATGTTTTCATGAAGTAGTTTGAAATTAATTTGAATGATCAATTCACTTTGTATATATCTCCGCACACACTTTTTACGAGCTCTTTTGGATTTTAACTTCATATGTCATTTGAGTTAAATAAGTTGTTATCCTATCAGTCTTATCATACACATAAAGTTTTTAACTATGGGGGATTTGTGCATATAAGAGCCACTTCGCATGAGTTTGTTACTTTATTAAAAAATATGAGTGTGCAAGAGCAATGGATACGAAAGGAGAAATCTCCTTTGTGTGAAAGACCACCATTTGTAAGATCCTAAAGAATAGAGGCAAATAAAAATATTTCCAAGGCCTAAAATTTAGCATTGATTCTTCAAAAGTGTGTATTTTTTAAGGTGTTTACTTAAAGATCAATGTGTTTGCACAAAGAGACCTAGTTATGCCAAAACACTTCGACACTATTGATTCGAGAATCATCAAAATTTCTATGCTAATATGCATTGTGCTTGTTTGTCCTTTTGAGTTCTTTATTTGACATGTGAGGTAAAATTGAATGTTGATATATTATTATTGTTAAATAGATCTACTTGACATTTTTGAGTGATTAGGTCATTTTCTCTTATTCCTAGTTCACATCCCTTCACTATGTACCATTTTGTTTAGACAGATTCAAACTACACGAGTGTGTAAACCTTATGTGTCTTTTGTGGTCATTTATACATGTATATATTTTTGTGCTCCATTGGTATATGAATGGTTATGTATATGGGGTATCGTTCATCTTGATTCTTTGCATTTGTATTTAATCCATGCTTATCTTATGCTTAATTTTTTATTCTTACCAGCATGGCGTATGAACACATTTGCATCATTTGCTGCTTACTACCATTGATATCTTATTTATACATCAAAATTGATATATTTTATTCATAGTTTGGATTATATGTGTTTGTGCTGCCATGATGCGTCACTTTACACAACTGTATGATATATTTTTTTTCTTTTTACTTTTTCTTACCTTTGTTTCACTTAGGGGGAAAATTATTATAATGGGGGAAAATTGATTTATTACCCACCTTTATTCTTTGTCTATTCCTAAATAAAAATGGGGAAAATGGTATCTGAATCTTATAGTCCTGGGAAATTTTTTTTCTTAGGGGGAGACGTCTTAACTTATGTAAATATTTTTAGCTAAAACGGGAGAGTTTATTCACATGAATATTTATATTATTATATTCTCTTTGCATTTGAATATGTTTTTCAGTGTGTAGTTTGCAACATTACGACAAAGGTATACATGACAAATGTTTACACAAGAAGGAAAGCTACTCAAGTTTGTGTTGGTCAAGCATCTCTATTTTTTTTTCCTTTTGGGGTTGGGAATTGAGTCGTACTGCCTTTGACGACCCATTTGTTTTTTTTATATTTTGAAATAGCCAAAGAGGAGATTTATGAGAACTAATTTCCTAATCGAGTCAATTTGTATGTATTGGCTTAATTTTGTATTTGGATGAAACTTGTTTTAGTCATAGGCTGTTAGGATTTATATTGTGTGTCATTCAAGCCTATGATTTGTGATTGAAGAAAATACAGAAAAGTTAAACCGACATCGAATGAAATATGTTTGATCCCTGGATTTTGTTTGGGTGTTGTTTATAGTATATATAAGGCCTTTTTCATTAAATTTATTTTAAAAGATTAAAAATATTTTTCCGATTTATTTCATTCGAACGAACTTCATCTATTGTTCAAATGAGGTTTTTGTTTCATTCGAACGAGCGTCTTTCTTCGTTTAAATGAGTTTAGGCATCTCATTCAAACGAACTTCAAACGACATTTAGTTCACAGAAAAATATCTTCAAGGCTCATTTGATCATTGTTTAAACGACAATAGCATGTTGTTCTTATGAGTATGTTTTCGATCGAATGAGAATCATATCGTCGTTTGAACGAACATTATTTCGTGTTTGAACGAACTGCCTCAAAAAATGTGTTGCCTCTAAACTTGACATCATTCTTCTTAGACGGTTTTTGTGAAAATGATTTTCCAAGACATATCTTGTACCTCCCATACTCTAGTTTACACCCAACTTTGAGATCCAAGAATCCTACATCTATATGTTTGTTTGAAATCTTTTCTATGTTGCACCATACTAGTTTGCTCTCCATACCGTGAACGTTTTTGGCAGTGAATACCATATTTCTATTGAGCGGTGGCCGGACTCGCTACGAGACAAGTAAGATCGGTGGGATATCGAGACATGGAAAAGCGCCTACGTTGTATGGATGTTGGAAGACGTTCAAGATTGGTTGTAAAGAAGATTATAAGGAACGGAGAAACGCATTAAGGCTTGAAGTCGTCGAGTTTGAGCAAGTCTAAATTGTTCTTATAAACTGACTATATCATAGTGGACTTGTGTGGGGAAGCCGTCTGAGATTGTTCCTGCTGTGAGTTTTTCTCGTATATCGTCGTGTTGTGATTTACTAATTTTACTCATGCTTATACTCACCTAGATGTATGTTTAAGTCAAGACTAATATTGATAAAGTGTTTCACGTAACACCTTGATTTTATTCGGTGCACAATTTATTAAAATTATGAAAATTAAAAAATTGATGGTGTTTCTATATAACCCTAGGGCTCACGACAGAGGTTCTCGGTACAAATATAGGCTTAGTATCTCATAAATTGTAAATTGTAAACATGGATTATATGATCTGATGTAGATTGATAATTATCATTTCAGCTTGTAGCGAAGGCAATTGAGATGGTCCTGTCTGACTAACTATAAACGCGGTATGCTGGTGTAAAATGTCATCTTCTGCAAAAACTTCGTTTGGAGCTTTGTCTGTTAGAATAAATATAATAGTTATCAATGTTGGTTAACATAGCTACCAGACGCTTTTCTACGATAAGCCCAGAAGAAACAATAAAATCAATTGGATTATGGATTTAACAACAGCCAACTTGGTCCCTGCCGAAGACTTTTCTTGGCATCAAATCACTTAAACAATGATATTTGTGATACATTTAAAATGTTGCCAATTATGTTTATGTCATCTCATTATACTGAACACCATCAATTGATGTAATGTGTGGCTAATATTTATGGGGGCCTGCTGTTGCTTGTTGGTCATTGCTTGTTGGTCTTACTTGTAAGTAACTACATCAAACACACTCAAAGACTGGGAGAGAGATTTATCATAACATAATAAAAAATCTTTCACGGTGTTTTAATAATTGGCCATGTTCACTAAATATTGGAGAACAAAAAAAAAGTTTTTTTAAAGATATATTGGAAAAAAAGAACTACATGTATAAATATAACTTAAAAGGTCGGGTCTGGGAGATACGGATGTCGGCTGATTTTATCCTCATATATGAAGAGTCTGCTCCCATATCTCGAACTCAAATTTGAGCGAAGACACTTGTCATCGCACCAATGTACAACCTTTATATATAAATATAACCTATGGAAGAAAATTTATGTTCATAGAACAAATGAAGAAAATGTCATTTTGTAACATGACTGAGGTGTTATGTCCCCAATCTTTTATTGCAACATAAATATGTGAATAAATGTTAGAATAATATTATGGTTATTTACTCATAATATTACTTTTAATGATTTGAATGTTCCATGATTATGTAACCGTTAACTTCTTGAGGTTTGAAAAGGAGGGAAAAAAACAATATTTAACATGTATAAATGCTCAAAGAAATCGGATTCACGCTTAAGAATAATAATAAAAAAATACGTTCATTTTTTGATGGCTTTATGAGAATACCAAATTTGATACTTTTTTAAAATAATGATTGTGGAGCTGCTGTGAAATATGATAGTACGGGAATATTACCAGTTGTCATGTTAGTATTTTTGTAATTTTTGGCTGTTGGTGACAAAAAATATTGGCATAATACTGCCCCGCTGGTGAGTTTTATCAATGCCAAAATCATATTTTAAACATGAGTAATTCTACACTTCAATTATGTCTAAATGTTTTTTGATACTCTAACATGTGAAGAAGGCGTATCATTATACAATACAACATTTTAAAAATAAAATGGTTAAATTTGGATTAGGCAACTTGTTAGGTGTTAAATATTAGTTTTTATGTAAACCATTTTTTTTAATATTTCCTTGATGTTTTAGGTTGATAATTGATCCTAAAACCGCGCATCCATTAATATTTGCAGCTTGTTTAGACATTTGAATTTGAAAATTCCCATATATTCGAATGTGACTGTGATCAGATCCTTGAAAACTCTATAATAAGTTCCAATTTGAACAATGCATGGATAAAATAAACCAGTCAAGCTTATACAACAAACAAATTGATCCTTTACAGCCACATCGATCTTCACATGTGAGTTAGGCTTTGAATCAAATCAAACCTTTGACGAATGTCTCGAACATCCGAAAGTATACCCTAAAAGGTGAGCCAAAAGTTGATAATAGAAGGGAGGTTATTGACGCCCAATTTTGCATTCCAAGATTCCATGGAGTTCCATTAAAATATAAGCCAATGATGCAGCTTTTATATAACAGCCTTTTAGCGATAAGGTTATCTCCCGTGATAGCTATATCTTTTTTTATGTTACTTCACACTTTTTCTATTGATAAGAATGATATCTTCAATGATTTTATTTTCAAAAGCATTTCTATTAAATGTTACCATAGAGCATGTCTGGATAGCGTGTGAGTCCATTATATCTACTGTCATTATATAGAAAGTCTTTAGAAATCTCTACATGTATAAATTTGTATTAAGAAATTTTATATCTTGACTATCACACGGTGTTCGGATTAAGACGGAAATTCCAATTGAATAAAGTCCTCCTTGGTTATGGAAATTATTTGATCAAGTAGTTTGCTTTATTATGAATTATTGAATTGTAATTGAGTAGATATGAAAAGCATTTAAATTCAATTTCATGTAATGTTTGGTAATTTGAAATTGATGTTAAGGTTCTGAAAAAAAAATTAAGAGAGACGGGAGAGAGAGAGAGAGAGAGACGGGAGAGAGAGAAGAATGCACTTTATGTGACTCCTATTTCAAATTGATGCATTTCATTTTTTTTGTAAAATGATTTTATTTCAGATTTTACACAATTCTATCTCTATCTCTATCTCTATCT
Organism: Sambucus nigra; assembly: GCA_949130495.1. Lineage (NCBI taxonomy): Eukaryota > Viridiplantae > Streptophyta > Magnoliopsida > Dipsacales > Adoxaceae > Sambucus > Sambucus nigra. Next base: position 128,044,607 of record OX422207.1, on the reverse strand, counting down.
CTATCTCTACTACTTTAAAAGAGGCTACTTCCTCTTTAAAAACCAAAGGACTAAACTACCCTCATTAATTTTAAACTTCCTACCATACACTTGCTAATACACCCAATTATCTATCCCTACTTTCTTCTACCATTTTCGTTCTTCCAATCCAACCCTAGAAATCAATCGTCACAAAAATTAATGACAACACTTTCATTTTGCACATTCATTTATTGTATCAAATTCCAAATTAATGTTAATTCATTCATCTTCCACATTACGTTCTTCTACCATTTTCGCACTTCCAATCCAACCCTATAAATCAACCGTCACAAAAATTAATGACAACACATTCATTTTGCACATTCATTCATTGTATGAAATCCCAAATTAATGTTAATTCATTCATCTTCCACATTCATTCAGCCTGTCAAATGGAATCTGAAACACCAACAGTCAGAAATGCCTACGAAATTTTTTCATATATTAGATATGTATCTTCTATGTCATCCAATATTTTTTTTCCTTGCTTTTGATTCTTCTGAAAAAAATGGTTAGTACTCCTACTTCCTTGTATAATTTTTGCTTCTGTTCCGGTTTAAAATGTTAATAATAATCTGATAAGTTCTTACGTAAAGTAAATTTCAATGTGGTTGGATTTTTTAATCTGTTGAAATTATATTTACAATTGCAAAATTTCTAAAATATTAAAATCTTTGCCATTAAAATATTAGTAACGATGTTCGTTTTTGGGTTCTGTTAAATTGCTATGTTAAGTTGTTCAATAATTATTTTCAAAGTTATGTTTTTCAAAAATATCAGATATCCAAATTGTATATTGTATTTATGTTTTTCTTTTTATTTGTCACTTTATCGTCAAATTAAGTTAATTTTTATATTTTACAAATTTCGTATTGATTTAAATATATAGTTTTGGGCATATATTTGTGAGTTATAAATCTTTTATATATGTTTTTCAAGTTTTATATCATCTTAACCATATGTTCGAGAATGTGTGCTAACTGAGCGATTAAATTATCTTTGCATAGGTTTTGGGACAATCAATCCTTTGGCACTTGGTGGATTCGTGACTTTAATGATCTTGGAAAAATATTTTGTTGTTAGACAAGACAAAAAACGGTTGATACCACTGTGATGTACCGTTGTGGAGGTTCTAATTTAATAGTAACTGAAAAGAGCACTAACAAAACAATTAGCGTGATTAAGGTATTAATCCTGTTAACTCTTATAAATGATTCCAATTGTTATATCTTTTACGTCTGCAAATTGTATCGATTCACGCAAAGTACCTTTGCAACTCAATTTGTACATGATTGAATTTTCTGAGATGAAATCTACCTCTTCAATTGATATTAAAATGTACAAATAGGCCTCGAATTATTCAGTTTGCTTTTTCATTTTTTATGAAATGTTCGATTCCGGTCCATCACATGTCCTATCGAATTGAGTTCATCTTATGTAGTAAATGATGATAAAATTTATAAGTTTCAAAGAGACCTTAAGAGTATGCAGGGATCAATTTGGTTGCTTATAGAATGTCAAAGTTGATTGAAATGTTGTTTGTGTATGTTTAGAGACAGAGTAATTTCCAGTAGAATATTTTGGAGGTTGACCAGTTCCATGTATTCTATTTATGAAGAGTTGGCTTCAGCTCCGAACTCGACACTGCTGCTCTGTTCACAACTCTAGGACCGACCTTGATTGAGATTATGAAATGTTGAGAGAGGTCTTGAAAATATTTAAAAGCTTTTTTAGGTTGCCAATGAATACATCTATTATATGACGAGATGTGATTGAAAATTAAAATTGAGTCATTTTCAATCTAAATTTTAAAAATATTTTTATATGAGAAGAATATAAGACTATCCTTGAGTACTTGAACTAATTAATTTTGATTAACTAAAATATTTAGAGTCATCCTAGCCCTTGATTGTTCTCACTTTTATTTCCTCACCATTCTCATATTTTAGATTTTTAGTTAGTTAGATTTACTTAATATTTTGAGTTACTTTTATTTACATCTTGATTTAGTTTAGTTTAAATTATCATCTCACCCAAATTGTTTTAATATTTGAAAAGCACAAAAAGAAAATAAAAATTGAATTACAATTGAGTTTGTCTCTAACTTACCCCCTTGATGTGGATTGACATCCTTCCTTTTCGCTACACTTGAGTTTGTTATATTTTGTAGCTAATTCAGGTTTTGATTAACTTGGCTTGCAACAACGACATAGACAAAAAAGTTAAAGTTATCAAATTTGTACACCAAGTTTGCGCATTAGCTTTTTGACATAGTAAACAACTTATATATGTGCCATTTACATGAAGTTAATGAAAATTCAATCTGTATTTCCTTACATATATTTTCACCATTCTTATATTTAATTAAAATTTTGTTTTAAATTATAAAATCATTTAATTACATTTCTCATGCTCCTTTCTTACTAAACTTATTAAATAATCTTCCAGACACGTCATTTTCCAAATTGTTAGAAATGTCATCCATTCCACCATCAGAAAATGTATCTGGAAAACTCAATACAAGGAAAATACAGAGAATTACTTGGTTACTTCGAGCCCAATTAAATTCTTACCAATATCAAGGTTAGCTAAAAATAACTAAAATATAGTTTACACTTAAGTAAATCATGTTAGACTTATGAAATGAATATTTAATATTACAATTGCTCTCGTATTAGGATAAACTATATATGAATCTCTATGCTCTAACGTTGCTAGAATTAGAAGCAACTCCCGATTTCCGTCACTACAATGCCCAAAGATTCCAATATGAACCCCCAACATTTTGTTGTAAAAAAGGTCAAATCTCACTCGCTAAAACTTCGGTCCCCGAGGTTTTATTTCATCTTTTCACATCTAATTCTTCAGAATCAAGAGAATTTCGTGCTAATATCAGAGCTTACAATAGCATATTCGCCTTCACTCAATTTGGAGTTACTCTTGACAAGCAACTAGCTTCATCAAGATGTGGTATATACACGTTTCGATTTCAAGGCCAAGTTTATCATCATTTACCCCCATTGAAACCCACCAACAACCCCTGTTATTTCCAACTCTACTTCCATGACACTAGCATTGAGCTTCAAAACCGAATGGGAATCTTACCAGGGTTATCCTTAAACGTTGATATAGTTGAAAAGCTCTTGAATGTACTAAATGAAAATCCATACACTCAGTTTTTATGGCGATTAAAGGACTACCCTTCACTCGATGCACTGCAAGTTCAAATTAGTAAACATGTTAACCTTGATCAACGTGTTTACAATGAGCTTACATCCGATGAAATTGTTGCAATATGGATTGAAGGAAATAATGAAAATATTCCTTTCGAGCGAGACATCATTATCGTGTCTCACTCCAGTCAACGACACCAAATAAAGCACTACTTTGGATGTTATGACCCATTACAGTACCCATTGCTTTTTCTAAAAGGAGAGGTTGGATGGAATCAAGACATAAAGCGCCAAAATGATACCTCATCTACCACATTTACAAACATTCAGGCCTCCCTACGAGTAATCACATGTACAGAGGACATTCTCTCATCAGAGCAAGAAGGTATAGATTTAACATAAAATATATTTTAAAAATATAATTCTTAAATTCCAATTTGATTACATTTAACAATCATTCTTCTTTTTAAATTTCCACAACCATACACTCTTCAAGGTGTTCATCGAGAGAACTCGTCTAAAGTATCATGTCGAGAATACTAGGCACACAAATTGCCGATCAGAAATAATAGACAATCAACATTGTTATTCGCTGGAAAGCTACTACAATAGTATTCTGTCGACATTTACATAAAGTTAGAAACAACCCGACTTGACTTCTATCGTAACCAACAGAAAAAAATCAGAGGTAAATTATACCAAGGATTGGTCGACAACGTCACAGCAGGTGAAAGAAGAGCCAACAAAGTCGGTCAAAGAATTGTTCTCCCAGCATTATTCATTGATGGACCTAGAGATATGCGTCGTAGATACTTGGATGCAATGGATTTAGTTCAAAGATATGGGAAGCCAGATTTATTCATCACAATGACTTGCAACCCTGATTGGAAAGAAATCCTTGATAATCCTCATCCAGGTCAGGTACCTCAAGATCGACCTGATCTAACTTCGAGAGTATTTTGAGCTAAGTTAAAGGGCCTAAAGGATCAAATTTTTAAGAAAGAAATATTTGCAAAGGTAGCAGCACATGTACATGTAATCAAATTCCAAAAGAGAGGATTACCACATGCTCATATTTTGGTAATTTTAAAGCAAGATTATAAGATCAATACTCTAGATAATTACGATAAATTCATCTGTGCAGAGATAATTGATATTCATGAATACCCATTGCTTCATTCATTAGTCATCAAGAACATGATGCATGGTCTCTGTGGAGAATTGAATAAAAATAACCCCTGTATAATAAATGGGAATTGCAAATTTCATTACCCTCGCGAATTCGCATCTTCTACCTCTCAAGGCCAAGACTCATATCCTATTTATCGACGCCGAAATAATGGAAGACGAGTACGCGTGCGCAACAAGTTGTTAGACAATCGATGGGTTGTTCCTTACAATCCATATCTCCTTACAACATATAATTATCATATCAACGTTGAAGTCTGCTCGAGGTTAAAAGATGTGAAGTACCTTTACAAGTACATTTACAAAAGGCATGATAAAGTGGCTGTGCATGTTTCATTTGATGAAAATGGCACAACCACTATTGATGAGATCAAATAATTCCAAGATGCAAGATGGGTATCTTCACAAGAAGCCATTTGGAGAATTTTTGAATTCGAGCTAAATGAAATCAAGCCATCGGTGATAAAACTTCAACTCCACTTGCCAAATAAGCATACTGTCACATACGGGGAGAACCAAAACTTTAATAATGTCCTTGACACCCCTAACATTAGCAAGACAATGCTAACTGAATTCTTCAGTATGTGCTCTAGATTTAGCGAAGCACGTCAATATCTGTATAGGGAATTCCCTGAGCACTACACATGGGACAATAAAGCAAAAACTTGGTCTAAAAGGAAGAATAAACTCAATGCAATTGGCCGTGTGAATGGTGAGAATCTTGTAGAAGGAGAACGATATTACTTAAGACTTCTTCTAAATCACATCTGGGGGCCAAAATCATTTGAAGACCACCAATGAGAACAATTACAGAAGCCTCAAACTCTGCTAAAATGAATCTGGGTGATATAACACTCCGAGATACAAAGTATGCATACTATACTTTAAACTATCGATTCGAAACAAAACTTACTTAAATTTTACTCTCATATTTCCGCTTTTCTTCATAATTTCTTGCTTTTCTTCATAGTCCTTTATTTTAAATTCAATATTATTATTTATTATTTATGACAGGTTTCAGTAAATGAAATTCACATTATGGGGCGACTTAGCAGAGAATAAAGGCGAAAAAATAAGTGACTTATCAACAACATTTCTTATAATAGTCATTTCTCAAGCTAAACGTTCATCCTACGAAGGTACAATAATACTTATCATCTCACGAACAATTAATAAAAATCCTACTAACTCAAAATAAATCAATGCATTCTTCACAGGGGGAGTATAGCTTGAGCAGTGTATCAAAGACTACAATTTAGATTGACCCCGATATCATACAAGCTACTGAATTAAAGGACTGGTTAGACAATTTCTTTCAAAAAAAATAATTCTCCCTTACATGTATTAATTTCCCAAATGTCAATTACAGGTTGTCAATATCAGTATCATCCCCACATTTCAACAAATTTTCTTCACCTCTCCAAAAAATAATCAATAATGCGGACACTGTTTCTATTCATGATATTATTAATGGCATCCCATCAACTATAGAGGTAATGATTCATTTACTATGATTCCCTTTTACGTCTCAAATATCCCCAATTTAATAACATAACATATTCGATTTTTCACAAATCACAGAATCTTTTCTGTTCTTTCGTGGCAATGATTATGGAGGTTAGAAACAAGGAAAATCCATGGTATGATACTTGCAATGTATGCAACAAAAAAGTCACTGTTGAAAATGCAAATGGCACATGCTTAAATTGTAGTACTTCAAATTCAAATTACACAACAAGGCAAATTAATATGATCAAGAATCTTTCAATATTAATAATAAAACTCATATATAAAACTTAACTAATACATTATTCAAAAAAATATAAGGTACTTACTTCAATTTGTCGTCCAAGACGAAGATGAAAGAGCATCAATGCCACAATTCGAGGAAGCAGAATCATTCATTGGCTGCAACATTCCAAATTTCATCGCTTCTAAAGACAAGGTAATATCATTCTTATTTACAATTCAAATTCATACATTTATTCAATAAGGTCAATAACAATTATATTTAATTAAGATTCAAATATATTATTTGGTTTACACAGGGAATTTTGCACTCAGACTATGTTCGAAAGTTATATACATGCATTGGGAAAGTAGATAGATTCTACATTAAAGGGAAATCACTTAAAGCATTCGATTGAAAGCTTGCACGTTTTGTAGCTCTGAAAGTGGAAGAGGAAGAAGAACCATCAAATCCTAACAAACTTCAAAAGCAACATATTTGACGATTACATTTCAATTTTTTACCCGTAAACATTGTCCTTATACAATTTATTCCAAAAAGAAATTATCTATTGCTTTTCATTTTACATTTATTATAACTTGGATTTATGGAGATTGATTTAAAATATTCAATCGTAATGCATGGCTTATTGCGTCAATAGAACTACATTGTTAGTTACTTGACTTACTTAACTGTCCTTAATTTAAAAAAGGATTTACAATCATACATTATTATTCATGATTTCATTCCTAAAGAGAAATATCGAAACTCGCACACACATGCAACGCACGTGGGCACATCTAGTGAGCTAAAATGAGACAATTGATGAATCATTTCATTAATGAAATCAAACACAATTAATGAATCAATTTGTAAATGTACCAATTTATTAATGAGCCAATTTATAATTTTTAGACAATCAAACAAGGCGCAAGGCTTTTAGTAATCGTCATTAGAGATTTCTACATGAATAAATTAGTTTTAAGGAGTTTTTATATCTTGGCCAGCACACCACATTCGGATTGTGATAGAAATTCCCATGGCATTTTAGGCCTTTTCCAATTTGTATGATTTTCACTGTTAGAAAGAAAGAAAAGGTATAAACTTCTTCAAATTTTTTTTCTAAATAATAGTGAATTTGTTTTAGCTCATCAGTCAAATAGAATGAATGTATATATTAAATAGTGAGTGGTCTTAGAGTTCAAAAAAATATATAAGTGGCTAAAAATCAAGAAAACTCTCTTTTATAACCGTTATTTCGAATGTGGAAATGGAGAGTGAGTTGGAAAATCTGAGGTGGAGGAATTTTGTGTAACCACATTCCTTAACTTTCAACTAAGTTAGAAATGGGTTAGACAAGACATGACTGAAGATGGCCTTAGCTTTCTATAACATTTGTTTTGATAGAATTATCCGCCGGAGAACAGTTAGACCGTCTTAAAAGCTTGCCCATAGATCCCCTATCCCTAAATCAGTCATTGTGATTAATAAAAGTACAATTTATCCTCTAATTTGTATATATGTACTAACTTTAATATTTTGTTCATCCAAATTTATATTCAAAACGCTATTGGTGAGATTTATCAAAAGATATTCATGCTATCCATTTTTTATGTTCATTTGTGAATGCATTATCCGTATTCGTATCCACCCGTATAGTAAACATAACTATCCATATTCGTATTATCTCGGATAATTTAATATTCGTATCCGTTTACATTGTTTATCTGTTGTAATTAACACTTATTTTAAAATTAATTAAAATTCATATTGGATAAAAAATAGACAATAAAAGTCCAAAGAGAATTTTGCTATAATTAGAAAAAGAGGCAATACAAACTCTTAAGATAATATTTGAAATAAAGTACTAACACTTTATGTTCATATTCATGAATCATGAGTTCTATTTTCCCCGCATTGAATAATCTATAGCTCCTAAACACGCATTTCTTGTATGTTAAAACGGGAAGATACGCATCAAAAATCTTAATTTTATTCACCGACGCTACTTTAATCTATAAAAATAATTATATAAGTAAACAACACTTTTCTCTCTTTACTGTGTGTGGCCACAACTTTTTTCCTTTCTTAAAACATCATCGTAACGTAACTTTCAAAGAAACCTGTTGGACATTTACAAATAATAAATTCCAATCACAAGTAATTCTACTCAAAAAGAAATATTTCGAAGATAAGAAAAAATTATGAAATTCTCATAGTTCAAGTACAAGAGGGTGCCACAATATAAAAACCAATTCACCAAACTTAAATAAGTCATTGAATTTAAAAAAAAATAACTGATAAAGGAAATAACTAATAGGGTGGAGAAGGAGAGCTTCGTTTGGGAACAAAAAAGAAAAGAAAGGCGGGTAAGGGCTTTTAGGGTTATCGGGTGTGGATTTTTATGTCCAATTTCTATTTTTTTTTTCTTTTTGTTGTTTAGTTTAAAACATTTTTGAAAGGGTTATTTTTTTCTTCCTATTATCTGTTTTAACTCTAACTCATTCATTCTCATTTGATTTTATAAAATTATTATTTCTTCATTTTTTAAATCAGTATAACTTACGTAAAAAACATAATCATAAACATTGAATCAAAATTACGAATATAATAAAACATACCTTGAAATTTGAAATTATATTCGTATATTTGGTAATACTTTTTCCCATATCCATGCTCCATAAGCCCATATCGCCCTATAACTTCCAATTAAAATTAAAAACAAGTTAGAAAATAATATATTTCAAATATAATGTAATTGCAATCAAAATTTTAAAATAGTGGACTAATAATCTTCTAAATTAGAGTCATAATATATAACTACTCATAAAAGATTCATCAGCACTTGATTCATTCCATGCTTCTAAAAAAAAAGTCTCAAAATCATAAGTGTTACAATAACTCAATAATCCATTGCAATTAGACAAATTCAATAGCCCTCTAGCTAGTCTAACTCTCATCTAACTTGTTATCGAACTCCAATTCAACTTCATTCTCCTAATCTAACTCCTATTCCGTGTCATCCGATACAAAGTCATCTTCCTCATGCTCCCTTATTTCATTTTCGTCACAAGCATTTCTTCCACTTCTTCTAGTTTGTAAGATCTCATTTGCGTCGGATGCTTCTCCCACCGCATCCCATATAAGTCCGAAACCTACCTCCACCTCATCATCATCCTCATCATCATCACAACCATCAACAATCCATGGTTGTGCATTACTAGCATCACTTGCTAATAATTTATCCTTCCTCTTTTTATTGTTATTCATCAACCTTGCATTAAATTTCACATAGACTAGATTATTCATTCTCGTAGTATCTAGTCTATTCCTCTTTTTGGTGTGTATCTACATGAAAGAAATTACAAAAATTAGCATAATATACCTTGAAAAATACAAAAGTACAAAGACACACCCGTATGAACTACTACTTACCCCTTCAAAGAGACTCTAATTTCTTTCACACCCCGATGAACTAGTAGTCAAACCAAGGATCATTTTTTCCATTTCCTTTAAATTTGGAGTTTCATTTCCATAAAAGTCCCACCAACCAACTAGTTAATATGAAAGAAAGAGAGAATTAGTGACATATATGTAAATTATAGAGAATGAGCAATGTTATGTAAATGAAATAAATAAAAGAGGAATGGTAATATACAAGGATTATAACTTGCATCATTCTTCTCACATCCACTTATTTCTATCTTTCTTCAAAATCCACCTTCTCTTTGAGTGTATTTTTGCAACTCCGTATTTATCACATGGTATTGCATTTGCTCATCGGGAAATAACTTCTCAACACAAGTAATCACAATATTAGTTATCAATGGATCATATTTTATACTTGAATTCTTAAAGAAATAAAATGGATTCAACAAATAAGTTGTTGTATGAAGTGGACTATCAAGACGATCCTTGCTTTTACATGAATAATGTTTAATATTGGCATATAGTCAAGCTCCTTCTTCAATGCATTTTTTATGTCATACTTTGCCTTTAGTAGTTCTTCATAAACGAGCCCCATTGAAGTCCTAGCATCTCCATCCACAAGATTAAGCACTTTCAGTAGAGGAGTGAACACCCTCAAACACAATTCTATTAAGTTTTAAAACTCATTGGGAACAACAATAGCAAATGCCTCATTTCCCTTTTAGTTATTAGACCATTTAGTTTTGTCCCATTCATTGCTAGTCATCATATTTATCAACTCTTGTTTCTTATCAAGAAAACTTTACAATGTTAAGAAAGAGGTTGCAAACCTAGTGACTCCCGGCCTAACTATCTCCTTTTTTGTAAACTTTCTCATTAATGACAAAGTCTTGTGATGATTTTTCCTTTTTGATCACACCCTTGAAATTATAAAGTTTAGAGATGCCTTCAAGTATGAGGTTGAAGGTGTGGGTGGCACATGAGGTCCAAAAGATGTTAGACCTTTCTAAAGCTAATAAATTCGTAGCAGGCATATTATTGCAAGCGTTGTTCGTCACCACTTGAACCACATTTTTGGCCCCAACCTCTTCAATACACTCTTTGACATACTTAAATATGTATTGACCGGTGTGAGCATAATTTGACGCCTCCTTTAAAGAAAGAAAGGTGGTCCCTAATGTACAATTCACACACAATTTCATGATGCTTATTCTTTTTTTATCACTCCAAGCATCAATCATGATAGAATACCCATTATTTTTCCACTCCTTCTCTTGATTCTTAATTTATTTTTTGTGCTTTCCATCTCCCCTTTCAAAAGTGGCTCCCTTAGTTGGTATTCAGAGGAAGGTGTGTAACCTTGGCCCCATATAAACCAAGCGCCTCACAAATTTTTTTGAAGATATCATTGTCAATTGCCTTGAAAGAATGTCGGCTTCATGTATCCATCTTGCCAAATATTGATGACCCTCATGCACCCTTTTCTTGTCAACTAAATCATTAATATTTATTTATTTATTTTTCTTACTCGCACTCATGGAAGCATCATCCACACAAATTGACTTCGCAAATTGATCCATGGGACCAAGATTAATAGTCCTTTTTCGACTCCCAACCTCAATACTTTCAAATTTATCATCTCCCTCTTCACGTGTTAAAGATACTTCTTCCCCGAACATGCATTAGCCGATAACTTTTCCACATTCTTTGACTTATTCTCTTAAAGAGACTCACGACACTTGACTTTTTGCTCCTCACTTGCTTTAAGTCATGGTGTAACACCCATCCCTTTGATCCTAGATATGTGAATTTTGTGCCTATTAATTCCGCCCTTTGTAACATTCCCACATAACACACATTGAACATCATTACTCTTGTTGGTACTCGCATGAATTGCACTTTCCCATCCAACATCGCTGGAATTATTTTTTTGGCTCATTGGATGCATTGGAGGAAGTCTCGTTTGATTCCGTAGACATTGAGTCCTAAAAGCATCAATATAAGAAGAAACACATTTACACACTTCATAACATTGCTCGCTTGTTAACATTTATTAACTGTTAACTATTCATAAATATAAGCAAAAACAAACATTTAAGAAATCAAAAACAACATTTATAACTATCAACACTTCATAAGAGGATTGAAGCTGTAAATTATAACTATTAACACTGCATAACTGTTAACACTGCATCAAAAACAACATTTATAACATTTATACACTGGAATGATTGAACCTGTAAATTGTTAGACTTTTAATTAATTATAAGAAATGTTGTTTTTTATGCTTATACAATTAACATCATCTTAACATATTAAAACTTAGACAATTAATTAACATCATCCTTTTGTTGATTAATAAAAGCAAGTTAAAAAACTTAACATCATCCTTTTATTAGACTTTTAATTAATTATAAGAAAACTAAATTCTTTTCGTGATCAAAGAAATAAGAAATAAGAAAGAAATCAAAAGAAAAAAAATAAGAAAGAAACATTTCGGGTTATTTTTGGTGAATTTTTTTTAGTCGTTGTCATCTTGTAAGAAATCAAAAGAATGAAATCAAAAGAAATAAATAAGAAGATGGAAAACTTACCTGTTTTTTGTTTTTGGCCGGAGTAGAGGTTTTTTGTTTACGATCGACGGTGTTTTCTTGGGTTTCGGCAAGAGATTGGGTATATTTTTTTTATTCAAGCATTTAGTTTTTAAGAAAAATTAGATCGGGGAACTCTTTGCCTTTATTTTCTTGATCGGGGCACTTTTTTGATATATAACTATTCACTCAACTAAAATACATGAGAAAAACAAAAAAAATATAAAACAGTAAAACGACGGCGTTTTAATTTAAAAAAAAATGCATTATGCGCGGATTTCACACATATGCGTGCCTCGCACCCGTTGATCACCTTAAAAAACGTTGACCACGCATTTTTCCACGCATACCCCTAATGCGTTGCGTTTCTAAAAAGCATCACGCATATGCGCGCCTTTTAGAACACTGGTGTATATATATATATATATATATATATATATATATATATATATATATATATATATATGTATGTATATATATATATATGTATGTATGTAACTGTAAGAGCATATTTTCTCTTATTGCTCAAATAGCTTAGGCCTACATTAGTTTTTGGCATATCCTGCTACCGTGTGATTTGAGCCATCACGAACTCTGAAGATCCAACATCTCCAATGTTCATTCATCTCCATGCTATGAAGATATAATGCTTTAGTGTTTAAATTTATTCCTTAAATTTATTTTGGGATATTTATTTTTATTTAAACAAGAAACATGATTTTTTATTGAAAAATTGTGGCAGCTTTTCTTTACCTAAAAATATTTAATAAAATGTGCATCTCGATCAAACGAGATGGGAATCTCGTTTAAATGAGACTGGCTTCTCGTTAGAAGTGATTATTTGAAGGTTCCTTCAAATCAACATCTCACGAGGGCGTATATATTGTTTTACATCGTTCGAATCTCATTTGAATCTAGTTGAAATGAGATTAGGATGTCGTTCAAACGACTTTCTTTTGTTTAAATAAGGTAGTTAAAATGAGCTTCTGATTTCGTTCGAACGTGTGCCAGTGCCTCAAATTTTGTTCATATTTTATAAATCCCTATTTCGTATTTATTTTCATTGAGACTTTTTCCAGAATTGATTCTCCATATCTTTTGCAAAAGTTTTCAACCTTTTGGTTTGAGAAAACACTTTTTGATTCATAAATCATAATTCTCATAATTTATTTGAGTGAATCAAGTTTAAACCCTATAATGTGTATCTTGCATACAACCTTTGTGGAAAGACTTGTGAAATCCGAGGGTATTCTATACCGAAAACAGAGGGCTACGGTTCTTGTGATTCTTGCGAGGATCATTGTTGAAGGAAGTTTTCAGGTTTGTGGTTCTTGATTGAATCACAGTAGATTGCTTTATATAATTTCTAAGTTGCGATTTGTAAATTTTATAAAGTTATGCCCTGAGGGAATTTTTCCTGAAACTCTACTTTCATTACATGCTTAGTTTTGTTTATGTTTTGAATCATATATTTGCATGTGGGTTAAAGGATTAAAATTTGGTGTGGATTATCATTTGAATTTAATAAGTTAATGCCATTAGATAATTACGCACTCTCAAATTGGTATCATATCATTCTTACCTCTTAAATTTGTATTAGAGCAGGTTTCATGAAATTATCGTGAGATCCTGATTTTTCACAAATTGTTCATGAGATATCAATTATTTTAAAGAAAATTGATTTTGAAAAATTGCAAATTTTTTGATGGAGAACTTATATATTAGGATGACAATTTTCGATGGATCGAACTGTGCCTATTGGAAAGCCCTAATGAGATCCACTTTAAAAGCCATAGACGAAAGGGTCTGGTTAGTATGTGAAAGAGGGTGGTCTCCAGCCACGATCACTGTTGATAATGTCACATATCCTAAATTCGTCTCATCTTGGACTAATGATAAGTTTAAATGGAGCACTTATAACTCCCCGCAGCTTGAGTGCTATTTCTGGAGCCGTTACCCCTGATGATATCCAATGCATCATGACGTGTATTGCGTATAAGGACACATGGGATATCCTCCAGCTTACACATAAGGGTACTAACACTGTCAAGGCATAAATGCTTCAAAGTTTGACCACCCGATTTGAGACCATCACTATGTTAAATTCTGAGAGTTTTGATGAATTTTATGCTAGATTTTTGGACATTGTAAACATTAGTCTTACTTTGGGTGAGAACATTCCTGAGACTAGGGTCGTTAAACAGATTTTGAGGTCACTCCCTTTCTGATTTATTTGTAAGGTCGTTGTCCTTAATATTTAGGGATTTTAGACATTCTTGGGTTAGAAGAACTAGTAGGATGCTTCAGACTTATAAGATAGATATGTTCCCTAAAACCATTAAGCCTAAGGATACAGGGGTAGCTTTAAAGATTCAATCTAAGAAGAAGAAAAAGGAGAGAGTTTGTGAGTCTAAATCTAAGGGAGACTTTGATGTTGATGAATTGGACTTATTTGTGAATTTTTTTAAAAAGCTTCTCATATTTTCCAAAAACAATTCTTCCAATAAAGAGATTTTTGAGAAAAGATAAATAAATAAATAAATATGATCGAGGTTAAGGATAGCAATGAAAAACAGGAAGATATAAGGTCTTTTGAGTGTAAAGGTTAAGGGCACAAGTCATTTAAGTGTCCCACTATGCGAAAGATAAAAGGATAAGATATTGTAAATAAAGTTACTCTTAGCGTTAGTGACATTGAGTCGGTTGATTCAGGGGGATAATCACCACATGAACCGTACATTGTGTTCATGGCTAGTCACGTGTGTACTCCTAGTTTGTCCCATGATGATAAGGACACGTATAATCGTGAGAGAGCCGATGATGATGATTCAAGTTATTCGGGAGATAGTGAGAGTGAGGATGAGATTGCAAAGTACGGAGAAGGGGTCTCCAAAAATACTTTAGTGGTTTATATACCAAGATGTTGAAAACCAAAAAGTTGAATAAATATATGTCTCTTAGGGTGTTATATTTAGAGAGAGAGAGAGAGAGATGAAAGCTTTGAGGGTGTGTGAGGCATCGACGTGTGAACTTGAGAAGGTGAAGATTTCTTTGTGTGAGCAGTTGATCATCTTAGGTTGGGAAAATAATGAATTGATCAACACCGTGGCTAGTCATACGGGAGATTTTCAATCTTTATTGGAGACTCGCGAGAAACTTGAAGCCCATATAAATTAACTTGAGGGAGATCTCAGAGATGCCTGGAGGTCAAGGTTACTTTAGAGGACACATTTAAGATGGTGTGAAAGATTCTCCTCGATCCATCTTTAGGTAATGTTGAGAGGTTAAAAATAGGTTATGACGGTGCGTACGCTTCTTATGCAGCATCTGATTCGGTTTTTGAGTTTATGTTAGTTCCATATAGACCTCGACCTAGGCATATAAATCCACGTAGGAAAGCTTGTTGTAGAATTTTTGAGAGTGGTGGACCCAAGCTCGTGTATATTTGTTCCAATTTCAAGCAAAGAGGTCACCTTAGGAATTTATTTTAAGTTAGGGAGAGTTTCATATAGGTATCTTCAATGATATGCTACTACACATTTTCCCACACGCACTGTCACCATGTTACTACGCATGCTCCCTCACAATAGATGAGAGAATTTGAGAGTTTTCAAGAGAAAGTAGAGTATAATCAAGACTTCATAAGATTTGATGGACGCGTTTCATAGGATGTCATCTCCTTTGGAGAACTCCTTCGGGCCTAATAATTAAGGTTAAGACTTGTTTCTAGCATATGGTGCTTTTCATGTTTATATCATATTTTCTTATTGCTAGATTGTTCTATGATTTTATTTGTCTTTTTCCATTTTGATATATTTTTTAAAAAATCCAAAAAGATTTTGTTTTTCTAGAATTTTTTTGTAAAAATACAATAAGACTTTTGGTTTCTTTTTAAGGAAAAGTTAAAAACCCAAAAAGATGTTATTTTTTATGAATGTGTTGTAAAATTCAAAAAGAGTTTTGTATTTTTTTACACCATATGTGGATGAACATTAAAGATTTCCTAGTCGCCCATTCATTCCATATCCACGTGGTTATTTTGCAGTATTTTGAGAAGTGACATCATTTCATGTTTATGCTTTATAATGTGTGGAGTCATTAAGATGTGATATGATGACTACTTGGTACATGTTTAACTCCGTGTCACCATTAATGCACACGACCAAGAATTTATTTGAGTATTTCACTTCAAGAACTTATTTGAGTATTGCACGTACCTTCCATGTGTCGGTGGTATTATTTTTATCTCAATATTGCTTTTAAAATGAGCCAAACATGAAAAACAATATAATAAAAGTAGTGCTTGTAAGGATCATTGCTCGGATTGAAAAAATAAAAAATCATATTTTTGGTATATGTGGTATATTTAAAGAAATGGGATCGGGTTGTGAAAGACAGATCGACTTTGCGCGATTAGACACCATTTGTAAGAAGAAAAAGAGCATAAAACATTAAAGGCACATAAAAATAAAAAATAAATACCAGACTGATTTCATAGAACATTGATGCTTCGCTATATATGAGCATTGATTTCTTAAAATATAGTTGAGAGAAAAAATTCAATATTGAGTGCTGAGGGAGTTAAGTAAAAGATTAATGGATTTGCGCATCCTGAAAAAATCTCGTAAAGCATTACATAGTTTTGGGAGTTATTGGTGTGAAAATCACTCACGATATTGATTAGTTGAATAGGTTAAGTCGATTGCACTTGAGTTCACCATTTTTTACACCTAAGGTAGACTTTAAGATCTTGAGTTAGTGATTTCTTATTCCTTCGTGCACATATGTTATATTTGTCTATGTTGATTAACCTGTAGAATATGTTTACACCCTTACATTCCGTTTCCATGATTCGATTATTTTTGTAATTATCTATGGTGTGTTATTTTTTTAAATTATTTTCATTTGAGAAAATTTCTAAAAAATTAAAAATGGTTTGTGATGTCTTTTGAGATTATCATTACATGATTATTTATTCATATCTTATTATGATGATATCTTTTCATGCTTGGTGTTGTTCCCTATATTTTTCATAATTAGTTTTTACTCCTTGTTTATTTTAACAAAATATAAAGGGGAGAACAACATGGGAGATTTGCATGAGTTTGATTTCTGGGGGAGATTTTCAGATCTTTATGTATTTATTTGATATATTTCAAACTCAATGCGTAATGGGTTATTTGCTTTTTCTCATGTGTGTAGGTATTTTGGAAGATCATATTTGGATTACGCGCAATGAAAACAAAGATCATTGTTGATACCAAATTTAGTCTGTTGACATGGCTCAGTTGGGTGAAGACACATGGCAATCTATGTGGCAACAACAAACACTTCCGAGGAACTCAGACGCTCCGAGGAACCATGCTACAACGAGGAACACTGCTTCCCCGACCAACTCAGACGCTCCGACTTACAAGAACTCTCCGAGGAACTTTTTAGTACCGAGGAGCTTAGGCGGTCCGAGAAGCTTAGGCGGTCCGAGCTGCACCTCGAACAAAGTATTAATATCAGGATAACTAACAGTTTGACTGTTCATTAAATGCTTATCATTCAGATGTATACACTTAAAGGGCATTTAATACATTACCCTTTCACATGTACATCATTTAATGTATTACCCTTCCACATTACAGCCTCAGGGCTATAAATACATTGTATTACCCTCATTGTAGGGGACCGGAATTTCTTAAGAAAACTTGTAATCGAGAATTCCCAAATAGTCAGCAATAATAGAAATAGTGGACGTAGGCCATTCTTATAAGGCCGAACCACTTTAAAAGTTCTTTGTCTCATTTTATTTATCTGTGATTAAATAATTAGATACAATCTAATTTTTTACATCAAAAGTAAATATATTCCTCCGGGAAGTAAAACTATGTATTCCTAAAAATGCCAACTTATGTTGGTTAGGAAGTAAATGCATTCCTACGGAAAGTAAAACTATGTATTCCTCCGGGAAGTAAAACTATGCATCCCTACGGGAAGTAAAACTATGTATTCCTCGGGAAGTAAAAGTATTCCTAAAAATGCCAACTTATGTTGGTTAGGAAGTAAATATATTCTCGAAAATGCCAACTAAAGTTGGTCGGGAGGTAAAATTATTCCAAAAAGTGCCAAAGCTCCTCGAAGAGGAAAAATCCACTAACTATGGCCAGTCGGGGATAAAAACCCACTAACTGTAGTTCGTCGAGAAGGAAAATTTACCGACCTTGGTTGGCCAGAAACATCTTATGAATACGAGAAAGTGATCGAGAAGAATTTTTGATTATTACTAAGGTGGTCGAGAAACAAACCATCATTTTTGCCAAATGACTGCCACAAATTTAAACAACTCGACAATAAGTTGGTCGATAAATAACAAAATATTGTTATCTTTTTATCAGATACAAATGCACAGATGTAAAGTGTTACAAAACAATAGCAGTCAAGATTTGCAAATAAATTTTTTTCATTTAATGTAGAACAAAATACATCAGGAATGAAATACAAATTTATTACATCAATACTCCTATTCTATTGGTTTCTTCCCCTCTGCTTTTGAAACAGGTTCCTCGCCAGCAGGTGGATCGTTTAAAGAGAGGGGAGAATTTATGAAGTTAAGATCTTTCAGCATCCTGATATTCATCACGGACGGTCGATTTAGGAGGTGCTCGAGACGAGATATCTCGACATTTGAATGGAGATTGTAATCACCGAGGTATTTGGAAATCAGAAAATGAGGGATGGTCCGAGAAGGGATCCAACTCATATCAAGATTGAATGGTGTCACGGGTAGGTCGATCAACCCAGGATTATGGTAATCCCACAGGTAATGGCCCTGTTCGAGTTGCAGCATGTGACATCCCGACTAATTAAATACCGGGTAGCTACTCCTTTATTAAATTTATACAAAATGCCAAGTTGGTTCAGTTAACAGCATCACTTTCGAAAACATTTTTTTTAATGATTACTAACCACCTAGTATTTAAAAAGTGAGTTGCCAAATTTTAAGTTAACTCTGATTAACATGCAATAAGAGGCTAAAGAAAGAATAACAACATTCACCATAACGAAACAATAGAATAACCAACAACATAATAATAAGTCCAGAGGAAAAACTCCTCACAACCATCCCACAACTGAACTAAATAAAACAATGTAACCTGAATTAATTAGATGCCAAAAGTTTGAAAATCTGAAATAGGAAATGTTTCTAATAGAAATGGGCGACATGCCCTACAACTGAGGAAATCAAAATAGAGTCAAGATAGATGAAGCGCCTACTAGAAAAGTCCTGTAACATCCACAAGCAGCTACAGCTCGTCACCTGAATGAAAATCCTATGCATGGTGTCCTTGTGGCTGGGCACCTAAAATGGTTTTTACAAAAAGTAGATTTGAAAGCAAACGGGTCAGAGCCCGAAAGTGGAGAGTATTTTAAAATAGAAAGTGCTTTAAAAACATTAAAACAATGAATGCAAAATACATGTTAGGACGTGCACTCACATGAAATACTCACCTCTCGTCTAATTTGTGGACTCCTAACGTACCATACCCATCTAAGTAACATATAAATCTAACCAAACCGTAATAAGTTCTACCCCTTACTACTTGATTCTCATAATGCATTCTAACGTTATCAACTAAATGGAGACCTTTACTTAAACTCGGATTCTCGATTATTAGCAATACAATTCATTACAGGTTATCCCTTTTATAGTTACTCAAAGCATTTCTGTATTTATACACACAATACCACATGAAAGTTCTTATTGATTAAGTGTATATTATTCACTTCATAAATATACAATACAAGCACCCGAGACTAAGCTGCGGTGCACACATACTCTGCTATCCATCCCGGTACATCACGTACATAAGGATCACGCATTTCGAATCTCTCAAGAATCGTTCTCAGATAATAGCAAATTATAAACAATGGAGGTGAACACAGTCACATCACATGGGTCACGCACATACCTACGCTCCCACGATCAGCAGACTTATTAACATCCCAATAAGTTCTTCTCTGACCTATGTTCTCGAGGTACCAATCTAAATCCGGGCAACACAAGGATAAGAAGGCCCTAAGCGAACGTAAACCTCCCGTGATAGCAAGTATGTTAGGTATGTCATACACATAAAATCATATACATATACTAAATATGCACACATCTTAGTAATCACCATAATTTATTTGTAGTACACTTCTGATTCTCGTACCGACTTGTAATGTTACACAATTCACATGTTCCCGATTAATTCAATTATTTAGGCCATCAATAATTCTCGCATCGTAATAGTCACTCACGTCCTATTCCACAATTTTTGTTCAATTCAAATCACACTTCTATGGTTTACTCCTCAACATGTCCCAAATATCCGAACTATAACAATTTATCATCAAGGGAATGTTATCTCTACTATTAAACAAGGTTACGGGACACACAAAATCAAAACAGGCCAAAATGGCCTAAACTGTCAGCTCGTTAGAAGTCTCGTTCGAACGAGGATGGTTCGAACGAGAGTTCGTTCGAACGAACTGGGCATCTAACGAGATCTCGTTCGAACGAAAGGCATCGAATGAACATCCCTCTCGTTAGAAGGAAAACTGTCAACTCGTTAGAAGCTCGTTCGAACGACCTGGGCAGGTCTTCTAACGAGAGGCCAGTTTCGAGCCCAGATTTTCCCTTTTTCGTTTTTCCAACTTTTATTCCTCTCTAATCTCATCTAAACATCAATCCAAAAATTGTTCAAGGTTTCTAATCGTCCCTAAACATACTTAGGTCACATACTAACGTGTTTTGTGGAGTTAATTCATTCTAAACATCATCCAAATATCAAATCTATACATTTTCCCCCAATTTCAAGAACATGAACCCTAGAAATTCTTAAATCCCCAAAGAGTCTAATTAAATCCGTTTTTGTTTCATCCAAAATATATTATCATCTGATTAATCACCTATATACCATTCTACATGCAATTTCTCATCAAAATACAATTCCAATTTAATGGGTTTTCATCAATCTCCCAACAACAGTGGAATTTCAGAAATGTCTAAGCATGGAGAAAACATTCAATGCAATTAACGAAATTAAACCACTTTCCTTATGTATTTCTCTGATCTTGATGTCGAATTGATGAATGATTCTCTCTCTCTCTGCAGAATTCTCCTCTCTCTCCCTCTCTACAAGTCTTCTTCTCCAAGGTGACAATGGCGGCTAGGGTCTGCCTTAGGAAACTTTTTTGAACTAATTCTAATAACCCCCGTAGCCCATTAAGTCAATTAGGATTGTTAGTGGATTTAGTGGGTAAAGTCCACATCAGATATTAATTCCGAATTTTCGTGGGTTTTAATTTCCAAAAATTCAAAATTACCAAACTACCCTTTTACGTTGCCGGTATGGCCTAAAAATGCCCCGGGACGCAAACTAAACCCCGACTAGTGTTTTCTGACTATTTCGACCCTTCCGAACGCGTTGGCGCACTCAAAGCGACCATACAGTTAATAAAAATAAAATTCACTCTTTAATTCAAATAATTATATTCCTGACGCGACTGTCACACGCGTCTCAACAAAATTTCCAAATTGTCGTATTTAAATCTCACGACAAATTTTATAATTCAATAATCATATATAGTCATCTATACTCATTAAAATCAAATACCAACTCGCATCTCGCTAGTATTTTTTTATCCGGATAAATTTCCAATTAATACACATTTAATTCAATTAATCCCATAAATAAATATCATAAAAATACGGGGTATTACATACTTCACCCCTAATAACAGAATTTCGTCCCGAAATTCGGAACTAGAAAGTACCTGGTAAGAACATCTCTGGATAACGTTCGCGCATCTCATCCTCACGCTCCCATGTGGACTCCTCGACATTATGATGTCGCCACTAAACACGAACTAACGGGACTATCTTTGACCGCAGTTTCTGCTCACTTCGGTCCAAAATAGCAATCGACCCCTCTTCGTAGGAACTATCAGGCTGGAGATCGATGTCCTCCATAGAAATGTGAGAATGATCCAAATTGTCTCTAAGGTATTTCCTTAGCGAGGGAATATGAAACACATCGTGAATCCGATGCAAATGCTCCGGTAACCTAAGTCTATACGCAACCGGCCCAATCTGCTCAATAATAGGAAATGGTCCCACATATCTCGGTGCCAACTTTCCTTTCTTCCCGAAATGCATAATCCCCTTCATAGGAGATACTCTGAGAAAAACCTGGTCCCCCACTTCAAATTCCTTGAAGGACCTCTTCGCATCAGCATAGCTCTTCTGCCTGTCCTGAGCTACCCGAATGCGACTCCGTATCAGCTCTATCCTTGCCGAAGTATCCTGAATCACTTCCGGCCCAAGTAGTTTGTTGTCCCTCACCTCCAACCAACATGCTGGGGAACGACAAGGTCTACCGTACAGCGCCTCAAATGGAGCCATGCCAATGGTGAACTGGTAGGAGTTGTTGTAACAAAACTCCACCAGTGGAAGATACTGCTCCCATCCACCCTCAAAATCAATGATGCACATACGCAACATGTCCTCCAACATCTGGTTTGTACGATCGGTTTGTCCATCAGTCTGCGGGTGATACGCCGTACTCAGCCGCAATTCCGTGCCCATGGCCCCTTAAAAACTTTCCCAAAACCTTGAAACAAATATCTTGTCTCTCTCAGACACGATATTTAGGGTCACACCGTGAAGTCTCACTATCTATGCAATAAAGAGCTGGGCATACTGTCCCGAAGTATAGTCTGTCCTTACGGGTAGGAAATGAGCGACTTTGTTCAACCTGTCCACAATTACCCAAACGGAGTCATGACCCCTATGTGACGTAGGCAACCCCATGATAAAATCCATGGATATGCTCTCCCACATCCACATCGGGACCTCTAATGGCTGCAGAAGTCTCGTCGGTCTCTGATGATCCACTTTTACTAGCTGACAAGCGGCGCATTTAGAAACAAACACGACAATATCTCTCTTCATCTCGTTCCACCAATATTGACGTCTCATATCTTGGTACATTTTATCCCCACCAGGATGTACCGCGAACCGTGAGCGGTGCGACTCTGCCATCACCTCGTGCCGCAATTCCTCCCCTTCCGGAACTACCAATCTCCCATTGAAGCATAATCCCCCGTCTGAGCTAACAGTATAGGACTCGGCTCCCTCTACTATTAATCGAACTATCTGCTCCTGACAGAACGAGTCATCTGCTTATGCCTTTACCACTCTCGTGACAATATGTGGTGTAACAGTCATCACCGACATGAATGATCAGGCCACTGCATCCTGGTGTCCCAACTCCTTCCACTTGGCCTTCCATACCCCTGCCACTTCATCTACTGGCCTACGGCTCAACGCGTCTGCTACTACGTTACCCTTCCCCGGGTGGTATTGGATATCAAACTAATAATCCTTCACGAACTCAAGCCACCTCCGTTACCGCATATTCAACTTCTTCTGCGTGAATAGGTACTGTAGGGACTTGTGGTTCGTGAACAATCGAAACTTCTCCCCCAAAAGGTAATGTCTCCAAATCCGAAGGGCAAATACCACTGCCGCTAACTCCAAGTCATGAGTGGGGTAATTCTTCTCGTGAGGCTTAAGCTTACGGGAAGCATAATCTATGGCCTGACTCTCTTGCTTCAACACACCTCCAAGTCCTTGCAAGGACGCATCGGTGTAGACTAGATACTCAACTCCCGATCTCGGTAATGCTAACACGGGTGCTGAGGTCAACTTATCCTTCAAATCATCAAATGCTAACTGACAGGCATCACTCCAGATAAATGGCACACCCTCACGAGTCATATGTGTCAAAGGACCCGCTATCTTCGAAAATCCCCGAATGAACCTCCTTTAGTATCCTGCTAGGCCCAAGAAACTACGGATCTCAGTTGGTGTCGTGGGCTTTCCCCACTCCCTCACCGCGGATACCTTCCCCGGATCAACAGATATCCCCCAGTCAGAAATAATGTGTCCCAAAAATTGGACCTCCTTCAGCCAAAATCTGCACTTCTCATACTTTGCATACAGCTCATTCTGACGTAGAGTCTGCAAAACCTGCCTCAAATGCTCGGCATGATCCTCCTCAGTCTGGGTTTAAACCAGAATATCATCAATGAAGACAATAACGAACTGATCAAGGAACTCTCTGAACACCCTATTCATCAAGTCCATAAACACTGTTGGAGCATTGGTCAAGCCAAAAGGCATAACCCGAAACTCGTAAGAACCATATCTCATTAAGAATGCAGTCTTCGAGGCATCCTCCTTCCTGATACACAACTGGTGGTATCCTGATCGTAGATCAATCTTTGAGAAGAAGGAAGCTCCCCTCAACTGGTCGAATAAGTCATCGATTCGGGGCAACGGATATTTATTCCGTATCGTGACCTTATTCAACTCTCAGAAATCCACACACAACCTCAATGATCCATCCCTCTTCTTTACGAACAACACAGGGGCACCCCACAGCGAAGTACTCCTCCGTATAAACCCCTAACCCAACAACTGCTCAATCTGATCTCGTAGCTCTCGCATCTCTGCCGGAGCCATACGGTAAGGTGCGCGGGTAATAGGTCTCGTATCAGGTAATAAGTCTATGACAAAGTCTATCTCTCGACTGGGGGGTAGGTCTGGTATCTCCTGAAACACATCGAAATACTCCCTGACAACTGGGATCGAATCTAAAGGAATCACAACCTCCTTAGGGGTATCCTCCTCTATGTAATACAAATGAGCGGTCGAGCCTCCCTCTGGGCGAGGCATCGCCACTACAAACATCTCTTGCCCCAGAATGGAAAAAACAATGCTCCCACCGAAGCAATCAATCATGGCTCTATAAGCTGTGAGCTAATCCATACCAATAATCACATCGTGCTCATGCATATTTAATACCAACATGTCCGCAGGTAATACCAAACTACCAATCTCTACCCCCACTCCCCGACATATAAAGAAAATAAGTGACCCACTCCCCAATGGTGAGTCTACACACGTCACTGTGCTCTCTGCTGTGGCTAACAACCCTAAGGCTTTCGCAAAATGTATAGATATAAAACAATGCTTTGCCCCCGTATCAAACAAAACCCGACCCATAATGCTATGGATAGGAAACATACCCTCAATCGCGGGTGGTGCCTGTGGAACTGCTGCCTGCTGAAGCTGGTATACTCTCCCATACTGCAGCTGCCCCTGCTGAACTGGGACCGCTGGAATGGGTGGTAATGTTGCCATCTGCGGTGGCGTCGGGAGGGCAGCGGGAAACACGGGCCTCTGCGGCTCCTGTCGAGCACCCTGCTGCTGCTGCGGGGCCCTGCCCCTATCAGGACAGTCTTGGCATGTATGGCCAGTCTTTCCACAAACGTAACACTTCCTCGAGAAGTTCCCCCCGCTCTGTCCCTGCTGCCCCCAGCCCCGGTGGCCGTTATCATTCCTCCCCTGGCCCTACTGAAACTACTGTTGACCATTCTGGCCCTGCTGGTTCTGATGGCCGTTCGGACCCTGATGGCCCTGCCGGAAACCTCCCTGTCCGTGCCTGAAATTTCTAGACCTGAACCCCTTGTGATCCCCCTGCTGGGAACCCTGGTCACCCTGTCTCTGCCCCTGAACAGATTGTGCCCCACTGGCACCCTGTCCTCCAGTCCTGCCCTGATGGCTGGACTCTCCTGATCTCTTGCCCTCAGCCATGTGAAAGCGATGATCCTGGCAGTGTAATAGTGCAGCGTTAACCACATCAGAGTAAGTGGACAACGATAGGTTCCCCAACAAATGCTGACGGATCCTCCAAGTCAACCCGTCTGTAAATTTCTGTATCTTCTTCGCTTAAGTCGGTATCTCATCAGGAACAATATTCAACAGATTGGTGAATTCGGCCTCATACTCGGCCACAGTCTTACCTTCCTGTCTGAGATTCATCAACTTCCTCCTCATTTCCGTGTGAACATCTGACGGAAAGAACTTGCGGTCAAACCGCACCCAAAACTCCTGTATAGTGAGAGTATCTCTCTCCTCCACGGTGGTAATACACTCCCACCACTGCAGTGCAGACCCCACTATCTTAAAGGTAGCTAGTATCTGCTTCTGGACATCGGTGCACTCATACATCCTCAGGTGCCGTTGAATGTCCTTCCTCCACCAACTCGAAACCACAACATCGGAGCTACCTGCGAACTCCGGTGGGTTCGTTTTCTGAAAAGCATCACGTACACGTTCCCAAGCAGACAGGAATTCATGTTCCTGAACTGGCGCGACTACCGGCGCCTGAGGTGGTGCATGCTGAACTACTGCTAGTGCGGCATTTACCGCCTGGGCCACAATGGCTGCAACCTCGGCGGCATTCATCGTGCCCTGAACTGGTGCAGGCTGTGGTTCTGGCGTAGCATCCCTGGGAACCCGTTGTGCACGTCGTGGAGGCATATGAAATAAGAATAAATTTTATAAGTTCGCAATTATAAATTTGAAATAGCTAAAGAATGTAGCATATACAAAAGAATACAACAGTCCTAAAATATAGGGCTCTACATCAAAGAAAGCTCAGCAGAAATATAAATAGCCGTACAGATCCTAAAGGACACTAGAACCTGATGCTCTGATACCACCTGTGACACCCCGACTAATTAAATACCGGGTAGCTACTCCTTTATTAAATTAATACAAAATGCCAAGTTGGTTCAGTTAACAGCATCACTTTCGAAAACATTTTTTTTAATGATTACTAACCACCTAGTATTTAAAAAGTGAGTTGCCAAATTTTAAGTTAACTCTGATTAACATGCAATAAGAGGCTAAAGAAAGAATAACAACATTCACCATAACGAAACAATAGAATAACCAACAACATAATAATAAGTCCGGAGGAAAAACTCCTCACAACCATCCCACAACTGAACTAAATAAAACAATGTAACCTGAATTAATTACATGCCAAAAGTCTGAAAATCTTAAATAGGAAATGTTTCTAATAGAAATGGGCGACATGCCCTACAACTGAGGAAATCTGAATAGAGTCAAGATAGATGAAGTGCCTACTAGCAAAGTCCTGTAACATCTACAAGCTGGTACAGCTCGTCACCTGAATGAAAATCCTATGCATGGTGTCCTTGTGGCATGGAACCTAAAATGGTTTTTACAAAAAGTAGATTTGAAAGCAAACGGGCCAGAGCCCGAAAGTGGAGAGTATTTTAAAATAGCAAGTGCTTTAAAAACATTAAAACAATGAATGCAAAATACATGTTAGGACGTGCACTCACATGAAATACTCACCTCTCGTCTAATTTGTGCACTCCTAACGTACCATACCCATCTAAGTAACATATAAATCTAACCAAACCGTAATAAGTTCTACCCCTTACTACTTGATTCTCATAATGCATTCTAACGTTATCAACTAAATGGAGAGCTTTACTTAAACTCGGATTCTCGATTATTAGCAATACAATTCATTACAGGTTATCCCTTTTATAGTTACTCAAAGCGTTTCTGTATTTATACACACAATACCACATGAAAGTTCTCATTGATTAAGTGTGTATTATTCACGTCATAAATATACAATACAAGCACCCGAGACTAAGCTGCGGTGCACACATACTCTGCTATCCATCCCGGTACATCACGTACATAAGGATCACGCATTCCTAATCTCTCAGGAATCATTCTCAGATAATAGCAAATCACAAACAATGGAGGTGAACACAGTCACATCACATGGGTCACGCACATACCTACGCTCCCACGATCAGCAGACTTATTAACATCCCAATAGGTCCTTCTCTGACCTATGTTCTCGAGGTACCAATCTAAATCCAGGAAACACACGGATAAGAAGTCCCTAAGGGAACGTAAACCTCCCGTGATAGCAAGTATGGTAGGTATGTCATACACATAAAATCATATACATATACTAAATATTCACACATCTTAGTAATCACCATAATTTATTTGTAGTACACTTCTGATTCTCGTACCGACTTATAATGTTACACAATTCACATGTTCCCGATTAATTCAATTATTTAGGCCATCAATAATTCTCGCATCGTAATAGCCACTCACGTCCTATTCCACAATTTTCGTTCAATTAAAATCACACTTCTATGTTTTACTCCTCAACATGTCCCAAATATCCGAACTATAACAATTTATCATCAAGGGAATGTTATCTCTACTATTAAACAAGGTTACGGGACACGCGGAATCAAAACAGGCCAAAATGGCCTAAACTGTCAGCTCGTTAGAAGTCTCGTTCGAACGATGATGGCTCGAACGAGAGTTCGTTCGAACGAACTGGGCATCTAACGAGATCTCGTTCGAACGAAAGGCATCGAACGAACATCCCTCTCGTTAGAAGGCAAACTGTCAACTCGTTAGAAGCTCGTTCGAACGACCTGGGCAGGTCTTCTAACGAGAGGCCAGTTTCGAACCCAGATTTTTTCTTTTTCATTTTTCCAACTTTTCTTCCTCTCTAATCTCATCTAAACATCAGTCCAACAATTGTTCAAGGTTTCTAATCGTCCCTAAACATACTTAGATCACATACTAACGTGTTTTGTGGAGTTAATTCATTCTAAACATCATCCAAATATCAAATCTATACATTTCCCCCAATTTCAAGAACATGAACCCTAGAAATTCTTAAATACCCAAAGAGACTAATTAAATCCGTTTTTGTTTCATCGAAAATATATTATCATCAGATTAATCACCTACATACCATTCTACATGCAATTCCTCATCAAAATACAAGTTTCTAATTCCAATTTAATGGGTTTTCATCAATCTCCCAACAACAATGGAATTTCAGAAATGTCTAAGCATGGAGAAAACATTAAATGCAATTAACGAAATTAAAGCACTTGCCTTATGGCTTTCTCTGATCTTGATTTCGAATTGATGAATGATTCTCTCTCTCTCTGTAGAATTATCCTCTCTCTCTTTCTCTACAAGTCTTCTTCTCCAAGGTGACAATGGTGGCTAGGGTTTGCCTTAGGAAACTTTTTGGAACTAATTCTAATAACCCTCGTAGCCCATTAAGTCAATTAGGATTGTTAGTGGGTTTTAATTCCAATTTCGACCCTTCCGGACGCGTTGGCGCATTCAAAACGACCACACAGTTAATAGAAATAAAATTCACTCTTTAATTCAAATAATTATATTCCTGACGCGACTGTCACACGCGTCTCAACAAAATTTCCAAATTGCCGTATTTAAATCTCACGACAAATTTTATAATTCAATAATCATATATAGTCATCTATACTCATTAAAATCAAATACCAACTCGCATCTCGCTAGTATTTTTTTATCCGAATAAATTTCCAATTAATACACATTTAGTTCAATTAATCCCATAAATAAATATCATAAAAATACGGGGTATTACACAGCACACCTAAGGCATTCATCCATCCCTGTTTGTAGCCCTCATTATTTTCATTTTGGATACGATCGTCTAAGTGGTAGAGAGCCTCGTTGTAGCCAGCTATCCAGAACTCCCTGGGCTGCTCGTGGAGGTTTTTGATGAAAAGTTATTTATTCTCCAAGATATATTTCAGCGCAGAAAGCTGCTCTTCCAAGTCCCTGATTTTCTTAGACATCTCAGCCAATGCCTAGTTCTTCGCCATCACGTGGAAGGCCTGGTTCTCTAAAGCAGATTGAGTCCTCTGTTCCTCGACAGGAATCCGAGCATCTCTTGCTCGTCCCCGAGGAGCTCTTGCTCATCTACGAGAAGATGTAGAAGGGCCAGCTCTTTTCAAGGTTTCCAACTCATCCCTCAGGTTGGCGTTCTCTACCTCCAAGAACGAGAATCCCTCGTCAGTTACTGGGATCAAAGCATTTGAGGTGGAGGCAATAGATTTTAAATGGGATACTTCTCTTTGCAAGTTGTTATTTTCTTGATCCAACAACTCGCCTATTTGCCTGTGCTCTTCGACCTCAGCTTTCAAAGTTCTTTCCCTCACATCGTAAGAAGCAAAACGCTTCTCGTATCCCTTGTCAGCAATGATTTGCTGATACTTCTTCTCGTACCCCTCGTGCAAGAGGTCAGTGGATTCCTTATATTGTTGCTGAAGGTCTTCAAGAGTGCCTTGGAAATCTTCAATCATATCATAATAAGCTACATTATTGGAAACCGCACGATCAAGCAGACACTTCAGATATTGGTAAGCTTCAAATGCCTGTTCCAAAGCGTCTTCGCCGAGGATGTTGACGATTATGCTGCACTCAGATCTCTATGACCAGACTTAAAATATTCATTGCATTGCTGTAACAGCTTTGTATCATGAGAAGACAATAATTCCATCCTGGCGAGAAACTAGTGGAGGAAGAAAAAGCAATAATCAATAAGAGTACCAAAAGAGTATGAAGAGCAGAAACGACAGTAAGCATAAACAAAAGTTCAAATTTTATTATATCATAAAGTTCAGAGTTACATGTTCAGGGTTACATTTAACAAAGAGAAATAAAATAGAAAGAAACCCGAACAACTCTACACCTTTTCCTTATCTCCCAAAACTTTCTCAGGAGGCTGGGACGAGGAGGTAGGTTGCTTGGAGGGAAAAGAGAGTTGCTCGGGAAGCACTGGCAGTTGCTCGGATGAAGTAACAAGTTACTAAAGTTCCTCGTTAGTAGGCTGGATGGCTGGGGGATGAGAAACTTGATCTCCCATCACCATGGAAGACTCTTCAGAGGCAGCTTCGTTCTCTTTTTCGTCTTCGGGAGTTGGAGGGGGACCAGGGATGTGTCGCTGGAAGAGTTTAGAAGTTTCATCAACCTTCATCTCCTGAAGAGCTGCGACCCACCCATCTCTAAAGTATTTTAGGCTGCCATATTCGACTTGCGACATCATGTCAGCCAAGAATTTGTTCCACCCCTTATCCCAGCCAGCGCTGAAAGATTTCTTCACATCCGATTTCCTCTTTAACTTCTCCAAGGAAAGCTTCTGGGACAGGAGATTTTCAGCAGCCTTCAGTTTATTTTCAGCTTCTTACTTCTGTCGACTTCCCGAAGTCGACCTAACTCCTCCTCAGCAACCTTGAGTTTATCTTTAAACTCCTCAGCATTCTTGAGTTTCCCTTGAAGCCCTTTATTCTTCTCCTCCAAACTATTTGATTTTTTCTCCAACTCCTTGGAGACCTCAATAACCTGAGCTTTTTCCTGCTCGATCGAAGCAAGTTTCTTCTCCCAAGCAGCCTTGTCAGCATCATGCTTCTGAAGAGAATCTTCCAAAGACCGCGTCAGACCCATCAGAGCTTCCTCCACACCAGACGAGGAGCTTGAAGCATTAATAGCTTCATCTTTCTTCAAAATTATATTAAACAAGCTCACCAACTGTGAAAAGAAAATGAAAGCAAGTCAGAGACAGACGTAACAAGGAAAAGATGAAAAGTTCAAAACAATAAGACTTATAGAAGAAATATGGCGAG